>JAQFVV010006212.1:13483644-14042200 GCA_028023455.1 Epiperipatus broadwayi | reverse complement strand
TATATATATATCAAGCATATATATATGAGCAATGCAAAATTTGGGCTGAAATAAAATGCTTATATTATTAAAAGAAATAATATATATTTTTTTGTTAAAAACTTGTTAAAATATGGCGTATGATTTATTTTTGAGATAAATTACCAACATTTTCTTAAAAGAATGTATGTTTGTAATAGTTAACCCATTCTCAAGGTAAATTAAAGATACGGCTTTCTTTTTTTAATTAATAAAATTCAAACTTTAAAGAAAAATTTAGAATAAAAGAGTAAAAGTTATTTTTAGAAAATGTTACCTGAAATAAAGGGGATGCGTAAGTGGGTTTATTAAGATCTAAGATCATATTAAAGAATATATTTATAAAAAAAACATATAAATAGGAGAGTAATGTGACTATTATTCAGAGTTTTCTCGATTCGGGGCACAGGGAATTCTGCCTCTTCTTTCTGAGAATTAAAGTCTCCTTTCAGATTTTTTTGCTTGCGGAGATTTTATTCCAAAAGTTAGATAACTGTCATTCAAATACGGAGAAGTTTGAACATGCGCGTTCAGTTACATGAATTTGATGGATTCTACTATGCTTATGCCAGGCAAATAAATATTTCTTGTCTATCGCCGAGGTTCCTAAAACACATCGTGTCGCCTTAGTATTCATTCAAACAGTCAATTGAACTTGCCGTAAGCCTGTAGGATTTCATAAAGCATGCTATTTATTTTCACTTCTTACTAACAAACCTACTGATGGTCGATCGCTTTCATTTTAATATGACTCAAGGAATTGTGCCGGTAACTCATATTTCCAGTGAATCTCATTTGCTTTCTATTCCTTTGTTCATACTTTCTTAATTGAATTATATTAAATTGTTGTATTTAATTATATTTTAATGTAACCATTTTTTTATTAGACTATAGATATATTGTGGGATCATCTATCTATATATTTAACCTTTTTCCTCGCTTATTCTTCATTACTTAACGCTTATATTTCATATTTATTATGTTAAGTTTAAAAGGTTATTTAAATCTCTTTCCAATTTCTCATTATATTTGTAAATTCAATACGAAAGGTTTCCTTTTGTTTAAATAATAATCTCATTTTCGAGCACACGCTTTCTTTGTTACTTCTTCCACTAGCTTGGTTACGCATAGATTTATTTTAAGTATACGCTTTTTAAAGAATTTTTTAAACTCGTTTTAGCGCAAAAGCAATTAAAAAATGCTTTGTGAAAGATTTTTATTATTGCATTTTATCGAGATTTAATTGACAATTTTATTAAAATTGGGAAGAAAAATTTAGAATAATCTATTTTTATTGTCTAATTAGTTTTCATTAATTTAGGGAAATAGGGCGAGGCCATTAAATCATTATTCATATTTAAGTTGTTAATTAAACATATTAGCTAACTATAAAAAGCTTGAGTTTCCTAAATTTTATTATAATGCTTTATTTTTACTTTTTCCAATGATTCACAATGTTATTTCATAGTATTAAATAATATATTTAATATTTATTTTTGTATATTTGCTCCCACCCATGTCTCGTACAGTTATTAGTTTCTGTGGCTTTCGGATGAGAAAAAATAATTTGAGTAGCGCTTGAACTCGCTAATGTTATTGGCTCAGAGTTAGCCTCAAGAATATTTAATAGGGCAGAGGTCATATTCTGATTTAATATCTTGTAGGGTGGCTCGCTCGTACTTCGCCTTTATTCGAACCGTTAAACTCGATATACTCATCGATTCGCCACAGTAAAAATTTTTTCCAAAGATTTGACGCTTAACAATGATAGTAGTTTACTTTCATTTTTTTTTTTTATTGGAAGAATAGAATGGGGATTTGAAGTAAATAGATATATGTAAAGTTTTCTCTCGAAGTTAAAACGCGAGACATATGTCATTTTTTAAAAAAATATTAGTATTCTGGGAGAAGTTGTTTTAGTCTAATATAAGTTATATAAAATATACATATAATTTTTTCCGGTCTCTTCTAACGCGAATTCAATGTTATTTTTGATTAAATAAAAAAAGCAAATGTGTCTATAAGGTAAAAAATTTTTTCTCGAGTTTAAATTAAAGCAAATGAATGTTTTATTTTTTTTAGAAAGATAATTGTTTTGTTATATATAATGAGAATAAAATAGAGGTTATAGCAATTTTTTTTTCTAATGAATAGATTTGTCATATACATATTGTTTTTTGGTCATATTAGTATAGCTTTAATGTGGCGAAATATATACTAATTCGCTCCCTTAAACAATTTTCGCATTTCTATAATATTGCTTAAAAATGTATATTTTACTTACACTGTTTTGGTACTCTGTGTATTCCACCGATGACGCTTTTTTTGACTTGCCGCATTTCCCCTCTTTCCAGTAGGATTAACGATGTTTTTGTGACGTTGTCATGGTAACTGCGACCGGCGTGATTAATTATCAGAGAAGTCAATTTTTTCTCACCCCGCGGAGATTTAAAATTTCGTGAGAGAGGTTTGGGAAATTTTGATTTTCTGTCTACATGAGCCGCTATCCACGGCATCACAGCCAATTTTTTGAGCTGTTAATTTCGTAAAGTGTTTTATTTATCTGTTTTTTTATTTTAAATTTACAAAAAATTTTGTTAATATTTTTACAATCGACTTACATTGAATTACGCTTAATGTAAATAATTTACTCTTCAGGTTTTATTTGTCTGTTTTTTTATTTTAATTTACAAAAATTTTTAGTTAATATTTTTACAATTCTGAAACTTACACAATTGCCGCTTAATGTGTAAATACTCTCAATTTTTTAAAACAAATTTGAATATACATTATCAAATGCATGTGATAACAGTGATGCCATTAATGCCCAGACTAAGATTAATCTGGTAAAGTGTTTTATTTATTTTAAATTTAAAAAACTTTTTGTTAATATTTCTATTAATACGTTTTTAATGTAAATAATTTGAAATAATTTTTTAAATAATTTTAAAAATATGCAGTACGCTTTTAAAAATTACCAAATGCATGTAAAAAAAAAGTGATTTTTCTGGGACGCTATTAATACCAGATTTTGCACGCCTTTTTTATTTAGTAGTTATTTAAAAATTTAAAAAGTTTTTGTTAGTTTCTATAAATTCTCAAACTTATTTACAAAAATATTTGTTAATAATTTCTACAATTTTCAAACTTACATTGAATTATGTTTCGCTTTACTTTATTTTTAATTTCGAATTCAGAATACATGTTAGTGAGAGTAATACAATGTCTGATACATGGAGTACGAAAGTTTCAGGGCCTCACAAACATCTTGAGTCCCACCAATTCTAGGGACTTCACGCCGCTGTTGCATTTTAAAAATTGAGAATAATATTTTGACGCATGCATGTACATTTTTTTTGCATTCTTGTTTGACTATATTGATATTTTATTTTTGAATATTTTTTAAAGCATGCTGGATACCCATCTAATTAACGATTTCGAAGGCAATGTCTTAATCTTGCATTTTTAACATACCGTGTTCATTTGATCTGCGGATACACATTTTAGCGATTACATGTGTCCGCAGATCACTTGGAGACATTATCTTAAAATCGCAAGATTAGACTGATATGCCTTCAGGGTAATACACACGTTGAATTATACAACATATAACATATATACGTAGTGTTAATATTTTTAGTAGAGTACAAATTAGATATTAAAATGTTTTCGTAAAGATCTGAGAGATAACATTTTTCCTCATTAGAAAGCTTTGTTGATCTAAAGGGGGATACCTTCGAATTAAGATGTGTCAACATACGGTAAAGTTAGCAAATTTTTTTTTTACTTTCTTTATGCTTTCGCTTGTATATTGAATAATTTTAATCATGCAAAATTTTTTCATCAACATTTTGAAATACTTTCCGCGCAAACAATATATATAAAGCAGTTTTACTACAATAGTGCAAACTTAATTTCAACTTTATAAATATAATGCATATAAAATTTGCTTTAATAAATATATTTTGTAGTGTATGTATAACATATTGTTTCGCCTCCCTTTAGTTAAGATTTTTTCAAATTACGATTATTCAATTGAATCATTTATTGAGCAAATCGCTAGGTGAAATCTTTGAAGTAATTGTTAGTGAAGCCTTTTTTTTATGGTGAAGACTTTTTAGTAATCGCTTAGACTTCCATATTTTAGAGTTTAGAATCGCTGAGTAGCCTGAAATAATAGGTCTATGCTCAATACATTGCTTCATAGTCAGTAGTTTTGCAACCAGCGTTTACTAGCCTTGAAATAATAGGAGTAGCGGTCTGCAATATGACAAATCTCCTAATAAAATCAGTACATGATAAGAAAAAAATATTTGTATAGGTATATTTGTTTGCATATTTATATGTAGTCACATATATGTTTATTTAGTGAAGCATATATTCATATATATGGGTGTATAAGTGGGTATACATTTCGCTTTAAAATCGGCAAAACCCGCTTTATATAAAATATTTTTTTTTAAACAATTTTGATCTCAATGCGTGATTCTGTAAAATTGATTGATAATTGTTAATCGATTTCGGTGTTGCGACCAAAATGAGTAGTTGGTTTCGATCCCTACGCTCATAATTCGGAGCGGCAAGTTATCAGGAAATTTTTACTTTTAATTATATTTAGTTCCCGTGTGTATATTTTTTGTTTTGTTACTGTACTTTAGGGCATTACGAATTGATTTTTTTAAATGTTCCGGACTCAAAATGGTAACTGGTTTCGAATCTGCAGGTCAGCACAAGTTACCTTACTGAGTTGTTACACGCCTTAGACTTAATTAATATTGTCAGTCCAAAATACTCATTTACTTATTCATGCAGAGATTTTTTTAGTAAATCATATTAAATTTTTTTGAAAGGGAAGTGAAAAATCAAAATAAATTTTAATCGCCGCTTAAACTTTATAAACCTTATCAAGTGTGCTTGATCATTATCCATTAATGTGTATATTTGATATGGACATTGTCTTGTCGACTGATACGTGCCCTTATCAAATACATTTTTTGTCGGTCAAGTGCAATCTCTCATATCGGATTACAAATAAACTAAACCACAGGAGGTAGATGATCAAAATAAAATGTATGTGTAGTGAGCCAAAATAATTTTTAAACATGACTTCTATATATTTTGCTCACATATTCCCTTATATATATACATAAAATATATATATATATATATATATATATATATATATATATCTGGGTATTAAGTAAATGCATTTTTTAGTTCTCAGGTGTAGAGAAATCCAGGTCAAGCTGTAAGGCGTACTATTTTAATATATTAAAAGTTAACATATAGCAACATTTAAATGAAATATAGAGTCAAATAAAGTGAGGAGAATAGTATGTAGTATAAAGATTAAAAACAGACATGGCAGGATTTTTTTATATATATATTTTTTTTCATGTACAAACAGATATATATTATATTTTAAGATAGACTATCCTGAGGTGGGCAGTTAATTTCTGAAAACATATAAATAAAATAGATAGTTGGAACTTAGAATACTCGACTTAGTTTCAAAAAGAAGTAAAAAATTTTTTGATATACAGAAGGATATAGTCCTAGATACGAGATAAGGATTATACCTATTCAGATTGTTTATAAAAACGACTCAAATATACGCTTTACAAATAAGGTGGGATTGTTATACAACAAAAACAGCCAATATTGGAAAAAATGGGGGTGAACAGAAGAGAAGTGTAAGTTTAGAGGTCAATATGTACTAATAACCAAAAATACAATTTGGAAGATCTCATCAAAGAAATGGGAAATGAAAACAAAATGATGATGAACATGTTCCAAGAATTCATGAATATTTACATCACAAAAGATTGAACTCAGTTTGGTAGGCACATATGGAATTCCATCAAGAACAGAGTCTTAAAACAGAAGCAAATTCCACCAGAAATGACACTTCAAAAACAAGATGACACTGATATGAAATTCCTGGAGTGATTAAGAAAAGGTGAAGCCATTCGCACAGTTGACTCTGGAAAATGAATGAGAAGAGTAAAAAAACAGTCGATCAACAGTAGTTGAACCACGCTAGGTGCAAAATAAGGCAGGAAATCTTTACTGAGCCAGAACAGTAATCCAACTATAACTTCTGAAAATTACAACATAAAATTTTAAGAAGAAAGAAGTGGAGAAACACCAGACATACCTTTTTTTGAAAATTGTCTCCAAGTCTCAGAAACATGACCGGACGCACGGAAAAGAAGTTGCAAGGGACATACGCGAGGTGTACGTCAGCCTCGAAAAAATCGAAACCGGCAATATAACTGCAGGAAAAGAAACTCAAGCATACTAAGAGACCTTAGGCCAAGTAATAAAGTGCGGGAGAGGAAAGTTTTTTTCCGATATACACACATTAAAAAGAAGTGCGGGAATAAGTGTTTGTTTTGGAAAAATAATCTGGTGAGTTCAAGCCTACTCTTTATTTGCTGTAATATTTAATTTGTTACTGACTAACAGTCTTTCTTTCTTTCTTTTACTATATAATTAATGGTTTATCCATAATTCAATCTTCTGTTTCTTAAATCGAGTCCATGTTGTTTTTAGTCTAACAAGTTATATTTATCTTTTTATTTTCTAAATTTTCAGGGGTCCGGTGGTACATAAGGTTTTGAGTTTCTGTTTCTAATATTACAGTCTCTTTTTAGGCTGAGATTATTTTTCCAAAACAAAACACTTATTCCACACTTCTTTTTTAATGTGTGAGGGCCTTTATATATCGGAAAAAAACTTTTTTACTTCTCTCCGCACTATATTACTTGGCCTAAGGTCACTTAGCCATGCTTGGTTTCCTTTCCTGAATTTATATTGCCGGTTTCGATTTTTGCGATGCCAAGCCGTACGTCTTAATTTTTCCCTTGCCTTCTTTTCTTTCTCAGTCATGTTCTGGACTTTGAGACAGATTTTCAAGCTATCTAGGTGGTGTCTAGGGTTCCCACCCGGTTCTTCTCTAAAACATTTTATGTTGCTAATCTTTGCCATGGAAGTTATAGTATTGATTACTGTCACAGTAAAGATTTCATTGCCTTGTTGCCCCTGGATTTGGTTCAACAGCTGTTGATCATTTGTTTTTTTACTTTCCTCATTCATTTGTCCAGAGAAATCTGACTGGTGAGTGGCTTCGCCTGTTTCATAATCACTCAAGGATTTCATATCAGTGTCATCTTGATTTTGAGTATCAACTTCTGGAGATGCTTCTGTTACAATACTCTGTTCTTGATGGAGTTCCATATGTGCCTCCAAACAGTTCAATCTTTGCAATGTAATATTCATGAATTCTTGGAACATGTTCATCATCATTTCGTTTTCGTCGCTCATTTCTTTGATGAGATCTTCCAAATTGTATTTTTGGTCACTATGAGTACATATTGACCTATAAACTTCGCCTCTCTTCTGTTCCTCCATTTTTGCCTAATATTGGCCATTTTGTTATATAACAATCCCACCTTATTTGTAAAACGTATTTTAGTCCTTTTATAAACAATCTGAAGCTATATCCTTCTGTATATATATATAAAATTAGTTCTTTCTAAACTAAGTCAGTATTCTAAGTTCCAGCTATCTGTTTTATTTATATGTTTTCAGAAATTAAGTTTGCCTACCTCACGAGGTCCTATCTTAAACCTATGCCTATATGTATCTGTTTGTACATGAAAAATATATATATATAAAATCCTGCCATGTCTGTTTTTAATATTTATACTACATATTATTCTCCTCACTTTATTTATTTTTTTATATTTCATTTAAATGTTATTGCTATGTTGACACAATATAATTAAAATAGTACACTTACAGCTTGACTTGGCTTTCTCTGACACCTGAAACAACTAAAAAATGCATTTACATTAATACATGTTTATATATAAAGGAATATGTGAGCAAAATATACATAAGTCATGTTTAAAAATTATTTTGGCTCACTACACATACATTTTTATTTTGATCATCTACCTCCTATGGTTTGTTTATTTGTAATCCGATATGAGAGATTGCACTTGTCGACAAATTTATTTGAGAAGGGCACCAGTCGACAAGACAATGGCCATATCAAATATACATATTAATGGATAATGATCCAAGCACACATTGATAAGGATTTATAAAGTTTAAACGCAATTAAAATTTATTTTGAGTTTAACTTTTTTTAAAAAAATCTCTGCATGAATAAGTGAATGGTATTTTAAATGACAATATTAAGTCTAAGACGTATACAACTCAGTAAGGTAACATGTCTGACCTGGGTTCGAAACCATGCTACCATTTTGGTCAAGACACAAAAAAAAATCAATTTAAACAGCCTAAAGTACGATTAACAAAACAAAATATACACACACAAAAAAAATATAAATAAAAGTAAAATCCCATGATAACCGCCACTCCGAATTATGAGCCTGGGATCGAAACCAACTACCATTTTGGTCACAACCCAAAATCGATTAACAATTATCAAGCAGTTTTACAGAATCATGCATTAAGATCAAAAATTGTTTTAAAAAAAACATTTATATAAAAACGGGTTTTACCGAACTATAAACGAAATGTATACCATATACACCCATATATATGAATATGTACATCATTAAATAAGCATATATATATATGACTACATATAAATATACAAACAAATATACCTATACAAATATTTTTTTCTTATCATGTACCTGATTTTATTAGAAAGATTTGTCATATTGCAGACCGCATACTCCTATTATTTCAGGCTAGTAAACGCTGGTCGCAAATATAACATGGAAACAATGATTGCAGACATAGACCTATTATTTCAGGCTACTCAGCAGTTCTAAACTCTAAAAATGTAAGGGGTCTTCACCTAAACGGTTACTAAAAGGGTCTTCACCATAAAAAAAAGGGCTTCACCTAACGGTTACTTCAAAGGGTCTTCACCTAACGGTTACTCAATAAATGATTCAATAGCATAATCTGAACTGAGGAAAAAAAATCTTAACTAAAGGGGGCTGACATATATGTTATACAGAAAATACTTTAATATATATTTATTAAAACGAATATACGCATTTACTATTTATAAAGTTGAAAATTAAGTTTGCTATTATTGAAACAAAACTTATTTTATATATATTGTTTGCACGGAAACGTAATTTCAAAATATTTAAAAGTGAAAAAAAAAATTTTGCATGATTAAAATTATTCATATAAAGAAACGAAACGCAGAGAAAGTGAAAAAAAAAAATTTGCTAACACCGTATGTTGACACGTGTTAATTCGAACTTATCAACTTTAGATCACAGAAAAACTTTCTATTAACGGAAAAATGTTATCTCTCAGATCTTTACAAAAATTTAAACAAACTGAAAAACATTTTAGTATCTATTTGTACTCTTTACTAAAAATATTAACACTACCATATATATGTTATATGTTGTATAATTCAACCGATGACGTATTACCCTGAAGGCATATCAGTCTAATCTTGCGATTTTTAAGATAACGTCTCCAAGTGATCTGCGGACACATGTAATCGCTAAAATGTGTCCGCAGATCATATGAATGCAGTACATTAAAAATCGCAAGATTAGACTGATATGCCTTCAGGGTAATACGTCATCGGTTGAATTATCCAGGTCACATGCTAAAAAATATTCAAAAATGAAAAATATCTGACGCAGGTCAGGCAAATACTAAAAAAAAAATGTACATGCATGCGTCAAAATATTATTCTCAATTTTAAAATACAGCAGCGCGTAGTGCTGGAATTGGCGGGGGGGCCTCCGGATGTTTTTGTCAGGCCGCAGGCTCAGCGTACACGTATATCAGACATTGTATTACTCTTATAGCTGTATGAAATAATTCAGAAATTAAAAATAAAATTAAAACGTAATTCAATGTAAGTTTGAGAATTGTAGAAATATTAACAAATATTTTTTTGTAAATAAGTTTGAGAATTGTAGAAATATTAACAAAAACTTTTTGTAAATTTTAAATAAACACCTAAATAAAAAAGATGCGATCTAATGCAAATCTGGTATTAATGGCGTCCAAAAAACGCCGCACTTTTACATGCATTTGGTAATTTTAAAAACGTACTGCATATTGCAAAATTGATTTAAAAAATTATTTCAAATTATTTACACATTAAAAACGTAATGTAGAAATATTAACAAAAAGTTTTTGTAAATTTAAAATAAACAAAACACTTTACCAGAATTAATGCGAATCTGGCATTAATGGCGTCCTTGTTATCACATGCATTTGGTAATGTATATTCCAAATTTGTTTTAAAAAATTATTGAAAATTATTTACACATTAAACGTAATTCAATGTAAGTTTGAGAATTGTATAAATATTAACAAATATTTTTTGTAAATAAGTTTGAGAATTGTAGAAATATTAACAAAAACTTTTTGTAAATTTTAAATAAACACCTAAATAAAAAAGACATGATCTAATGCAAATCTGGTATTAATGGCGTCCAGAAAACGCCGCACTTTTACATACATTTGGTAATTTTTAAAATGTACTGCATATTGCAAAATTGATTTAAAAATTATTTCAAATTATTTACACATTAAAAACGTAATGTAGAAATATTAACAAAAAGTTTTTGTAAATTTAAAATAAATAAAACACTTTACCCAAATTAATGCGAATCTGGCATTAATGGCGTCCTTGTTATCACATGCATTTGGTAATGTATATTCCAAATTTGTTTTAAAAAATTATTGAAAATTATTTACACATTAAATGTAATTCAATGTAAGTTTTAGAATTGTAGAAATATTAACTAAAAATTTTTGTAAATTTAAAATAAACAGATAAATAAAAAACACTTTACCGGAGAATAAATTATTTACACATTAAACGTAATTCAATGTAAGTTTCAGAATTGTAGAAATATTAACAAAAACTTTTTGTAAATTTAAAATAAACAGATAAATAAAAAACACTTTACCGGAGAATAAATTATTTACGCATTAAACGTAATTCAATGTAAGTTTGAGAATTGTAGAAATATTAACAAAAAATTTTTGTAAATTTAAAATAAACAGATAAATAAAACACTTTACCCGAATTAACAGCTCAAAAAAGTAACTGTGATGCCGTGGATAGCAAAATCGCAATAGACAGAAAAATTAAAAAATTTCCCAAACCTCTCTACGAATTTTAAATCTCGCGGGTGAAAAAAAAAATTGACTCTCTGATGGATTAATCACGCCAGTCACTTGGTTACCATGACAATGTTGTCATTCAAAAAACATCGATGTCTACTGGAAGGGAATCAGTAAGTCAAAAACATCATCGGTTGAATTATACACAAGTACCAAAACATTATATTAAAACTTCTCATTTTTAAGCAATACTAAATAACAAAGTACGAAAGCTATTTTAAGGGAGGGCAGGTGGGTTTATATTTGACACTTCCGCCGCATTAAAGCTATATACTTTATACGACCAAAAACAATATGGCGACTGGCCATGACAAATCTATTCATTAGGAAAAAAAAATTGCTATAACTCTGATATTTTATTCTCATTATATATATATAACAAAACAACTAATGGAGTGTTAACTTTTCTAAACGTAAAACATTCATTTTAGCAATTTAAAACTCGGGAAAAATTTTTTTTACCTTATAGACACATTTAACTTTTTTTTAATTAATCAAAAATGACATTGGGCTCACGTTAGGAGACAAACTCGGAAAAATTATATGTATATTTTTATATAACTATATTAGACTAAAACAAACTTCTCAGGGTACTAATATTTTTTTTAAAAAATGACATATGTCCCACTGCGACAACTCGGAGAAAACTTTTACATATATCTATTACTTCAAATCCCCTATTCCTATTCTTCCAATAAAAAAAATGAAATTTGGCCCACGTTGTTGGCGTCAGAATGCGGAAATTTTTTTTTTTACTGTGGCAGTCAGATGATGTATGTTGGTTTAACCAAGTTCGAATACTAGGCAAAAGTACCTTGAGGCCACCCTTATGCAAGATATTAAATCAAGAATACTATGACCTCTGCCCTATTCACCTATTCTTGAGGCTAACTACGAACCAATAACATTATCTGAGACATGCATAAATTATTTTCTCATCTGGCCACAAAGCTTAGCAACAGCAGTAGAGACATGGACGGAAACACCTACGGAGCTAAATAGTTAAATGTGTGTAACAGTACTATGAAATATGTGTTTTGCATGCCTGGATCATTGGAAAAATAAAATAAAGCATTACAATTAAATTGGGAAACTCAAGCTTTTTATAGTTAACTAATATGTTTAATTAACAACTTTAAAATATGAATAATGATTTAATGGCCTCCGCTATTCCCCTAAATTAATGAAAACTAATTAGACAATAAAAATAGATTAATATGTTTGCGGTCTAAATCTTTTCTTCCCAATTTTAATAAAATTGTCAATTCGAATCTCCTCGATAAAGTGCAATAATAAAAATCTTTCACAAAGCATTTTTTAATTGCTTTGCGCTAAAACAGAGTTTAAAAATTCTTTAAAACGTATATAGCTAAATCTGATATACGTAATAAGCTAGTGGCAGACAAAAGCGGTATCGAGGAGATCAAGTTGGCAAACAAAAGGAAACTTACTCGTATTGAATTTTACAAATATAATGAAAATTGGAAAGAGATTTAAATGAAAAACTAACCTTTAAACTTAACCACAATGGAATACGAAATATTTATAAACGTTAGTAATGAAGAATAGCGAAGGAAAAAAGGTTAAATATATAGATAGATGATCACACAATATATATCTAAGACTAGTCTAATAAAAAAAAATGGTTACATTACAAATATAATTAAATACAACAATTTATAATATAATTCAATTAAGAAAGGTATGAACAAAAGGGTAGAAAGTAAATAGTTCACTGGAGGAGAGATATGATTACCATCCTGGTTCCTTGGTCATGTTTCCTACGGCATTCGTGGCTTGATCCGACCATCGGTAGGTATTTGCCCGGACAAGGAAAGTGGAAATAAATAGCATGCTTTTATGAAAAGTCCTACAGACACGGCACAGAGTTCAGATGACTATTGAGTGGATACTAAGGCATTTTGATGGTATTTAGGAACCTCGGCGATAGGCAAAGCTATTTATTTGCCTAGCCAAGCATAGTAGAATCCATCAAATTCATATGACTTTTAGCTTGAGCATGTTCAAACTTCTCCATGATTTTGAAGATGACAGTTGTCTAACTTTTTGGAATAAAATCTCCACAAGCAAAAATCTGAAAGAGTTCTTCAAAGAGAAATCCGAATGCCAGCAAGAAAACTCTGAATAGCCAAGTCTTTTGTTCACTCTCCTATTTATATGTTTTTTTGTAAGCTACCCTCTATTGTTTGTATGATCTTAGATCTTGATAAGCCCACCCACACGCTCCTTTGTTTCAAGGTAACATTTTCTAAAAATAACTTTTACTTTTTTATTCTAAATTTCTTTCTTTAAAGTTTGAATTTTATTAATTAAAAAAGAAAGAGAAAGCCATCTTTAATTTACCTTGAATGGGCTAACTAACTACAAACATACATTCTTTTAGAAAATGTTGGTGGGCTTATCTCAAAATAAATCATACGCCATATTTTAACAAGATTTTAACAAAAAAAATATATTATTTCTTTTAATAATATAAGCATTTTATTTCAGCAGAATTATATATATGCTTGACGTATATATATGTTTGACTAATAGGTTTTACAAGTAATTTTTATTAACAGAAATCTAATCTTAGAATGGAATTTATTTAACAAAATATTTAAATGCAATACAAATTATATAAACGTAATTAATTTTAGCTTTAATGCAAAACCCTGCTGATATTGGACTATAAACTTAATTCAGGTCTATAATACTAAGTTTATAGAAGGCTGTGAAGCATGGATCGGACTTCAGATCCATTGCTTTAGTAAATGTACTGGTAACATTTATATATTAGTTTCAACTGCAATTAAAATAATAATCATATCGTTATCTAAACTATCCATCTTTTTAACTCGATCATTTATTCATTGGAAAAAGTTTTACTCCATATATGGAACATTGAATGTCACAAATGCTTCTATATTCTAGTCTTTGTAAAAAATAACTACATATATTAAAATCTATTCTCAAAGTTAAATATATATTGCATAAATAATAACTTCTTTTTTATATCTGGGCATCTCACATTCACAAAGAGTATATGTATATACATACACTTTCTCTCTCCATCCATCTTCCATCAACATTTAACTCATTAAACCATATTGAATTAATATTAATGATTGAGATTTGGATGCAACTAAAGTCAAAGATGACATAAAAACACTTAAAATACAAATTGAATATATAAAATCAAATTATTTAATACAAAATGAACAAGCTAAATAAACAAAAATAAATTATAATAGTAATAATAATGGTAAGAAATAAGAAAATAATTAAGAATGTTTATACATTATCTTTTTATCCATCTAAACCCCATCTTAGAGGAATTTGCCTAAAAAACTTAATCTACAATCACTAAATTTTTGTTAAATGGTTCCTAATTGTCAAAGAGATCAAAATAAAACATTAAAAAGCTTAAAGAATTTTACATTTGAATATATTTTCACTGATGTGGATGCACAAAGGTCTGCTAAACTGTATAAAGTTATATATGTGAATAATATTTCTCATACTTTTATCATCCATACATGCACACATGTCTTTTGCTTATACTGGGTAAAAAACTCGCTTTGATTTATATTGTGAGCATATTGTTTAAAATAACATATAATATATGATTGTGCTGAAGTTTTAATTTCTGGACTGTATAAAATTGTGAAAAATCTTTATCTCTTTATCATATATATTAACATATAATAAAATAGCTTTGAAGAACTATAATAAATGCCAGTAGTCCTTGAGGAATATCCATCTCAAAAGATATCAATGCTCTAACACAATTTATGAGGGACACAACAATAAAGTCATATACATTTTAACTGGTCTTTTTATCACATGGATAATATTATTTGAATTAATAATCAATCAATCAATCATTAATACAATCTTCATATTTATTTAGATCCTACTTGAACTAAAAACATATTTATTTTCATAAAAATTCTTTAATCTCATTCATACAGCACAACCAAGCAACCATGATCAACTAATAGTAATAATCAGAATACACATAGAATGCTAAATTTAACTAGCATTACTTGAAATGGCTTATTTTTTACAAACTGTTTACTTAAATGCATTTGGCAGGTAAAAATATATTGATAATGTATTATCTATATTTTAATAGTCAGATTTGTACATTCACATAACAAAATTCAGAATCCAACACACTAAAGCCAATTAAAATAGGATGTTAAGATCCAGAGTCCAAAACAAACTCCAACTCATTCATCAGTACTTTACAATTTAATGCCATATGAGTGATATTTCTGAGGTTACACATGAGCCTTAATATTAATTGTGAGCCAGCTCTGAACAGGGAGAAACATGCGACTCTATGGGTAACCACACACACATCGCACAAAATTGGACTAAACATCTATTAATGGCTAAGCTAATATAATATTGACATTTTATATAATAATATCTGGTAATATAATTAATAAATAAGTGAATTGGATTGGGATATGATAAAAGAATAATGAAGACAGAATAAATTTAAATATATTTATTAAAATTATTAGTAATGAAAAACAAAATAAATTAAATTACACTATTTAGGGATCACATTGAGATCAAATAGACATTTACGTACTTTATACAATGGAATGTAATCAGTCTAGGATAATACAGAGTTTGCAATCATTTAAATGTACAGGTATTAGATGACTTTCATGTTCAGCATCTGTGCATATAAGAATTTAATATGCCAACATAATATTCATTTAATATCACAGTTTGCCAAGTAATAAACAACAATTCTAGCCAAAAATATAATTTACTACAGCGATAATATTGCGACTGTTTACTAAGTTTCTCTAATATTCAAGCCTAATAATGTAGCTTGATAATTATGTGAATCATCATCCATCAAACTAAAGGTTATCTTAGTTTCGGATAAATCCTGAATAACATATATTATAGAGAGAACTGGTCGAACTAGCCCTACATACATTCACTATAGGCAAATAAAATATGCTATAAAGAGAGAGGGGTTATTTAGAATATATTAATACCCTCATTTAACAAACAATTTGCATCTTTAACCAGATTTAATAAAAAGGGAGGGGAAGCATATTTAAGAGGATAGGAATTAATGAAAATAACTAAATATGCCTTAGAATCTATTATTAATTAAGTAAAACTATGCTTAAAATCATAATTTATCAGTATAACAAAGCAAACCATAACAATTATATATGAAATCGAATTCAGAGTTGATTTAAATTACTGCAATGATTGCAAAGCAATCAATCAGTTATTAATTAATGAATTTTAATTTTGAAACAGCGATTCAGATGTAATATAACTAACCGTTATGTCATAATTACTAAATTGAAGATAGAAATATCATCTTTGGGATAAAATTATTAAAATATATCCGCCCATTGGTTCGAAATATATTTGACATATCACATATCTAAATGAAATATTAAGCACTTAAATATATGAAAGAGCATAGATATCACAGCAAATAGGAGAGTAAAACAGAATTTAATTAACAAAATAATTATTAAGTTAATTTGACATTTTTAGAGACCAAAATAACTTTTAGTTTTTGTTTTAATCCATAAACAGAATGTTTTCTTATATTTGACCATTTACTTTCCCCACAAGATTTTAGCAATTGACATTGTTGGCTAAATCTTTTTTATAACTTAAAATATATTTCGACAAACATTTATTGTCTTTAATAAAATTTTGATTTCATCATCAGGCTATATTAAATGCAAGTGTGGTGTGATATAATTTTTACAGATTATTTTAAAATAATTTAAAAAAATAGCAAATGACTAAATAACAAGATGCTATATATATATATGATGGTGGTATGTGGAATATATCTATATATGTGTGTGTGTGAGCTAAGCAAAATAATGTATATTAAACTAAATTGCATTTTAAATAATACACGATCTTTTAAATATGTGAAAATTGTTGTGGCAAATAAAATAAAAACATTATTAAAAAAAAATGTAGTGTGCTTCCATTCCTAAAAAAGTCATGCTTAGTCACTGATATATAGTTATCATTAAAATACATTTTTAATGGCTCTGAAAAATAAAAACAAGTCTGAAGTTTTTTTTTTTATTTCTTGTAACTACAAATCCTTTCATGAATTTTTTGAAAAAAAAGTTACTTCACTTACATATATAGATGATAATTTTTTAATCTGCAATATGTAATGGGTATTTTATATATTTTTTGTAATGATGGATATTTTAAGTTATTATGAAAATTATACCTAATAAATAATTGTATTTTTTAATATTTTTATTACTAAAATACCTGATGACACATCTTATCAAAAAAGACTGCATATGAAGAGATTTTCACGTTATTCTTTTATTTTGATGATATATATTTTAGGTTAAAAAAATCTTTATATAGAAGGGAATAGCTATCATTAAAAATATTTGTGGTTAAAGACATTATTTTTGTGAATAATTAAAGCACACAGACTATTTATTAATAACATATTCTATAATGGAAATAAAGTTTGTAAAAAATAATAGAAAAAAATGTGAATTCTGAAAACACAGCAATTCTTCTAAGTACTAACATATTAAACATAGTTTATTGTATGACATTTTTTTTTCAAATTTTCTTTAATTGTATTTTTAATGAAAAAAAAATTCTATTTTATCTTACAAATTCTTTCAAAATATAAATTCAATAAAGAAAGCAAGTCCAAATTTTCAAATAAACACTAATAAAAAAATAAACAATCAATGTAAAGTCTTTATTTTAGCTTTTAAACTAAAAATTTTATTTTAATAAAAAAATGTTCTCCAAAAATATTTTGTTGTAATCATGACATCTTTGAAATAATAAAATTTAACTTTAATTACAAAAAAGAAATATCACATATTTATTAAAGAAACAAATATTTAATAATTTTATAAATAATAAAAACAAAGAGATTAAATATAATCCTAATCTTTATTTTTAGAGCATAAATAAAAACATGTTATACAAATGAAAAAGAAACTTCTGATGTTTAACTGAATGAATACTCTTTACCATCTAATTTTTAATTTTTTTTAGATCTCTGATAGCTCTGACATTTAAATCATTAATTAAATCTAGTGTTACATTATAAAGTCATGCAATATATTTTTTAATTAAAATTTTTTATCATTTAGTTAATATACAAAAAGCATCAACAATTATGTTAGCAATCTTAAATTTATTATCAAACCTTGGTTTCAATAAACAAAAATATAATTTTTTTAAAAATCAATTTCATCTAAAAAAAATCAAATAATCTATGAAATTCTATGTTCTATTTGTCAAAGAAACCATATGGATAAGTTATTTGAATTAATTAAACTAAGAGTTGAGAAGTGTATAAATGCCTTTAGTCAATTGTCAACTGTCTAGCTTTGACTTTACATTTTTAGAAACAGTGGGAAACTCTTCATGAAATAGTGCCACCTAGTGCAAGCCATAGTAATCATTAGATGCAAAAAAGTTTGTGCATAAATTCCTATCTAGTACATATTCATTGAATATCTTCAAATTAGTTTTTAGCTTGTGGCTTTTATGAATAAAGAGTCTTTGATCTGAGAGCATTAGATCTAGATCTTAGAATCTAATGCAGTTTTCCAGTAGCTACCTTTTACTTTTTTAATTTACTATAAAATTACAAATCCAAAATAAAAACAAATAATGTTTTCAATCCAAGCTCATTCACTTAATATAATCATATAGATCTGAACCCAGTTCACCATTTACACATTTTGGAATCTTTGTTTCTTTAATAACAATAGTCACCTCATCCCTTGGAGCAACAATGGTATTATATCATTAAAGATCATATGATTACAATTTTCTATGCTTTCACAAATTGTGATAAACTCTCCATAGACACTTCCACATAGTGTAAGCCATAGTAATCAATGGATTCAAAAAGATTTGAGCATAAAATCCCTATATAATGCCTATTCATCAAATATCCCCAGGCTAGCTTCTGAGGAAAGCTACAAGCTAGAAAGTCATCTGGAAATATTGAATGAGTAAGCACTAAATAGGCATTTTATGCATAAACCTTTTTGCATCCATTGATCACTATGGCATGCACTGGGTGGCACTATTTTGTTTTTTATTGGTAATAATGTATGAAGAGAACTCTTTCATTGACAAAATTCAGTTACATCCAAATGAGTAATAAATGTTAGCATTTTTCCAAGTCAATAAGGTGAAATTTCAATTGCTTAATATCATATAGAAGTTGAATTAATTGATCTTGTGAAGTTCATTAATCAAAAATATGATATCCATGTACACATTATGGGGTTTGTATTCATCACAAATACATAGATGAAATCCCAAATTTTAACAATGGAATATTTTATAGCTTATTTAGCAATGACGAATTTTGATGTTTTTTAATATAATCCATTTCACTGTTTTACCTAAAATTCCAATAATGAACTGGCCCAAATTGAATGGGGAGGCAGTTAACTTTTTAATCTTCCATGGGTTTTGAAATTAATCATTTTTAAAAGAAAACTTGATAATTTTTAAAGACAAATGTAAAAGTGTCCATTCTAAGCAATGATAAAATTATAAGACTTGTGTTGCAGTCTTTCAATTTGATTTATAATATATCTTTGCGGATGTTAATGTTATCAAGACAACTGTTTACTTGAACTCAAAAATAACTCTTTGAGTTTAATAAAATTTGCCTCCAATTAATAAATGAAATGAAGACTTTAAAAATATTGGATATAGTAAAAATAAAAGAAAAAATTTTCATTTTGCAATTTCAATATTATTTTTGGTAGTAGTTTGTTGGACAAAGATGCCATTCGTTGGTGCCATTATCATGCCAAAACTATAAAATATGAACATTCCCAGGCTATTGATTTTAATCATTTTGCTGTGTTTTTTATCATCATAAAAAGAATAAATACAAAAATCGTGTTTTTTAATCTTTTTTTTTTATTAACATAAACAAATGAAATGAAATGACATCAACAAATGTAAAATAAAATCAACAAATTTCAATTTTATTAGTTTTTTTTGTGTGATAGGCTTTTTTAAAAAAAAATCATCGTAACAAAAATTTTTTTTTTCCATTTCCATTTTTATATAGAAACAGCAACAAATACTATAATGGTTTTAAAGTTATTCTGCGTTTTTTTTTAACATGGTATTTTTTTAAAAAAAGAATTTTCAATTTTATTAGCCTTTTTGTGTGTTACACTGATTTTCTTTTTTTTTTTTTTTGGTTTAAAAATCAAAATAGGAACAAAAAGTAAAAGTTCTTGAAACAGCAACAAATATTAAAATGGCTTTAAACTTATTAAGCTTTTTTTTTTTAATATGCTTTTTTAGGGTCGCATCACAGTAAATAAATTTTGCGAATTTGCACACTTCATACAAATTTTATGGGTTGGTGAGAGGGTGTGTGTATTTGAATTTTATGAAAATGTTTTTTTTATTTAATTTTTTTTTTTTTTTAGAATTGAAATATTACGATTTTCTTAATTAATAATTATCCAACTCTTTACGCCATTCTGTATTGAAGTTTTAAGCGGCAAAATCTCCAGATAGATGTGTTAAGATAGTTTGAATTAGGTAATATGTCAAGTAATATACTGTCTGTAACATTCCACAAGACAAACAAAATGTGACAAGAAATCGCACATCTTGTTCAATTCTGTGATTTACCAGCAACAGAATTAGATGCTGTGTCATATTTGCTAACAATCAATGTGCTTCCACATTCGAAGAAATGCGATTGTGGATCATCAATGAAGATATTCTTTTGTAAATGAACAGCTCAATTTCATTGTCCACTGTGTTCATGCAAGCGAATGTGTTCTGTTGGAAAGCAGAGTTGTTTCGACATGTGAATGTTTCTTGAAATGTGTTCCTTGCCAATCTGCATCCACACTTTTGCAGGCCTTGAAAGACAATGTCAAGGCCAGATCGACTATCTTCTTGGACTGTTGCAGAATTTATGTGGTGACATCTCCACAAGGATGAAGATGTTTTCCTGGCCATCCTTTTAGAGATGTCTTTGACACGGCACTCCCAGTAGGATTTTACAAGTAGCGTTTGAAGTTGAAGTGATTTTGAAAATTTTTAATAGTTGTTGTTCTTCTTCTTTTAACTTGTTTCTTTTTACAAATGTTTACATTTTGTAATGTTTACCTAACAAAAATTTCCTTTTCGTTTGAAATTGTTCATGTATTTTGAAGATATTTTTAAGATTTGTTGTTGTAGTTATTTTTTGAAAAGAAAAACCGGTTTAAATTATTAATTGGTTATTTGTGTAATAGTTTTTAAAGTTGTCGCTCTTTCATTTTGGTTGTTGTTTTTATAAAAAAGCTTCAAAAATTTTCAACTGGTGTTTAAAAACTCAACAAACATATTGTTTGTAATACTTTTTTAATTTGTTGTTGTTTATAGTTTAAAAAAGAAAGGCTAACAAGTTTTACTTTTTGTTGTACTATTTTCCAAATCAAAAAAAAAGCGTGGAACACAAACCAACAGGAATAAAATTGCAATTTTTTATTTTTCAACCTAAGAAAAAAAAATATTAAAAAAAAAAAGCTTAATAAGTTTAAAGCCATTTTAGTATTTGTTGCTGTTTCTCTGTAAAAATGAAAATGTAAAACAAAGACTAAGAACTTTTACTTTTTGTTCTGATTATGAATTTTTAAACAACAACAAAAAAAGGCGTAACCCCAAAAAAGACGTAATCAATTTGTTTTTTCAAACAAATAGCATGGTGAGTGTAAAGACTAACCACTTTCACTTTTTGTTGCCATTATTTTTGAAGCAAAAAATAGTGGTAATACAAAAGCACATTGATTGTTTGCAAATATGACATAGCATCTGATTCTGTTGCTGGTAAATCACAGAATCGAACAAGATGTGTGATTTCCTGCGACTTTTTGTTGGTCTTGTGGATTGTTACGGACAGTAAGTTACTTGATGCGTTATCTAATTCAAATTATCTTCACACACTATCTGAACAAGATTTTGCCACTTAAAACTTCAATACAGAATGGTGTAAAGAGTCGAATAATTATTACTTAAGAAAATTGCAATATTTCAATACTAAAAAAAAAAAAAGTTAAATAAAAAACAATTTTCATAAAATTCAAATACATACACCCTCACACCAAGCCATAAAAATTGTATGAAGTGTTTTAATTTACAAAATTTATTTACTGCGATGTGACCAAGTGGCCTGTAATCTGTAACACAACACAATATTGTATTATAGTAAATGTGGGTTTGCATACATGCTGTACTGCAATGCGACAAAGTGGCCTGCAATCTGTAACACAACAAAAAAGTTGTATTATAGTAAATGTGGGTTCGAACAAGTTGTCGGCTGTGGAAACGGCATTTTATGTGCTTTAGCACATAAACGGCACCATCCAGTGGCATCTTTGTCCAGCAAAAACCAAGAATTCACATGACATTTTTATATCTTCTAATGAATATTTTTTTAAACATTTGTCTTTAATAATATATTCCAATAAACTAATAAATAAACAAACATATATGAAATAGAAAACATTACATTGTGTAATATGTTGGTAAATGTAGTAACAAAATGAACATGTAATAATTAATAATAATGATTTCATTCAAGTGGTTCATTTTATTAGTCACTTAATTATTTTCCATTATCTATTTATTTATTCACTTATTTATATTTTTCTTTAAAATTGATCACAACCAATTTATAATTTGATGCCAATATTAATAATAAATAATATTATTTTAAAATATTAGATTGCCATGATTATCTGGTTAACATTTATACTTAATGTTAATTTATATTTAATGGAAGTCCATTATCCATAGATCAAGTGAAATAAAATCAATAAACTTCCTTTCTTTTTTATACTGTAACATCCAGCTTTCATCTGGGTAGATATTATATATATATTAAGAATATATGTTTTATTTCCAAAGACAAAGTGATTAGGCAATAAAATTATAATTAAGAGATAACTTTTGATTACCTTTAAGGTAATTTGCCACCATTTACCATTCTCTTAATATAAAACATTTTAGCATTTCAAATACTTATAATACAAGTTTCTTATAATGTTTCATATCATATGCTAATTTTTTTACTAATAGGAAGATTAGAGAAAGTAAGCAATTAGAGATAAATAAACAATAACATTATGGTTCCTGATTCATACTATTTTGACGTTACTTGCCACTAATGATAATCAAATATTATCACTTGATTATAATAGCTGTTGCCAAGATACTTTAACCCATCTTTGGGAAATCACTTAGCTTATATATTTTCATATTATTTAAATAAATAAAAATGAGTACTGTATTATTTTAATTAATTTAAAATAAATTCTGATTAATTCTGTGCAAAATTTAGTATACTATTGGTAATTATAATAATTTATAAAAATAAATTGTTTATTGATGATTACAAATGATTTATTTAATAAATACACAATTTATTACATATTTTATGTAGCGATGTTATATTTGTTTATTATTTATTGGATACAATAATAAAATAATGTAATAATAAATGTAACCTCAGATTCTAAGTCAGATTCACTTAATAAATTCTTGTATAAGTCTCTGGAGTATAATTTATAAAGCAAATTTTAAATTATTATTGTCTTCAACAATTATAAGATACTCTTGAGTCAGGTGTCTCTTTTTATTGGATAATAGTAAAGTAAAAAAATATTAATTTGTTTATTGAAGATAATTTAATTCACAAGAGAGCTGTTTCGTGATAAAATGACAAGCTTCATTGATTATTTAAATAATTATTCTTTTATTTCAGTTAGAAATGTTTTTAAAATGTATATATAAAAGTGTGAATAGAATTTAGAAACAATTATGATAATTATATAACGTAAAAATATTCGATAGTTTTTATCATAGTGATTGTAATTATCTAATTTCTTCAGACACTTTGTAGCAAAGAGATTAATCAATAGATAGGACAGTCAGGAACACTTATACTGCTACTGTTTTTCTTATATGGTCAACATATTATACACACATATTTTTATTATTTTAAACATATTCAAATGTTTTCATAATTTTGTTTTTTAGATTATAATGAAGTGAAAATTATTAAGTTCATATTGAACTGGATAGCTCATGAAACTGAGCTTACTGAAAATAAAATTGTATTTTTCTGCCAAACATAACTCATAATGTGAGGTGAAGTTCAATATTGTGAAAAGACAAAATGTCTAATACTTCATGCCTCCAAGGAAAATTTTTTATTTTAGTCTTTTATTTCTCAATAATAATGAAAATTCATGTTACTTATTAAGACCTCTCATCTGGTGTTTTAAAACACTACACTGGAGTTTGCATAACTCTATTGCCTGTTTGTGCAACTGCATAAGACCACATTGTGTTCAAATTATTTTTATCCATGGGATATGGTAATGAGATATCCACTAATTTACACTCATAGTAAAGCTTTATGAAATTAAATTTTAATATATATATATCAGTGATGAAGCATGATTTTTTTATGAATGGAAGCATACTATGTAATCTTTTTTATGAATGTTTTTATTTTATCTGCTGTAATATTTTTTATGTAATAGCTAATACATACATATTACATACATCTAAAAAAAATCTGGAACAGTCTTATCGATATTTTTATTTTCTAAATGCTTTTAACATTTTTAAATTTTAACTATTAATTAAATTTTAGCATTATTTGAATTTCTTATAATCAATGAATAATGTGAATAATGCGATAGTCAAACTCATTATTTGCCTTATATAAAAACAGTTCAACTGTTGGTAAAAAAAAAAATTGAAAGTTAGCAGAAATTCCATACAAAAAATAATGAGTTTGAATTGTTCATTCTTCTTTTTTATGATTGATAAAGTATTTTACAGACAAATATGAAACACTCTTATCTGTTAATCAGACCATAGCTAGTTTAATTATAGATAATACATTATCAAGACATGTTTATCTTCCAAATGCTTTTAACATTCTTAAGTTTTAACTTTAACATGTTTGAACTTCTTATAATCAATGAATAATGCGATAGTCAAACTCATTATTTGCCTTATATATAAACAATTCAACTATTGGTAAAAAAATTGAAAGTCAATAGAAATTCCATACAAAAAATAATGAATTGAATTGTTCATTCTTTTTTTTTATGTTTAGCAAAATAGTTTAGAGAATTTTTTTTAAATGTTTGTATGTGCAATTTGTTGGATTGATTTTGTGATGTTGAATATGTACATATTTTAGTGAATTTTTAAAATTGAATTTTATCTAAAGCTTTTGAAATTTTTAGTGAATTCTTCTATGGAAACACTCATTCCATTTAATACATGAAGACTTCATTCCTGATATATATATATATATATATATATGCAGGATATCTGTGTAGTGAAAAGACTAAATGCTGATGTTTCAATACAATATCAAGTACTTTCCTCAGAGGGAGTTCTCTTTCTCAAATTATATATATAATAAAATAGACTGCCTATCTCAATTTATGTTTAAAAAAATAAAAGTTATTGGTAATCATAAGTTGAAGTTAGATTTTGTAAATTAAATTTAGATTTTATCATTAGAGCTACATTTGTATATTATAGGCACACACATGCATAAGTAAATGTGGGTGTGTTCAAAAATAAAAATTAGAGTTGATTTATTATTATTTTTGATTAGCTTTATTTAAGTTATTTTATAAAAACTAAATTTAATTTAAACTTGTTTAAAAGTTATGCTATAAAAAAATATTTTAAGAAATGTTGAATTAATAAAATATTGATATAAAATAATTTACCATTTGATGTTTTTCAAATGTTTTAAAATTTCAGCTGAACCTTTTTTTAGAGATTAAGATAACAACAAGTTGTCATAAGTAAAATATTTTTTAATATAAGGAATTTTATAAATGTGGCTGATTAAAAATCATTACTGGCTTGTTTTAATTATATTTTTAAAAATGTTTTGCAAAATTGGTAATGACGTAAGTAAGTATATTCAAAATCTAATTTTGTCTTTGATATTTCTTTGATGTTTTTGCTCAACATTCACCAAGATTGTAATTGCTGTCAACATGTATTTTAAGAAACTTTTCAAATAGTTAGAATAACCACTATGAGTGGCTGAATTCACTAAATAACTTTTTTCCAAGTATGGATCGCTAACCAAGATGTGCTGAATTAAGTCTAAACTTGTGCCAACTAGATTTATGCATATTACCTTGCAGCCATAACAGACATACTTCTTTACAGTGGAAGTTAACCAAATTTAATACATATTCTATCCTGAATGTGAAAACCCAATTTTGACTAAGTATTGGAACCTATCTACAGAATATTTCACTAGTGAAATAGAAAAGACCTCTCTATTTATCCAAAGTTAAAATGTTGATGCATAAATTTAATCTTTTCATATTTAAATAATCTCTTCTTAGACTTAAGGTATCAATTTTATTTATTATGAACAGTAATAATTTAATAAATTTAAAGATAGTCTAGATACCACAAGCCAGTAATACTTGTCTATATTTGTTAATTTGTGTCTTAATTAATGTCTTTTATATATTTATTTTATTAGATTTTTTACAATGCTAACTTTTGCATTTTATTTATATTTATAATAGTTTGATTTAATATAAAATTTGACATATATAAGATATGCCCTTGAATACTTAATGTGATAAATGTAGATGTGTTATTAGTAATAATAAGAAAAAATGGAGTTAAGTTATTGTTAAAATAAATATCAAAGACAATTAAGTAATCAAGATTTAGTTTAAGTAAATGTTAAATCAATATTTCTCTAGAAGAATTAATTTGTTTAAAAAGAATTTAAGAAAAATTTGGTTTTAAATAGTTAAGATTTAGTTTTTATAAAACCTTATCTCTCTGAAGCTATTGAAAATCACTTGGATGAGGTATTTAAAAATTAATAAAAATAAAAGTATGTGTGTGGATGATACTAATATGTTCATATACATATAGGTAGTTTAAAAAACTGATTTTATTTTACTTAGAATTTTTAAGCAATTTGATGTTTCTTTGTAACACATATATATTTAAAATTAAATATTGAAATATACACGTGGAAATAAATCAAGTCATATATCATATGACCCAATTTAACAAGCTTGTATTACAAATGTTATCTAATGAGCTCTTAACAAGCTTTTCAGAATATTCCCAACCCCAGATCAGTTTCTGCTTCCAGTTTCCTCAGTGAGGTGCTAGGATATTCAAGAATTAGATTTAAAATACCAGCTCAAGCCTAGCACTGTATGTAATGGTTAACTATTAAGTAGAAAATCTAAAATTTTCAGACATCTATGTCTTCAAATCCAAATATTTAATTTAAGTAGTCATATGGGACTGAACTGAAAAAAATATTTATATTTTTTTAAAATACATTTAAAGGTATAGATAAGGAATGTGGTTTTTGAGATAGGTTTTTAGATAAATATTTAAAGGGTGAAATAATTTGCAATTAAGGTTGGTTTAAAATTGGTATAAAAAGTTTCTTAGATGTTTTTATAAAGTAATAAGATTTGTAATTAAATAATGTAAAGAAGGAAGAATACTAATAAAAAGTAGAGGAAGAAGAAGTAAGTAAAATATAATTATGTATAATTAATATGTTTTTTAATGTTTATGTTGATATAAGAAAAAAGTTTTATGTAATTATTTATAAATATGTATTTTTTTATTGCTGTAGATCCTTGAAAATGACTGTAAGCATATATAACAGTTGAAATGTTGGAGTTTGTATAATATAAATATATATATGTTCATTATTAATATAAGAAAATAAAGTTTTTGGAAAGAAAAAAGGAGAGGATTGTGCATTTGTTAATATTATTGGATAACATATATATTTTAAAAGAAAAAGTAATTGTATATTTATTGTGTTATAATGTATGGTGAAAAGTATATCAATATATAATAGCAATTTAAGTTTATGTATTATAATTAATGTGTCAATAAATTTGTTTTGTTTGTTTATTATATCAATCTTACTTAGAACTTATTTACTGTTGTCTGCTCTTGCTAATTGATACTTCTATAGAATCTCTGTGTTTCATTACCTTAAGGTATTTTAAATTACCTGTTAGTAATGTTATGTGACTCTGTATAAATTCCCTTTAAAAAGCATTCTAGATTATAAGTCTAAAGATATCCTGTGGTATTGGATATTGACAATGTCTACAATGGGAGATTGACCATTACATAGTATATTAATTTTTTTGGTGCTGAACATTGGTCTAAATATGAAAGAAAAAAAATACTCTGTGGTAAAAAAAATCAATTGGCACAAGATTTATTGTCATTATAAAATGGTCAGCACATGAAATAATATGAAGAAAAGTGGTTGAATGCTGCAAGAGAAGTGACATTCTTGAAAGTGTGGTGTGATGCTTGGGATGAAGTTCAGCATAACATATAAAACAAAAAAGTTCAACATATTTAAAATAAAGAAGTTCAAAATAACATTGTTAAAAGATAAAGAAGATCCACATAACATATTTGAAGATAGAGAAGTTCTGTATAATATATTGAAATTAAAAATAAATACTTTTTTACAACATGGGGAATGAAAACAAAGAAATCAGAATGACTCCATCACCTAAGGAATTATTATGGGGAGGAGAAAATCATGAATTGATATTTAAAAATGCAGAAGTAGTTAAGAGAAAAAATAAGCACTGGAATATGGAAATACATGTGAATATAATAAAATAAATGTTTAAACAAAATCTGCATTCAATATTAAAATTGGAAAAGAAATTAGAACAGAATAAGCATGACATGATGCAAGAATTTAAACATTCAGTTAAAAAGTGGAACAAATTATAGATCCAAACAGAGAAAAACATGAATTAGAACATATCATGGAACATTCAGATTAAAATATGTAAATTTTAAAAAATAAAATGGTAGAAGATAAATCTCCTGAGTTTAAATGAGAAAAATAGCAAACTAGAACCATTAAAAAAATTGGAAAAATAGATATTAGTAATAAGTCAGATGTCACATGACATATATAGCTTGCACTTACAAATATGTAAAATTAAGAGCATGCTAATAGCTCTAAACAAGCTTTTTTTTTAAATTTATGATAAATGCTACTACAAGAGAAGACATTCAAATCATTAATATATGGCGTATCTGAATTAAGTTCAGGCCCATATGATTTTTTCAGTTGGAGAGCTGACTTTAAAGACATGTAGATGTCTAAAAGTTTCAGATTTTCTTCTAACAATTAACTTTTAGATAAATGCTTTGCTTGAGTTGGTTTTTTAAATCTAATGTCCCAACTCCTCACTGAAGAGACCCATAGGTCGAAACCGGTCTGAGGATGGGGACAATCCAAGATAAAAATGATTTGAATGTCTTCTCTTGTAGTAGCATTTATCATAAATTAAAAAAAAAAAAAAAAGTTTGTTTAGAGCTATTAGCACGCTCTTAATTTTACAAAAATAGATATTGAAAAAGAACAAGAAATAGGAGATAACATGATCAACATTTCTTATGTTTGCTCTTAACTGTTATTTAAACAGGCAAAATTCTCTATATGTATTGCCATTCAATCCATTGATTACTCTGGCTTGCACTGAGTGGCAATATGTATAGAGAGTTTTACCTGTTTGAAATAGGAGATGACTCAAGACAAAGGGGGATAAAGATAGAAAATAAGAAGGAATAAAACTCTCAAAAACAAATTACAGATCTAATAAAACAAAAAATATGAATCATGATCACATGGATTGTTCTGATGTAAAAACTGACATAGAACATTGGGATAAACAAACATCACAGGATATTAAGACTTTGTTTATTGACTCAGCTAATAGAAAAATTTGGGGTTTAGAAAATTAATTTGTTTTCTATAAAGAGTAGGTTATGATTTTAACAGTCATTTTGATTATTCTTTGCATAACTTATGGAATAAATGACTATATAAATATTTTAGAAGAAAAATTAGGCAACATTGGACACATAACTCAAAGCATTTAATATGAGCAACAAGCTTATTTTTTAGAATTTCTTTTCATATTCACATTAAGTACATCATTAGAAATAAAAATTTCACCAGCATTTTTATCCAGGCAATTGCAGAAAAAATACAACAAATAATGACATTATTGTATAAGATTGGTTTTGCTCAGCCATTTAGAGAATACATATTATATATTGAGGTTATATACAAATGGATCATAAAAAATCTGTAGATAAACTGCAAACACATAGAGAATATGAATAGGAGGTTAAATTCATTAATGTCATATAGCTTAACAGCAATATTAAATAACAATGTTGAAGATACAAACTGCAAGAAAGAACCACTAGATAATGATCAATTTGCTGAGAAAACTATTATACGATTAAGATAGAAAAATAAAATATACAAAAATCACTGTCTGAGAAGCGCATCTAAATAAATGTGATGGCAAATAACAGTAAATAATTTTAATTTTTTAAAAAATGAGAATTTCCTTAATGTTAAATAATATTTGATAAATTTTACAAGACTTGAAACAAGAGTATCATTGCAGATTGAACACCACCATTTAAGGATGCTCACAAGGAAAAGATGATTACTTTCTATAGTTTGTTAATGTTAAATAGTAAATTTTATTCTATTTTTTTTTCACATTCAAAGATAGTTGGGATAGATTGTCTATTTCAATTTATGTTTAAGAAAATAAAATTGGTTGACAATCATAAGTTGAAGTCCAGATTTTATTTAAATTTAGATTAAATATAGGTTTCTATATTATAGGTACACACATGCATATGTAAAGATGTGTGTGCTCAAAAATAAAAATTAGAGATTCCGTTTTATTTAGTTTGTTTTAAAATAACTAAATCTAATTTAATCCACTTTTTAAAAAGTTATGCTATAAAAAGGAAATAATCAATGTTAAATTAATAAAATTTTGTTATAACATAGTTTATCACAATAGTAAGATAAATTTCTTTATTCAATATTTTCCAAATGTTTTAAAATTTTAATTGACAATATATTTTAGAGATTAAAATAACAACTAGTTATCACAAGTAAACATGTTTTCATTTTAAAGGAATCTTGTAAATGTGGGTGATAAAAAATAATTAGTGGTTTGTTTTAATTATATTAAAAAATTCTTCTTCTGCACAACTGGTAACTGTATTAATAGGCAGATTCAGAAAGTAATTGTCTTTGGTCTTTCCTTGCTGTTTTTGCTCACCGTTCACAAGGTAATCATTGCTGTCAACACATATTTCAAGAAACTTTTCCAGTAACTTTTTCAAGTAGCTGCAATAATGATCATGAATTGCTGAATTCACTAAAAATCTGTCCAAATATAAATCCCTAACTAGAAACTGAATTAATTCCAACTTTATGCCAACTAGCTTCATGTATATGACACTGCAGCAACAACTAATATTCTTCTTGACAATGAAAGTTAACCAAGTTTAATATAAACTCTATCTTGAATGTGAAACTTATTTGCGACTATGTATTTAAAATTATCTACAGAATATTTCACTAGGAAATTAGAAAAGAGCTCCTCTTTATCTGTCCAAAGTTAAAATGAAAGTGTGTGAATTAGGTGTGTGTTTCATATTTAAATAATCTCTTATTAGATTTAAAGTAACAATTTTACTAATTATGAACAGTAATAATTTAGTAAACTTAAAGAGATTCTAGATACCACAAGTCAGTAATACTTATCTATATTAGTTAATTTGTTGTTAATTAATGCCTTTTGTATATTCATTTTATCAGATTTTTTTGTAGTGTTAACTTTTGCATTTTAATTATGTTTTGTAATCCTTAATTTAGTTTTAATATGAAATTTGTCATGTTATATATAGAGCTTGCAAAATAAACTCTTTAATAATACATAATCAATTAAGCATTTCCTTGTTTATTAGGCATTTGATAGTTTAAAAATTACTAGTATTGTGACTGCTGATATCTTGCTTTCAAAAAAAATCCTATGAATGAAAAAATATGTAGAAACGATTAAACAATAAAATAAATTCATAACAGTTTGTTGTTCTAATATTGGAAATGAAACCAACTTTCTAAACTTTTATAATTTATGTAATAATGTTGTTTATTTATATATGTATGTGTTGAAGAGAATCATGGGATAATGGTAAACACACTTTATTATTTTACCCATTAAATATAATTTAAATTCCAATGAAACTTGAATTTTTCTCATTTAAAAAAAAAACTATTTTATCTTATATTAGGTTGTTTAAAAGCTTGTTTTATTTTATATAATATTAAAAATTTAGAGCAAATATATATGAGGTATTAGATATATTATTTAAAAAAATTGGTATTTTTTTGTGCTATATACTTAATTAAATTATATTAATATCATTATATGAAATATGATTCTTATTATTTAATAATTTAATATTTGTTATGAGTTCTTTAAATTACTTTACCAATATATATTAGGACTTATTATATATAGAATGTACCCTATGGATAGTCAATTTATGTGCTTGTGTTATTAATAATAAAACAATTGTTTGTTATTGTTGTTTTTTAATATGTTTTAGTTGGACTTTAATATAAGAAGTCTGTAGCAAGAAAATAAAATTCTAATTTTAAATAGAGAAAATAATGACTAGTTTATAGTTTGGAGTTCATGCTAAGCTTGATTACTGGATGTGCCATGGACTTTAAGTTCCAGAGTTGTCACTGCATTAAATGACACAGGCCAAAATATAAATTATGCAGTTATTAAAAAGAAAAATAATAACAAATAGCTATTAATACATAGCAAGAAGCTTAATTTAAATAAAATATTACTGTAGTTAAAAATAAATTCATCATAATAAAATCAAAAGTTATTATTTGTTTATTTAATCATTATTATTTTACTGAATGCTATGTCTTAATATAATATGTTTTAATTGCTATGTCATGATGCCATCTATTGAAGGCAGCTTACTTCATACATCTTATCGAAGATATATCTTACACACACCAAGATTATTAATATATGTGTTATAATGCTTATGGATAATATAATAAGTGAATGAATAAACTGATGGTTAACATTAAAGAGATTATGGCAATATTATCTGATGAATTCTACAGAAATTAATGCATTGAAATCTGCATCATATATATATAATTAAAATTACCCCAAATCCAAAACTGAAACAGATTAGCCAAGAAAATAAAATAAAAAACACAACCAATGGTTTCACAGCTACAAGCAGACTTCTCAAGTGTAAAGAACTACAAAAAACACCATATTTATATTAAACTTTACCCACAATTCTATTTACTTCCTATCCACCCTTAATATTAAAAGAATGTTTTAAATAACTTGATTGCTTTAGAATAATAAATTTTCAATAATAAAGATTCTTTAATTCTTCTTTTTATTTCATTTCTCTCAAAGAAGACAACCTTAGCTTCATCAAAATTAATAATGTGGCCTGTATCTTTTTCATGGACATACAAATCAGAACTTAGATATTTATTTCTAATCCTTCTTTTATGTACCTTTATTTTTTTATTTAAGCTCAAACTACTCTGATTTATGTAAATCTTCTCACAAAAACAAGAGATAATATACACTACTCCAGGAATAGTCTTTCTATCAAAATTTTCCTTTATATCATTTAATAAATTATTCAAAGTAATACCCCTTTTCTAAGCAATTTTCTTATTTCCAAACAAATTACTATTCTTACATACAATTTTATAAAGTGCCAAAGAAATAAAATCATATTTTTCTTTATCTTTTACATCCTTACAAATATTACTATTATACTTTTAACAAATTTATTAGAATAGCCAACACTCAAATAATCTTTATAAAATTGACCTTTCTGAAACAAAGCTACTCCACTAGAATTGTTTAATTGTTTATTCCTATAACAATAATTTCTTAAAGCAGCTACTTTATGAGATACAGATTTATAGCTATCAGGTTTAATTATAGACCTTAATTGTTTACTTTTAACAAAATGACTACATACTAAACAATTAATGTTTTCCTGAAGGTTCATGATGATGGTGTTTTAGTTGCATTTTTATATTGGACTATTTCCATAATCTAATGTGAGTATTGAATGTCTTTAGAAAAAATTAGCTTTATTTAAATATTCCAAATACATTCAATAGTTAGTAATAGCACATCAAACAGGTTAGTATATGCACAATGTTTCAAGAGGTATTATTTCCCCCTCTTCTTCAGGTGTTGCCAGCCTGACCAGTGACAGTACTAGCATGGTATTTGAACCTGGACCCTTAGATTCTTGGATATTGAATTTTAAGATAATGCTTTAACCAACTGAGCCATCCTGCCAAAGGTAATAGTCAGTAGAAGTTTCATATACTTATTTATGAGGTTCTTCCTGATTTCTCCACTTTTTCCTAAGAGCAAAGTTGATTAGTGGTTTCCCTACATTATGTATAGTCACATTAGGTTGGCATATTGGATTTTTCATCATTGTCATTTGAGCAGCTTCTTTAAATTTTCTTTGTTGTATAAGCTAACATAGTGTGATTATACATAATGTATGGAAATCACTAATCAACTTTGATATTAGGAAAAAGTGGTGAAATCAGCAGGAACCTCATAGATAAGTACATGAAATTTCTATTGACTGTTGCCTTTTGTAGGATGGTTCAGGTGATTAGAGCATTATTTTAAAATTCAATACTCAAGAATCTAAGGGTCCAGGTTTGAATTGCATGCTAGTACTGTCACTGGTCAGGCAGAGGAGAGAATAATACCTCTTGAAATGTGCATATACTAACCTGTTTGATGTGCTATTACTAACAGTTGAATGTATTTGGAATAAAGTTAAATTTTTCTAAAGACATTCAATACTCATATTAGATAATGGAAATAGCCCAATATAAAAATACATATTAAACAATTAGTCTTTAAATTTCTCATCACCAAAAGATCTAAAAATTTTAACTTAACAAAATCTAACCCCCCTCTGTCTACCACATATCTTATATAAGGATCAAAACAATTAAACTCATTTCCCAATTCCTTCAATTTATCATTCTCAACTACAAATAAACAATCGTCCACATATCTAACAATAACTTTAAATATAAACAATTTTTTAACAATAATTTCCTCTTCCAAATAATTAATATAAACTAAACGAACTAAAGAAGAAATAATATAATCTACTATCTACCCTTTCTTAATTTTATAAAAATTGCCATTATATGTGGATGATTGTTTGTTTGTAGTTGAGAATGATAATTTGAAGGAATTGGTAAATGAGTTTAATTGTTTTTTATCCTTCTATAAGATATATGGTAGAAGGAGGAGGGTTAGATTTTGTTAAGTTAAAATTTTTAGATCTCTTGGTGATTAGAAATGTAAAGACTAATTGTTTAGTATGTAATCATTTTGTTAAAAGTAAAAAATTAAGGTCTATAATTAAACCTGATAACTATCAGCCTGTATCTCATAAAGCAGCTGCTTTAAGAAATTTTGTTATAGGAATAAGAAATTAAATAATTTTAGTGGGGTAGCTTTGTTTCAGAAACATCAATTTTATAAAGATTATTTGCATATTGTTACTCTGATAAATTTGTTAAAAGTATTTCATCTAATAGTAATATTTGCAAGGATATGAAAGATAAAGAAAAATATGATTTTATTTCTTTGGCATTTAAATTGTCTTCTTATAAAATTGTATGTAAGAATAGTAATTTGTTTTGTAATAAGAAAATTGTTTAGAAAAGGGATATTACTTTGAATAATTTATTAAATAATAGAAATGAAATTTTTGATATGAAGACTATTCCTGATGTAGTGTATATTATTTTTTGTTTTTGTAAGAAGCTTTATATAGGTCAGAGTGGTTTGAGCTTAAATGAAAGAATAAAGGTACATAAAAGTAGGGTAAGAAATAAATATCTTAGTTCTGCTTTGTATGTCCATGAAAAAGATATAGGACACACTATTAATTTTGATGAAACTAAGGTTGTCTTCTTTGAGAGAAATGAAATAAAAAAAGAATTGAAGAATTTTTATTATTGACAATTTATTATTCTGATGCAATTTTAAGTAAAACATTTTAAAATAAAAAATCTTCACAAACCATAACTCTTTCAATATTTTTGAGCTCATTGTTATATTGTTTAATCCTAGGATCTTGACATGCTAAAATCAAATGCATATTAAATTCTTGAACAATTTAATAATATTAAAATAGTTCATGGAATATTAAATATTATTTTATCATTCTTCTCCAATATCAAAATTTGGCATGTAGGAAGTAAGTTTCTGAGACATTCTAATTTCAACTTCTTATTTATTTTTACTTAAAAGTTTTATTTCTTCAAGATACACATAGATAAATTCATTCAAGTTTATAATAATATTATATATATCATTTTTGTAATTATTATTCATTATAAAAGATAAGAAGATTCTATTGTTAGTTCTTTATTCTTTTAGCATTTTTTAATCAAAAGATAATTCTATTTGCTAGTACAAAAAATACATTTCATCTTTATATGCCTTTCATATCATATGAAAACATAATAAATATCCATTATTTTAGTAAAATGTTTTTATGACTAATCCAATATATAGTAAATATTCTCCTTTCTAAGTTTCAAATTTAATCATAATATAAGTCATTTTAATTTAAGAAAGAATTCTTTTCACAGAGATTTATACTTATCACTAAATTATTATTTTAAAGTTCTATAAATAATTTTATAAACTAATAACAATTATATATCTGTATTAAAAATAAAAGTTGCTCTTACTCGATAATTTAATAATGAAATTAATTAGTTTTGCAAAAGTAACAAAATATCTTCTTAGATGACAATAATTGCCATTTCCATATAATTATAGTTTATAATGCTTTTTCATTGTTTTCACAAATGATAATAAAATTAAGTGTTTGTTTTTAATTCAACTAGTTGTCATTATAATTATATGTTGATATCCAAGACTATTATTAGGTCATCAATGAAGAAACTTAGATTTATTTTTTCCATTATTTTTATATACCATTCTTAAACTATTTTATCACTGTTCAGCTTATTATTGACTACTTTATTTACTTAAAAATTAAATATGGTAAAATTTTTAAAACTTTTAAAGAATTTAGTGAAACTGGTGTTGACTCTTACTTTTAATCATTTTTTTATTTTAAGTTTAACTGACAGCAGACCACTAATTAAATTAATTTCATTGGTCAGTGACTAAAGATTAACCAGCAATTTATTGCATAATTATCTTTTTGTCTCCATTTTTAAAAATAATTAATATCAATAAATATTTAAAAACTTATTAAATTAAATAACTTCTAAACTATTATAAAATATAATTATAATTTTAATAGATCGTAATATTAATCTATTTTAGATAAGATATTTAATTAATATTTACATGTAAAATATAGTATTATTATTATTTTAAATAAAAATAAATTATCCTACAATAAAGAGATAAAAGATTCTTTTTATTTAATGGAACTCTGCACACATACTTGTACATATACCTTTTTAAAAGATCACTGTCATTTAATTAAATTGAGATTTGATTTATTACTATTGTAACTTTTAACAAATATAAATTTATATAGGTATAATGTAAATTTGCTTGTATTTATGAAAGTCTATTATAATGAAAATCTATATGAGTGTTTGTAATATAAATAACCATAAATAAAAAAGGTGTTTATTAACTATCTCTACAGAATTCTATATTTATATCTTATAAATTAAGCTATTTATACATACAGTACATTAGAAATTAATATTGATATAATTATGTCTTTTAAATTTAAAATTTTGATTATGATATCTATTTTATTTTATTTTTTTCTTCCTGGATACTGTTAATCAATCAAAGGTTAATATATATATACACACCCGGGTCTCGTTTTATGCGGATTTATTTAATGCGGTTTTGAAGTTATGCAATTCATATTTCTTCTTAATATCTTTGTATGTAGTTTTCTTTTATGCGATAAAAATTATTAGATCAGAAGTTGAGTTCTGATAATGCGCTATTACTTTAAATATTATAAATTTCATGCACTCACATGTCATATTTAAAGTAATAACACATTATCAGAATTTGACTTCCATCTAATAATTTCAATATTTTCAGCACTTTATAATAGTACTGTAATAGATTTTATGCAATAAAGAAGTTCATAATTCACTTAAAATCAGGATTTTCTCATTTTATATACACACATTAAATTTTACAAGACTATAATGTAAATCTGTTCAAACGTTATAGATGAAAAATAGTATGTATGTTGTTGTTCTTGCATTTTAAATCACGTTCTATTTTTGCTTTTTATAAAAAGAGTACATAATCAATTAATCATTTAGTGTCCACAAGTTTATTTTTAAAAGGTGAGTAACAGCAGTGGTCATTAAATTTGACAATTAAAATCTGATTTTTAATTGTAATTACGTAACTTGATCTGAAATTAAGGTGATGTGAAACAATGAAATTTGATTTTTAAATGGAATTGAAAAGTAAAAAATTAAAGACAAAAATAAGAATTTGATTTTTAATTGTTAGTTTTAATTAAATTTTGCCCAACAGTGATAAGTCGGTGTCGTTTTATTATCGTAAGTCTAAGTTCTTATTTTTATTTTAAACTTTTAGTTTACTCTAACAGAGAGAAAAAAACACCGAAGAAAATGAATTTTTTTGCAAACAAAAATTTCAATTTTAGATCGCTTAGTGAAGTGGGAAGGATCAACAGCGATTGGAAAATGTTTTAATTGTTAATCCTCTTGACTTCGTTTAAGGAGAAGCTACAGTACCTCACATCACATCACGACGAATCTGATGTCTCAAATAGTAATAATGATAAAATACCATATATGTATGAAAAAAATGTAAATTACGCATAAAAATATATTGTTTTGAATAAAATTAAATACTGTAGTTAATAAAAAAAGTAAAAAAAATTTGTCGTGTACAATTTTTTTCAAATTTGAAATTTTTTATTAGTCATATTTTATTTTATTTTTTATGTGAATTTTAAAGTAATTTTACATTGTTGCTTTGCTTTTATGCGATTTTTGGAAAATTACAGTACATACCCCCCATTTTTCAAGGTAAGTTAAGTCTATTTTTCTGTGATTTCTTTTGTGCGCATTTTCTGAGTAACCTATCTACTGCTTAAAACGAGACCCAGGTGTATATATATAGAAATGGTATATTTTGTCACACATCCCATTTCACCTACTATGTCTCATAGTAATAATTATTCTAGTTTTAAACCTTACCATATCCACATATATACATATATATCCGCATATGTCCATATATATCTGTGTATAATTATGTATACCTATATTGTCTAAGTATATTTATATGTTAAATTAGATGCATGTCTGTATAAACATTATTATATATGTATGGACACACTTATGTATATGCAAGGGGGCTATGACATGAAACTGATTTAATAGCATTGCAACACAATTATAATTATAAATCTTTAATTTAATACAATGCATATGTATAAATTTATGCATCATTTATTCAAACATCACATATATATGCTCAATTTCATGGGTGACCAACATACATATATAAGAAAATGTTTACACTGAAATTATTTAGTTTCTAAAAATATTAAGAAGTTTTTATTAAAAAGATCACACCACATGCACTAATTTTAAAATTATGTGGAGGTCAAATATAAAATCTTAAAACAACAAATTTTAAAGTACACCTTGGTCAAGACAAATGTGATCATGCATCACTATTTTCTATTTGAAAGAGAATCACATTTGTTTTTAGTGAGATGGAAATGTTAGATTTAAAAAGTTAACAAAAGAATATTAAATTTAATGATTTAAAAGTTGTAAACAAGCTAACAGGTTTCATGCTGAAAAACCTGACCTATAAGCAAATATGACAGGGGGATCAGAAATCTAATATATAAACCCCATGTGTCAGCACTCAAGGTCTCTTTCTTATAATATAGTCTAAGAAGTTGGCACTGGAAGCTATGCCCATTAGAAGTTTGACATGAGTGACTAGGAAAGCCCCAATTTTGCCATCTTCCTATGGACAGCAATCATCATCACTGACAGAATGGAGAACTTTAATACCACCAGGAACCAAAAGAAGACATTGATGAAGAGCAACCTATCCAGAGATATGGAAGTGCCCACTACAAATACTGGACAGCTCAGTATTTAAAAGAAATCAGTAATATCTTCACCTCAAAGCTCCATATATCTATTAAACTTATGATAATTTAATCATCTAACTATGAATGTTTCAAAAGTCATAATTCTTAATTTATTAAATCTTTGTTTAAAATAAATGTAACTGTAAAAGCTTGCCTATCAATGTAACTTTAAAACAAGTTTTTAAGTTGTAATAACTAAATCATTTATTAATTTAATCTTTTCTATAATCTGTGGCCATGCCTAATTCCTATTAATTATTTGATTTCATTTTAAATTTATGTGCTATGCTATGCTTCCATTTTAAAGCAGAGACATTAATATAAATCTTTGGGGAGAGACTATTAGAAACTCTCCACTAAAATGTTTCTTTGCTTTTTAGCTAACATAAATCATTGCTTTGAAATTTACTCTCACATATAACAACAGACTGCTACATGTTCATTATTATATACTCATTTTTTACTTAAGTTGACATGTATTAATCTTTGATCGAGGTTTGCAATTATTATTATGTCTTAATTAAATAAGAGCCAGGGATGATATCACAAGCATATTTGTAATTATTATAAGGCCCAAAATATGCTTTTTCCTCCCTAGTTAATTATAAAGGAATATATACAGATTCCATTTATTAAAACTAGATTGCTATTAATGAACCCCTCTTAGCATGATTAAGATATGCTAATTTGAAAAATGGGCCAATGTACTTTTTTCTGAATGAAACTATAGATTTAAGTGCATTTTAAATTGTTTATAATATATTAGTATTATTTATAAGAATTATAAATGTGTTTTTACTAAACACTATTGTGTATTTGCTGTGTTTTCTTTAAAATGGTCTTGTGGTGATAGGCCATGGACAGTTACACTTCTAGAACTGGAACACAAGGTTCCAGAACCATATTTACAGCTGCTCCAACATACCAAACTAAATTATCTTTATTATGCTGGCAGGTCATATGGTCAAAGGGAAAGTACTAGGTACTGAATCCTGTGAATAACTAAACATTTGTACTGCAATCTTTAGTTTAGAATTTAGGGCCATAGCCTCTGACACCTAGCTATGGTAACCAGTTTGTTCTGTTCTATTAGTTATCTTCGGCATTGGTCTGAACCTGGAATGTGCTTTGCTGAGGAAATCTATATTCAATCATATTGATTGCTCACTGATAATAATTTAGAATTAGCAACTTAATGCTTTATATTACATCATCGTGGTAATGTTTAGCTTATCACTCGAAAACTGCAAGAATAGTTGGCATATCATATAAACATGAATCTTTGATTGCAGATAGTAAAATATATAAAGTGCGTCATCATTAAGATGAGACTTCTGTACTATAATTATCTCATCATTGTTGTAATGCTTGTATATGTAAACTCTGCAACCAATGCACATCTTTCTGTTTTTTATGTTAATCAGTTTATTAATTTTATTTATTAAAAATATTTAAATTTAATATTGTTATATCTTTTGCAATCTCCTCCAAGTTGAATCCAAATCAAATCTAAATTAAATATAATCTTATTAATATATATATATTGAAGTGGGTGGATCTAAGTTTGATCCGAGATTCATGAGATTCTGCTTATTAAACTAGTTCAAACCCAGTTATAAACAATGAATATTTTTGAATCCTGTAATGAGAGTTTATACCATCTTCAATATACATTAATTTCAATTAAAACAGGTTATTATTTAAATATTTACTGAAGCTAATTATCTTATGTTTAATTTTGTTAATATCATTAATTACCTCATGGTAAATTATTAAGATAATGCTATGTAAAGAGTATTTAGTTATTCAGATTAGGCATATGTATTTGTAATATAGTTAAATGTACATGCGTTATAAAGTTTCATTACAACGGAATGTTTTATTTTATATTTGTCAATTTTGTTTAAATTTTTATGATTAAAAGTTACATTCCTTTGATAAGCTTTCAAATTGTTCTTTCCCAAAGACAATAGTGAAATTTTATCAATTAGTTAAAATGGTAAGTTAAAACTTCAAGGACAGTTCTAAATTAAAATCATTTGTTTAAATTTTATGAATTCATTTTCTAAATAGAAAATGAATTCAGATAATGAATTTGAAAGTCTTATCGAAGTAATGGATTGAAGATCAATTAGAGAAAATTTCTTTTAGTAATAATGTAAAAGCTTTGGCTTTAAGGTATATAGATCATAATGGGCAGGAAAAGCGTAGTCAAGAGTACAAAAACCCTGGAAAAGTTTCTAACAGGAGCCATTGCTATTAATTTAAGAAGAGTTGCCACCAGAAACTATATCAATTTTAATTTTGAATTTTAAGAGTGTTCACAGTATGGTACATGGCTAACTTTGGGGATCTGATTGCTGGAATCCAAAGTTCTCCAACAAATCTTCAAAATGTTGCTAAAATAGAACTCTTCAATACCAATCATAAGCTACGTAAAATACAGAAGGAACCTAATCCATAAATGAAGTCTACATGAATTAAGTGTGTACGTGCATTGTCTCCTAAATCCAACCGGACTCTGTCATTATGAATCAATGAGCAGTGTATGGAAGAACTGGTAACCTTTTAAAATAAAAATGCAACTTTCCGTTTGTTCATGAACTATATATCAACTCATATTTAAAAATAACTATTGCCTTAAGTTTTTCCACTCTTGTTAAAATGCTTTAAAATTTTGTTACAGTAATTTTCTATTTCATTATATCTCTAGTCTTAAACTAATACCTTAGTAAATTTCTTTCTCTTTTTTATGGCGGTTCATTTAATTAATTCTTGTTCATTTTGTTAATATTATATATTTGCGATATTATATGCCAATAAAACTTCCAACTCCATAATATTATTTGTTTAAACTTACCCAAGGAAATTGTATTATATTAATGTTATAGCCTAATGATTTTTTTGTTAGAATTAAATTAATAATGGTTCTACTAATTATCGGGTTGGAATATTTATTTCGTTGTTTGATATTATTTTGCCAAGAGCTAATAATTGCTATTAGCTTAATTTATAGTCACTCTACTTTCAACCATTCATTTAATTTACAAAAGATTATTTTCTAGATTGAGTTACTTTTATAAATATTTTATGAATATTAATAAGAAAAAGAAAATAGATATTTTCTAATTCTAATCTTGTATCCTACATTTGTGTTCGGGGAGGGCATGATATAAAGGGTATTATTTTTATTATTATACAATATGTTAAGCAAATTTACTCATAATAAGTTTGGTTTTAATCTTATATGATCAGGTCATTATCATGCTAAGCACTTATATTATGTAACTTAGGCTTTTAATTAAATATCATGATTATTATATCATTACCATTCATAACATTGCTAACATGAGCCATCCTTTTGCTTCTTTAGGTTTTGTCATTCCAGTTATGTTATTGATATTTTAAAATATAGGAAGAATATTACTTTCTCATTTGTTTGTCACTTTATTGGACCACCAAAGATTTGTGGCTGAGTCCTTACCAAGCTTTCCCATGATCCCTTGATACTTTGTAGAGCAAAAAGGACTTGTTGAATACAAGATGCCCTTAATATTCATAAATCATTGACAAAACCATTTATTTCATACTCATTTCATTGCTCATAATGTGTTAGTACTGTTTCATTTCTTAATTCAAATAAAGGCTGCTCTTTGCTTTATAAGTCATGACGAATTGATTCTGTTAAAATCAAATCATTAATTTAATTTATAGATGATTAAAATAACTTTCTTTTCTAAGTATTTGAAGTCATATCTTTTATATTTACTCATGCCATCCAATAACTAATTTATGAATGTGTGGAAGATAAATTTCACCTCACTCTTATAAGAAATTGAAAGCATATTTTTTTTTCAAAATAAAATACCACTTAATGAATTATGTATGTAAGTTATTTGGCATCTATGCTAGACATACTTTTAATCACATGTCTGTTTTGTCAGAGCATAGATAATAGATATATTTCTTAAATACTTATGTATTAATTATTGGGATATGTTGAACTGCCATTGAATTGTACATTGTAGTTTCTTTCTTCTAAGACTAGAGATAATTTATGTTAATCATTATGATCATTTGAATAATATTTGCTTGTTTTTAAATATTTTACATATAACATACTTGATGTTGACTATTTATTGGTGTTTACTATTTATTATTTATTAATTAGTGTAAATTTTAATGTTTACTGTATTTTGGCAACCCCAAATATATATGTATTGACTTATTTAAAAAGATAGGTAATTACTCATAACATTTGTTATTTTGAAATCGGGGATTAGTCTCAGTAGTAATTGTATCCGTTGAGCTAGTTCATGGTGCATATTCTCATGTACCATCATTATAAGTTGTTCATTAGGTGTTTGATCTGGGGCTCATGGAGTGGGTTTGAATTCAGGTTGGTCTCTGATCTCAATCTCAGACTTGACTGGGTTTGAAGTACATTTTCATGGGTTCCAGCTGACTGGTATAATATATATATATATACATGCATTATCTTAGTAAGCCATAAATGTTGAAATGTCTCTTTAGTATTTATTATAATTAAATTTATTAATTATTCCACTGAGTCTCATGTTCCATCCTTTTTTTAATCTGGCTCATGAATTAAATTGAGACCGACTATAGCCTCATAAATGTCATCCATAGGGTGTTAAATCACAGAGCACTGGTAATGAGTTGAAGTATGGTCAGATTCAAGGTCTCAACCCTCATCTGGATCAGCTTCAATGTAATTTTCCTAAACTCTGAAATTTTCTTTTATGAATGTACAAATATGACTGTCACATTGGTTTTTTTTCCTGATTATGGAACCCAATCATGGAGCCTTGATTAATTATTTCCATGATCCTGAACTGGATGTATGTTGTGGCATGGATTATGTATATGTGTATTTGAATAATTCTTTTTTCTGATTATGACATCATAGCATGTAGTCTCCAAAAGTAGCTACACAATCCTGGGAGGGGACTATTTATTAAATTGTGTTGGTACTATAAATTTTATATATAAAAATTTTTCCCAATTATGGACACCCAAACATGGGATTTAAATTAATTTTTCGAGCTTTGTATACTAGCACAATGCTATAGTATATATATATGTAGATTTATTTTCCCAATTATGGATGCCAAGCACAGGGCTCAGTACTTATTCACATGACCCTGGATAGATAGTGGGTCAAAGTATGATGGTGCAATAATTTTTATATGTAAATTTTTCCTGGATGTGGATGCTGAGTGTGGAGGCCCAATTACTTTTCACAACCCTGAACCATTGTGCATTGCCCAACATACTATATTAATATATGTATATATTTCCCCCCTGATTATGACATGCTAACTAAGGTTTCCAGATAGAACCACATTTCTAGAATCCCCTGAGAAGATAGTTTATGTATATGTATAAAGGATTTTACCAATTACCTTTTGCTAAGTTTTTTTTATACCTTTTTTTTTGATTCTTGTAAATTATTCTGTTAATTTCAAAATTTCAAGCTCAAACTATTAAAATAAATTGATAATATCCTATAGGCCTTAACAACTATATATTCTGTTAATGCATATTGAGTCAAATCATGAGATCCATTATCATATATGTGTAAATGTCTCATTGGCTGATGGCTGGTACCTGAGGATGATTCGAACAGGTTAGAAGCATCCTCATATAAATTTCATTATCAGAGGTGGAGAGATTTAAGTGACTGGTCATTATTTTGTATTTTTTAGGATATGGATTGGAGTGTGAGAATATAAATAAGTTAGGCGAGATTATTGATATATGCATGTATTTGGGGTCAAAAGTTTGTTAAACTGAACAACTATTAGCAATCATGAATCAATAAAGTTTCTGTAATAGTTTTGCAACTGTAAAAGGCATTGAAATGTTTCAGTAAGATATGTTATTATTATAAATTGTTTGTAATAGGCCATAAAGGCATTATTAGATAAGGCACTAAGGAGGCAAGGAAGGACAAGGAAGAAATAGGTTGAGATGGCAGGGTAGGAAGGAAATCTGCAAACCATTTTTAGGAGGTGACAAAATAGCCTTAGTATAGAGCTTACATCACACAACAAGAGCAAATATTTTGTATATATATAGATTATAGCATTAGGAAAGATGTATTTTAAGGAACCATCTAGGATGATGCAGGAGCAGGGGTCAGGGAAGGATGCTAAGAAAAACCAGGAGGATATGTGGACTATTATGATCAAAATGATGGAGCAGCAAGAAATAAAGGAGGAAGAGAGAGAAAGGAAAAGGGAAGAAACAAAGATGATGGAAATGATCAAGGCACTAACAAAAATAGTAGGGGAAATGGAGAAAGAAACAGAATGTTAAAAAGGGAAGCAGATCACACCAACTTTGGTAAACACCGACCACAATTTTTTACATACAGGTGGAAACAGACCTGGGGTTTTGGAAATCAAAATCAAGACAAAGAAGACAGAAAAGATAGTGCAAAAGCAGGGAAGAGTTGCCAACAGGATCCCTTTAATGCTGAGGAGACCAAGCAAGGATTTTAAATGAATATCAGGCTGATCAAATTAGAGTAGAACAAGGGAAGATTAGACTAAATAGGAAATAGTGAACATAGAGATAGCCAAAGAGCAAGCTGTTGGTTTGGGAATGGGTGGAGAGACAGAGAATATGAGGGGAAAGTTGTGTGGAGTATAGAGGAAGAGAGTAGTTTAAACACTAGAAATTCATATGGGAAAAATAGAGGATAGCATTGGAAGTGATGAGTTAGTATCACTAAAGGAGTATGTCAATGTTGATAGGGAACAAAAAAAGGTGTATGCTTTGGGCAAAGGGTATAAAGACCCTTGGGATGAAATGAGATTTAAAGGTGATATTGGAAGACAGGCCCAAAAAAGTCTTGCTGGTAGCCCCTAGATTAAGAGAGGCTAGGAAATAGCAAGAGGTAGACAAGGATAAGATTCACTGGGAACAGCTGGACCTTGAACTAGTAATAGGAAGAGAAGATGCTCACATTAAAATAGAGATGATGGGTAGTAAGAGGCAAAGAAGAAAGGATTTTAGATGAAGAGATCAGATAGGGGGGTTGAAGTTGTAGACTGAGAAACAGACATGTTCAGGAATATCATAAGTATTTTCCATTCTGGAAGGAATCTTACTAGGCCAAGCAGGAGTATGACAGTTATGAAGGAAGCTTCATCGGGCATGATAATTCCCAGGAATTAGGATTATTTATGGATATACCCCAGATCCTACTTAACTTAGAGGAAACTATATGTATCTGTTCCCCTCCACAAAATTGTAAATTTATAAAATTTGTATATATATATATTGCTATGAGATGATCTGTATTCAAAGTGAATATTAGATTTTTGTATGTACAATATTTTTTAGTAGTAAGACCTACATATAGGGATCTTATTTAGTTTTATTTTATAGGTTTGGTTGCATGCCATAATATTTTAGTAGTGAGATTGTTAGAAGGGTACAGAAAAATATAGCAATTAGGCAAAGCTATTAGTAAAATGTTGAAAAAAAGACTTTTTTGTAACAAAAAATTTCCATATTTTGAGGCATGATTGCAAATTGCAAATTATATAAGTAAAATCTTTTTTTCTCTTTTTGTTTTTGTGTGAAGTTCAGGGATATGAAATGGTATATTTTGTCACATATCCTGTTTCACCTATTATGTCCCATCATAGTAATTATTCTAGATTTAAACGCCCACCTAGACACGTATATTCACATATATACAAGTATATCTGCATATGTCTATGTATATCTGCATATATCTAAATATTTTTATATGTTAAATTAAATGCATGTCTATGTAAATATCTTTATATATGTATGAACAGACTTATGTATATGCAAGAGGGCTATGACATGAAACTGATTTAATAGCATTAGTGTGACTATATTAAAAATCTTTAATTTAATATTATGTATATATTTATTCATCATTTGTTCAAACATCGCATATGTATGCTTATTTCCACCCATGACCAACATACATATATAACAAAATGTTTATGCAGAAATCACTTAATTTTTAAAAATATTAAACAGTTTTTATTAAAAAGATCTCTCACATCCAGCTGTTTTGGAATTGCATGGAGGTCAAATATAAAATCTTAAAATAACAAGTTTTAAAGTACACCTTGATCAAAATAAACACGATCATGCAGCACTAGTTTCTATTCAGTAGGAAATCACAATTGTTTTTACTGAGATGTAAATGTTACATTTAAAAAGTTAACAAAAAATGTTAAATTTAATTAAAAGTTGTAAACAAGCTAATGGGTTTTACACTGTAAAACCTGGCTTATATGCAAATATGACAGGGGGGATCAGAAATCCAGTATGTAAACTTCATTTTTCAGCACTCAAGATCTCTCTTATAATATAGTATAAGCAGTTGCACTGAAAGCTACACCCATTAAAAGTTTGACATGAGTTTTACTTTGCCATCTTATGGAAGAATGGTGATCTTCAGTGCAGGCTGCACAGCAATCATCATCACTGACAGGATGGAGAAGTTCAATGCCACTAACCACCAAAAAAGACATCAAGGAAGAGCAACCTATCCAGAGATGTGACAGTCCCACTATAAATGTCGGACAAGACAGTCTTTTGAAGAAATCAGTAACATTCTTCATCGCAGCATTCTATAAATCTATTAAACTTATAATAATTTAATTATCTTACTATGAATGTTCATAAAGTCCTAATTCTTAATTAATTAAATCTTTGTTTAAAATAAATCTATAAATCCTCATTGTAAAAGCTTGCCTATCAATGTAACTTTAAAACAAGTTTCTAAATCATAATAATACATCATTTATTAATTTAATTTTTTCTGTAATCTGTGGTCATGCCTAATCCCTATTAATTATTTGATTTCATTTTCAATTTATATGCTGAGATATGCCTCCATTTCAAAGCAGAGAGAGATTAGTATAAACTTTGGGGAGAGATGATTGGAAGCTCTCCAGTAAAGTGTTTCTTTGCTTTTTACCCAACATAAATTGCTGCTTTGAAATCTATTCTTGCATATAATAACAGACAGCTATGCATTTATTGTTATATACATATGTTTTACTTAAGCAGACATTTATTAGCTTATTAGAGAAGTTTGCAATTATTATTATGTCTTAGCTAAATAAGGACCAGGGATAATAATCACAAACATATTTGTAATTATTCTAAGACCTGAAATATGCTTTTTGTTCCTTAGTTAATTATAAAGAAATATATACAGAATCCATTTATTAAAGCTAGATTGCTATTAATGAACCCATCTTAGCATGATTAAGATATTCTAATTTGAGAACAGGATCAATGTAGTTTTTGCCAAATGTAGATTTAAGTGCATTTTAAATTCTCTGTAATATACTAATATTATTTAAAAGCATTACAAATGTGTTTTAATAAATGCTATTGTGTATTACACTTTGCTATGCTTTCTTTAAAATTAGCTCATGGTGACAGATCACCCCATTATTTGGTTCAAACAGCTGGAACATGAGGGTCCAGAACTATATTTACAGCTGCTCTGACACACTGAATTAAATGTTTTTATTGTGCTGGCAAGGCTTATGGTCAAAGGAAACTGAGTACTAGGTACTGAATCCTGTGAATATCTCCACATTTATACCATAACATTTAATTTAGGATTTAGTGCCATAATCTCAGATGCTCAGCTGTGGTAACTAGTTCATTTCACCCTATTAGTTAATTTCATCATTGGTACAAACCTGAAATCTGGTTTGCCAAGGGAATCTGTATTCGAGCATATTGATCACTCACTGTTAATAAATTAGAATTAGCAACTTAATGCTTTATATTATATTATCCTGGTAATGTTTAGCTTATCACTCACAAACCTTAAGGATAGTTGATATATCACATTGGCATGAGTCTTTGATTGAAGATAGTAAAATATATAAAGTGCATCATTATTAGAATGAGATTTCTGTACTGTAATTATCTTATCATTGTTGTAATGCCTGTGCATGTAAACTCTGCAACCAATGCACATCTTTCTGTTTCTTATGTGATTAAAGATATTTACATTTAATATTGTTTATTGTGTCTCTTGCAATCTGCTACAAGTTGAATCCAAATCAAATCTAAATGAAATATAATCTTATTAATATATATATATTGTAACGAGCACAGACGTTCGTTACATTGTTTTTTTTTTTTAACATGAAAGTAAATTAAAAAGTTCGCATTTAAAAATTTTCTTTAAGAATTAAAAATTGAATTTAAATATCATCTTAAACTCGTATATATTAAATCGCACAGATAATGAAAAATTATTAAAATAAAACTTTATTAAAGAAAAAGTATTTTAAAACTAAATTTTAAAAAGATTTGGAGATAAAATTATATCTTTAAATTTATCTTTAAATATACTTATTTGAAAACATTAATTAATCAAAATAAATATTTTAATTAGTTAAATGTAAACCAGCCTTGGGCATTTAAATGTAAAAACAGGGTCAGATAGGAAAACAATAGAAACAAATAGCCAATGAAAGAAATCTCGGAAATAGACCTAGCGAAAGGATCTCACATCGATAATAATGAATTAAATTTAAAGAGTAGTGAAGGGAGAAGAAAGAACCTTCATTTTAATAAAGAATTTTCTACATTGAGGCAGTAAAACAAAATCCGGGGATAAATAACGAAAAAAAAAGAGTAAATAACTTGAACAATAGACTCTATTTTAAAACCTTTTAGAAAAGCTAGACACCTTTATTATTTAGAGTATTTTTTCTTATTTATGTAAAATCATTTCCATTATTTTGACTTTATTTATTCGAATTAAAATTATTTAAACAAATAGATTTATTTTTTTTTAAACATGAAAGTAAATTAGTGCATTTAAAATTTCTTAAGAATTAAATGATTAAATACATCTTATATATATTATCGACGATATGAAATATTAAAATAAACTTTATTAAAGAAATTTAAACTTTTTTTAAAAAAAAAAAAAAGTCAAAAGGTTCAATAAATAGTTTTTTTGTGATATATATTATGCTTTAACGTGTATAGGCGCACGCATGTAAGTTTATGATCGAAATGTGGTGCCTTACGATGAGTACCTTTGGGAATTACTTAAGTGTAACCCTATTTATGCATTTCAATCAGTCATAAATAGTTGGTGGTATTTATAATTGTTCTGCAAATATACACGTTTAAACCCATTATTTCTTAAAACATATTTATCTCAATGCAACCTCTTTAAATAAATATTTATAAAATAACTTCTTGTCATGGTGTGTAAAAATAAATGTATAAAATAAAATAGAACTCTTGTGGGGAGGGGTGTAAACGTAAATGGTCCTTAGGTAGCGATAGTAAAATTTTTCTTTTTGTATATAGTCTTTTTGTAAAATTATTAACGGATGTTTTGTAAATGTCTTCGTCAGTCGTGTACCGTAATTACTAACCCTGAGTAAAATATATATATATTTTTTTGATCATTTTTTTTTAAGCAACTTTACTGATATGTAACGAGCACAGACGTTCGTTACATTGTTGTTTTTTTTTATTATTTTTTTTATTAAATATGAAAGTAAATTAAAAAGTTCGCATTTAAAAATTTTCTTTAAGAATTAAAAATTGAATTTAAATATCATCTTAAACTCGTATATATTAAATCGCACAGATAATGAAAAATTATTAAAATAAAACTTTATTAAAGAAAAAGTATTTTAAAACTAAATTTTAAAAAGATTTGGAGATAAAATTATATCTTTAAATTTATCTTTAAATATATCTTTGATTTGGAAAACAGGTTAATTAATCAGAAATGGAAATGATTGTTAATTAGTTAAATGTAAACCAGCCTTGGGCATTTAAATGTAAAAACAGTGGTCAGATAGGAAAACAATAGAAACAAATAGCCAATGAAAGAAATCCATCGGGAAATCGGACCTCAGCGAAAGGATCATCACATCGATGACATAATGCCAAGTCAATCCTTCGAATACGTATAAAAGGAAAATTTGGAAATTATTAAGGGGTTATTATGATTATTATGATGTGACAGATAGATGTTAGTGTGGAGGTGCGGGAGAAGAGATTGAAGGACACATGGTCAATCCCTTCAGTTTTGCTAGTAAAGAAAGAGAAATGAACTATCGTTTTTCTACATTGAGGACCAGTTAAAACAAAAATCTCCGGATGGATAAATAAATTGGCTTTCAGAATATTAACCTCTTTAGGACGGCATGGGAATTTATGTTCATGGCAAGCAACGAATAAAGTTGGACGTTTTAAAAATCGTAAGAACTTTATATTCACTTGAAACAATAAGAACCTAAATTTAAAACTTTTTAGTAAATAATGCAATAGAATCCTATCTGACCAAACTAAATTCTTTATTAATAGTGTTATTTGATGTATTTTTTCTTATTTTGTAAAATCATTTCCTTTTTATTTTTTATTCTTTAAGTTTTTATCATGATTTTTTTTTTTGTTAAATTAATTATATAATGTTAAACTTAAGTCAGGCATGAATGGCTGTATAGATTTGTAAAGTTATATTAGGGGAGGGTAATCTTAGGTTATTTGTTTCGTGGTTAAATTGGGTCAATGGATTGGATATATTGGTGTGATTAGTAGATGTAATATTGATTCGCTACGGGCAGAATTGCTTCATACGGCACACTTCCGTTTGCCTATGGAAGGATTATAAGTCGGATACTGCAGTTCCTTTCATGGAGTTTTTGTTTTTGCTCTTCTTTAGAGTAGATGTAATATTCCTATCTCATGAGAAGCATTCTTAACTTTTGTGCGCCGATTTTATTACATTGAATACATCGATATATCAGATGAATTGATGCGGTTTGATACAATTTTAACTAGGGTTAAATAGGGATAGAATGTTTATTTTCAAAAGCAAATTTATGTGGTCTATTCATACTCGACCCTAAATAAAAATGCAGTAAATTTAAGTTGTTTATAGAGCTGCAGGATTGGTTATCGGTTAAGTATGTTTGGGTTTTCATATTTGATCAAAATATATAGACATTTGATAAATAATGATACCTTATGGTGAGTATCTAAAAGTTTTTGGATGTCTTTTAGTTATTGGTGACAATGCAAGTATCTTATGGTGAATACTATTGGGTTACATATACCTCCGCAATTGTCAGTAATCAATATTTGATTTGAGTTAGTTTCTTTGAAAGTTTTGACCGTGAAATCTATGTAACCGACTATTTCAACTTATAAACGCTTTATAATTTATATGTGCGAACTTAATTAAAATGTAAAATTATAATATATAGTAATTAAATGTAAATTAAGTAAAGTTAAAAATAATGTTAAATGTTAAATGTAAACTGATACTAAGACATTTTAAATCTTATATATATATGTGCGTAAATAAATTTTTGTATGTTAATTACTGGCAGTGGCTTATTTTATCTTTTTATATATACTCTTAGATTATATTATTAAATCTCTGCTCCACTGAGCTAGTGACATGGGCTAACAACCGGATGCAAAATATAAAAATTTTTGACTCGTCGCACTTTATAAATTGTTCTAGGTTCAAATGCCTAGATGGCGCCCTGTAGTGCAGTTTACGTTAAGTGTTATTCTCCGGATCGTTACAATATATAGTACTTGTCTTATAGCTAAAGATGCCATTGGATGGTGCTGTTTTCATGCTAAAACTATAAAGTATGAACATTCATGGGCCGTTGATTTTAATAATTTTTCTGTGCTTTTTTTGTAATGCAAAAATAAAAACAAAACAAAATCATATTTTTTAAATATTATTTTTTATTAACGTATACAATTTAAATGAAAATAATAAATGTAAAATAAAATACAGAAATTACTATTTGATACATCTTTTTTATGTTTTTTTATTAGAAAAATAAATTTTCTATCGTATATTTTTTTACTTGTGTTATGGCTTTTTTTTATCAATTTTCTATCGTATATTTTTTTACTTGTGTTACGGCTTTTTTTTATCAATTTTCTATCGTATATTTTTTTACTTGTGTTACGACTTTTTTGTTGTTGTTTAAAAAATAATAATCGTAATAAAAATTAAAATTTCTTAGTCTATTTTTTATTTTCTTAGTCTTCGTTTTACTTTTTTTTTTTTTTATTAACTGATAAACATATATTATGACTATTTTTTAATTCAAATAAAAAGTAACAGTTGTTAGTGTTAGTTTTAGGGTTAGGTTTAGGGTTAGTTTTAAGGTTTTAGGGTTAGGTTTAGGGCTAGTTTTAGGGTTAGTTTTAGGGTTAGGGTTTTAGGGTTAGGTTTTGTAATATATAAGTCATAAAGCTTGCAAATAGGACACAACATTATATTCTGTTGTTGGTAAATCACCGAATCTAACAACATGTGTGATTTCCTGCGCCATATTGTTTATCTCTTGGAATGTTATGAATAGTACGTCACTAAAAATATAGATCTTTAACTTTTTCACAATTAAAACTTAAATACAGTATGTTTTAGAAAGTCTTAGAATTATTACTTTACAAAATCTGAACATTTTAATCCTTTAAAATTAAAAAAAAACAAATAAAACTACATTTCCATACAATTCAAATACACACTCTTTCATCAAGTCGTAACTGTTTTATAAACTGTGCGAATCTGGGAAATATATTTGCTTCCATGCAACATACATGCTGTGCTGCAATATAGCGGCCTGCATTCTGTAGCACAACAAAAAAGAGGTATTATAGAAAACACGGGTTTGAACGTGTCGGCCGTGGAAACAGCATTTTTATTAATTTTAGCGCCAAAACGGCGCCATAGAACGGCATCTTTAGCTATAAGATGAGTACCATATATATATATGCATTATCTTGGTAAGCCATAAGTGTTGAAATGTTTCTTTAGTATTTATTATTATTAAATTATTAATCATTCCACTGAGTCTCATGTTCCACCTCTTTTTCAGCCAGTTCCCAAATTAAATTGTGATCATATGTAACCTTATAAATATCATCCATAGGTTATTAAATCATGGAAATGAGTTTAAGTATGGTCAGATTTGAAGTCTCAATCCCTCATCTGGATCAGCTTTGGTATAATTTGCCTGAATTCTGGATTTTTGTTGCATGAATGTGCAAATATGACCATTACAATATATTATTATTATAATTGGATACGCAATTATAAGTCATATATTATCTGTCTAAACAAACTAAAATGCCTAACCACTTTCAAGAAAATCATATTAGATCATGCTTGCTCTTTATTGGATTATCCTTGAGACATTATACAAATATCATTGACAAAGTGTGGTAAACTTTGAATATTAAGTGTTCCAATACTATTATAGAAAGTTCAGTTTTATTTAGTATTGTTATATGTATTGAAATGGTAAATAATGTGGAAAGCTGACTACTCCCTTAAATATTTTACACATTTTGATAGCAGGACTGTATTGTATGTATAAAGATAATGGGAAAGTGATGTTGGCTTCTCTTACTTAATATTGCCCATGAACTGAGAAAGCCAAAAATTGTAACAATAACTAATAGGTCATTAATAATAAATCTGTGATATCTGACATAGCTAAAGTTATAAAAGGTAAACCATGTTTTTGTCTAAGATTCTTCTATTACATATGTGCATATTTCAAATAAATATACATCAAAATAAAAGGGGAATTTTATTGATTTCAAAATAAACATTGTCCTTTTTTTTATTATTACAATGCTATATTATTTAATGGTGATTTAATATGGCTAGGCAAAGTAAAATATTGGTGTATGTGTATTTAATATCTCAGAGTAAATATCAAAATGCTGTAGCAAATCTAATGTGTGACCATAGTTCAATGATATTTGTTGACCTTATAAAAAATACACGAAAATCAAATTTTATAATATATATATATATTATTGACATTTCATTGCTTATATATCATTCATAATAATAACCATATTAGTGAAGTTATGACAGATTTTTTTAAACTACTGAAAAAATAAACAATCCAAAGTAAAATGATGCTATTAATATTCAGCAATGTTTTCTATATGTTGAAAAAAGAATATCTTAATGAGAATTGTATAAAACAATATTATAATTACTTAATAATAATTAAATATGTTACTAATTTAGAATATAATTTTTATACATATTTTGCAGATAAAATTTTTTTATTATAATATATTGAACTATCTATTTATCCAAAATATAATATTGGAAGCTTCTGAACAGACTAACTTAGGATCACAAATGGCTTATTTAATAAAGTGATGGAAATAAAATTTACATATTGATACATATGTTCATGCATGTACTCATATCATTTAGCATATAATAAAAGTAATTTGTCATCTCTGACATAAAATATTAGTTAAGCAAGGAAATGAATTTGCCATCTTTTAGATGAAACAACTTTGTCATAAGAGGAATATATCATCTCTTATACAAATAAAAAATATACTACTGCATAGGATAATACCAAGTACACCATAGCCAGTATGCAAATTATTCATGTAACAAATTAAATTTACCAACATCTAACTTCAACTACTGATATCCTTAATGACTCACTAAATATCAACATAATTCCTTTTACCCTGAAATGTCTTTTTAAAAGATTTAAGGTTTATAATGAGAATAAATTTTAATAATCATTATATAACTCTTAATAAGTATAACCACTTACATCTAAATAAAATATAGGATATTTTGCAAACATATGTGTAAATATAAAGCAAAAAAAATTAAACATTATCTCTGTGGTTTTAAAAGATTTCTTTGGAAGAGCTAAGAGAAAAATGCATAGCAACATTTCATAATAAAATTATTATTAATGAAAATATTTTTATTTTTTCCTCTTCTTTTAATTAATCTAAAGTCCTAAATTAAAAATTAATTTTCAATCTGATTTTCAGTGGTTTCCTAGGTGATAATGATTGATTAATGAGAAGCAAGAATTACCAAAAGAGAGTTCATTCTATTAAATTTTAAAAGTTTTAGATTGTTCACAAGCAGTTATCCCAGGTTTGCAGGTTCACTTCCCAGCCAATGCTTTGACACATGAAAAAAAATTACAGGTAGATATAAAAATTAAGAATATTGGAACTATTAATTGGTTCATGCAAAAACATTCTCTGGATATATTTAAAATGTAACTTCTTCAATGTTTAGATTTAGAAAAGATAGATTTCCTATTTGTTAGATAGGCTTTTATTTTATTTTAGGCTTTTGTTTTATTTTAACATTATGCCTTTTCTGAAAAATTTGGCAGTAAGGTAGGCAACTGAAACAGATGCTTCACAAGCTCCATTGGACTATATTTATCTAGCTGACTATCATAACTAATAACTTTAGTATAATTGTTTTTCTAAAATCTTTATTAAAATGATCTAGTTGAATCCGAAGTTTCTTATCAAATAATTTTTTTTTTTCATTGAGGGCAAAATTAATGATGTCGAAATTACTACAATTGTGTCAAGAGATCACCTAGAAACAATGCATTGCTAAAAAATTTCCATTGTTCTCTGTAAATACCTACACCTTGAATATTTGTTTTTGAATGCCTTGTATTCAACTACTTCTAAAAGTAATTTTAATATTAACAAAAGAAATAAAAGTATAATTTAAATATTTAACTTTACATATTTCTTTGACAAATACTAAAACTAAAATAATTGCCTATAATATTTCAATCATCTTTTTTTAAAATTTAAAATAACCTTTCACTTAAACATAAATAAAAGATTTTTTTTTAAAAAAAAATACCAGTTTAAAATAGAAAAACAACTTTATGCATGAAACATAAAATAGTCATAACAGTTTTTTTTATATTTTAAAGTGAGATTTATGATTGCAATTATATATGATTAAAAAATAAAATCTTTATTCTTTTAAAGATGGTGTATTTTTTAAATTCACAGTGAGGGCTAACTACTACAGTATATATATATGTAGTAAAACATTATGTCATGTATTTATGTTTATATAAGATAAATAATTCACATACATATTCAATTGGTGGAAACCAACTAATTCATTAAAAGTATAAACAATCATGAAATGAAATTCTGCAGAATAGTTTATTTGAATCTGATATTTTCAAAGATATTGTGATAGGTTTGAATTTCTTTATTAAATCAATATTAGCAAAATTGGACTGGATGTACACTTTTCTCTGATTTGAAATAGGTCTGTTATCTGACATCATTCATGGTATAAACATGCACATAGTCATTTTATGTCAAGTTCTCTTTGATAGATATATTAAGTTAGCTAGATCATAATTATAAAATGCAAATAAATTAACATTGTTATTTATTGAATTCAGAATCACAAATATTATTTCACTTCTTTTATCATCAAAGTAGACATAGATAAGTAAATCTTAACTCACAAATAGCTCTTGTAGAACTAATATTTAGAACTTACTCATTAACATTTAACATATTCATAAAAGCTAGAAATTTCTATTAACTAAATTTTAAATTGTGATGGTGTAAATGAGGGAGTTAAGTTCTGGTTCATGTGCATCTATATAATTCTATTATTAAGATATGTAATTTCATATTTCCTGTATTCCAGATTTAATTAAATTTAGTAGAGTCTCTATCTCTTAGGCAATATAGCCTGTTGGGTTGTCTTATCAATCTCTTCTTTGAGCTCACTAATATGAATTAGATGCTATAACCAAGTTTATAAATCATATCTTGCTTACTCCTACTTCTACTGGTACAGTTTTTGGTGCCCAACTGCATGGCTTGAATAGAAACCATAATATCCCATTTTGGAATAATCCACACATGAGCATTTTGTATACAAAAAAACTTTCTGTGAATCAATATTTTGTTTATGAGATGTTGGCCATTTTAACAATATAATTGATAATCCTATTAAGGTGTAATAAGATATGTGTGTTTTGGAATGCTGGAAGCCCTATATTTTAAAACCCTTAACAAGTAAAGTGTGCACGAATAGACATCAACAATAAACTATTATTTGTTTGCATAAATACTTTATCACAGCATTTGGATAGTTAAGTAAATAAGCTTTATTTGTATCCCTTATTTTGTTAGGTAACAATATGGAGGCCACTAATTTAGAATCTGAGATGAGTGTCTCAAACTTATTGAGAATAATGCTCATGAAATTTGAAGAACAAAGGACAGAAGCTAATATGAATTTTAAAGAATTAAATAGTAATATAAATAAATGAAATGCTGAATTAAGAGCTAATAGAGAAGCTAGGCATAAGGCTAAACTTGAAGAGCCTAAAACTAATTCTAATTCTTTAGAACCTGAGACTAAAAGATTTCAAAGAAATATTGGTCTAAAAGATAAATTCATAGAAGCTAAAATGGAATTAGATGCTAAATATATTACTATGAATCATAGAGTGGAATCTATGACAAATAAATTTAAAGGATTTTTGAGAACTTATCAGGGTAGTAGTGTTGATATTAAGAATCATTTTGAAGCATTTCTTAGGGATACACAATCCCATTTACTTGATAGTAATTCATGAGAGGAAATTTGTCATAGTTATAATAGAGCTTGAGGAAATTTTAATGAAATGACCAAGTTAATTTGTTTAAGATTAATTTAAGACATTTCAAAGTTCTTGATGACAAAAGAGTCTATTTCAATAGAAAATAGTCAATGGAAAGTTCAAAAATTAAAGTGAGTAAAATAAAAAAAGTTTAATCCATTATTTTGTATTGATAATGGTGATAAAGATAATGATATGAATTGGCAAACTATGCCTTATATTGATATATCTTACTACTTTTAATGTTTTCAATGACCATTAACTATTAGCATCAGTACAGTTGTAAATGTAAAATGAAGATACCAATCATAGGTAAGTATAGATCAAATGACTGAAAAAAGAACCAGTTCACATTGTATAGAGACACAATCTTTATATGTAATTTAATGGACATTAATTTTAGTTTAGTAAAAGATTTATTTCACAAATACCCCATCAAATTTAAAGGGAAAGTGTTAGTAGATACTATTTGCCTAAACATTTTTGTGTAAGGGGTTTGATTGTGGATGATGAAGCATCAATGTAGGCTTTCTATTGTTTCACATGTAGTTTAAATAAAAATTCACTTATATATATATTGATAAGACAGTTAATTATTCTGCCATATACACCATGAAAGTAAATATCTTGGTTATTGTGAAGTAGAAGTTATTAAATTACATGACTTTATGTTCATAGAAAGAATTATTTATGGAATATGATCTCTTTGTTCAATATTTTATTATTATTCTATATGAAGAGATACTGAGAGTTTGAAAATGTCCATTTTATTGATTTCTCTTCCAGATAGATATGCTATGCTGACCATGTGATGTATACAATTTTGTATGACATGACTAAAGCAAGTCACATATTAATGGAGGCAAAAGATTTAAAGAAAAATAAATAAAAGATCTTCAGATGGACTTTTAATTAAGTGATGACATTTATCATGATACAATATTTTATTGTTGTTGCAAATAGTTAGTGTTAACACCAATTATTATAAATATTAGATAATAAGGATATGATTTGTGTTAATCTCATAAATTGCCAATATAACAGAAGTATCATTTCTACTGGAAAATGAAGATATGTTAATCACTGATGGTGAGTGGGTATTTGATAGGTAGATGTATAAAATGCAAAGTATCATATGTATACCAATTGTTAACCAAAACATTTGTATAATTGGGCCTTTTCTCTGAGATGTTGATTAAATTACAGGGACTCCATGTGAGTGACTGGCAGTAACAACCTTATCACTACATGATATGTATGAAAATAAAATAGATTATATAATAGGAATTGTTTATCTATCACACATCATTGTTTAAAACAAATAATGAAAGTAAATGACCAGCAGTCACAAATGGTTTTTAAATCATTTCACTAATCCATTACATAAGAATAAGTTTAAGATGTAACAAGCATAACCTTAAATTGATGGATTGACAGCCATCTATTTTTATCAACAATATTATTTCAAAAACAAAAGTGCAGCTCACTCAATCTGAAATCTACTACTTACAACCTTAATCTATCTTGTCTATGCAGCATGATGAATCTCCATTTACAATTTATAATTTACCACTTTAACATATTATTTATATTTTAAATAAAGTGGAAATAATTGATTTAATTAACTTAAAATTTTTAATAGCATGATCAAAGCTTACAAAAATACACTTTAACTAAAGAAAACAACACCATAATTTCTCACCAAACATGCTCATAAACAGATTTTAAACCAATAATTATTTATTAACATATTTTTATTAAATCACAGATAAATACTAATTAGTTCATACCTCCGTTTTTTATAACAATTCTTTATTTTTATTACAATGCTTATATATCATCCATCTAACAACAGCATTGTAATAAAAATAAAGAATTGTCATAAAAAATTGATTAATTAATTAAGGCAATGCAAAAAAGGAAAAGTTAAGATTAAATAGTTCATACCTCTTGTTATAACATAAAAGTTTGCATTCAATCATTTAGGCATTGGTTTATTTTGTAGCATTTTTTTATTAAACCATAGCTATGGTAATGGTAGGTTTAAGTTACAATTCTGAATGCTTTTAGGGTGCTTAGTCTTGATTTGATGGCTGGTTCCTAATGTAGCATTGGATATCAGATTCATTCATATAGGTTAATGCATAGTGATGACACTTTTGGATGGCTTCTTCATATGTAAATGGTTTCTTTTCCAGGATTTAGTGATGGGTTTTTCAGCTTTCCTCTGCCAGCTTGAGTGAAGTAGATAATAGATTCTCTATCCTTGCATCACAGATATGGCAAAACAACCAAATAATAATATGAAGAATAATGGAATCAGAATAGAAATTTGGAAGCAGACAGAATCCCCAAATAAATTATAAGCACTATTTATCATTAGTGGAGTTAGCTTATCAGCAAAATTCAGATCCATTGCTCATCTTTTGGATCCTTTGATTTATTGATTATAGATAACTTCAGAGAATTCATTGTAGTCTGATATTATTTTACCATTACCATATTTGCTAGTTTTTATCTTTGATTGGGAATTAACAGCCATTTTAATTAAATCATGTCAATTATTTATTTTCTTAATTTAATCTATCAATCTGTCTACAAACATTTTAATTACTTTTTCCTAGAATATTATTTCCATCTATAATTGTTGTTAAAAGAAAACACATTTCTTTAGAATTAATTAGCTTTTACAACTTTTTAGAAAATATTTTATTTAAATTAATTTTAAAAAATTATTTATAATTACTATACCATATACATTTATCTGTGCATATAAAATATCTATATAAGTTTTATTTATCAAAATTATTTAAAAACTTTTAAATTTAAAACTTCTTCATGATTTTTAATTCATGGACATGAAGTATATATATAATATATGAAAGCATATATATAGCTTCAATATATATATATACACCCTATTTAAAGGTTCCTGTTATGCACAAATTGCCTTGAAATTAATACATTTTTATTTAAAAATAGTGTTATGCAAATTTCAATATAAAAGACATTTAAATAACTTATATAAGTATATATGTAGATGGAGAAAGAGACATAATGAAAAAAAAATGGATTCATTATGATATATGAATTAGTAGTGTGTGATTGATGAATATATCAGTTGCTTCTTTTCATTTTAATATTGCATTTAATGCAGCACCACATACAAATGTAATATTGTATATAAAATTATATGCAAGTAAGGATCAAGTTATATTGTTGAGAACTATGAAGTATTATATTAAATTTATGTTATTCTGTGGATATATTTAAATCTGTGTTTGCAGAACATTCAGTATTTTGTAATGAAAGTTTTTGTATTGATAATGTTTTTATTTTGCACATGGAAAATGATTTGAGAAGAACAATCAAAAAGGCATATTTTATAAATATAATGAATAATTTATTAAATTAAAAATATAACTATGTAAATATACTCAAATTACTGAAAGTTTGGTCATTTACATTAGTTTTAATATTATATGATGATATTAAAAAGATATTTTAATTAAAGATTATTGAAGATGACAATTATGCTGTAAGCTAGCTATAGTTTTTATTTATTTATTAGTATTGTATTTTGAAAATTGTTAAGTTAATTTCAATGTTTTTTTATATTTTCAATATATATATATATTCAATATTCATCATATTTAAATATTTTCTTTTATTAAATATTTAAATTAATTTATTTTAAATAACAGCTTAATTTGAAAAATTAGTATGAAATTGATTGATTGTAATAAATATCTTAAAAATTACTTTCAGAGTATAATTGATGATGGAAAGACAGAAGATATTGAAAAACGATTACCATTGGATGATTGCTTTGGTAAATCATGTGATTTGGATACCACTTGTTGTGATGGTTCAGCTTGTGTAGATCTTGATAAATATTCTAGTAAGTAAAATGCAATATTTATTATTTTTAGAATTATTTCTCTTTAAAACTAATAATTTTTAATTAAAAATATAAAATTTGATTAGATAACTTTTTTGAGTTTAGTAAATATTTCTTATTACTATATAAATGTGAAAATTTGTTTGTTACTTAATAACTCAACAAATATTGCACTACCTTGATGAATCTTGCACATTTTTTTTTTAGAATTATTTTGGCTATGGATTTTTACTTTACTATAATTAATTGTTTTAAACACTTTAGTAATTTGCAATATGAAAATGTTGAAAACATAATTATTTTCAAATGACTGCATAAAATTGCAAAAAGAAGATGACACTGATTGTTGTGGCTTGTATATTGAAATACATACTTCAAAAGTAGAGTGAATTATGTTTTGGTAAAACAAAGTAAAACTTGTTCTCATAAATATATTTTAAATGAATTAAATTTTGTTTGTACCATGCATTTAATTTCTCACTTGCAAGTGAAGTGTGAATCAAGTCACAATGTTAACATTTCATAGCCATTTTTAAAAATTAGTTTGTCATAAGAGAAATAGGTAATAGTATATATACTGAACCCTACCATTTGATGGCGCTGTTTTTCACCCAATGCACATCAATATACTGATTCATGGGCTGTCTGTTTGTTTACATAATATTATGGTAAAAGATTTATATAATATTATGGTAAAATACCAAAGATTTATTTTGTTTTTTCACCTGTTTTTTTTGTTCATATTTTAAGAGACAAACACTTTATTTTTAGATGGTATAGGGGTGTTGGTTTGCTTTTAAATTATTGACTAACGATCCTTCAGTTTCTTTACATAATATTATGGTAAACCAAAGATTTTTTTGTTTTTTCACCCCGTTTTTTTTTTTTTGTTTCATTTTTTTAATAAACAAACACTTTGTTTTTAGATGGTGTAGGCATGTTGGTTTACTTTTAAATGATCGACTAACGGTCCATTGGTTTCTTTACATAATACTACGATAACTTTTTTTGTTTTTTTAACTTTCTTTACCTAAAAGGCGTAGAATTTTTTTTTATTATTAACAAACACTTTGTTTTTAGATGGTGGAAGGGGGTTGGTTTGCTTTTAAATTATCTTTTTTTTGGATGTTTTTATTTGAAAGACTTGAACAATTTGGTACTTTTGAATAAACCAATATTTGCTTTTTCAAGGATGGAGGGGAGGGGTTTTTTGATTTGTAATTGTCATCTTTTTTTTTTAATTTATTACGAGACTTTTTTTCAAATATTTATTTATGCTGCAGAAACCTTTATATGATAGCGAAAAGTTCTTCCTTAATTTTTTGGTTTGCTTTTAAATTATTTTTTATTTTTTGGATGTTTTTATTTGAAAGACTTAAATAATTCGGTACTTTTGAATAAACGAAGACTTGCTTTCTAGAGGATGGAGGGGAGGGATTTTTTTGAGGTGTAATTGTCATCTTTTTTTAAAATTTATTATGAGGCTTTTTTTTTCAATTATTTATTTACGCTACAGAAATCTTTATATGATAGCGAAAAGTTCTTCCTTAATTTTTTGGCCTTTTTAAGAAAGACAAACAGTTCGTTTTAATAGAACACTTTTTTAAGGGAGGAGGGGGTGAGGGGAGGTTTGTTTTGATTTTTAATTATTGACTTTTTTTTAAATTTTCTTTTTGAACATTTATGTTACCGCAAAGTTGTTTATTATTATTGTTTGGCCTTTTGAAGAAACTCTTAAACACTTCTTTCTTTTTAAATAAAATATTACCTACCTACCTTAGAATCATGTGAACAAAAAAAAACAACAACAACAGTTTTCCATGAAGTAATTTATTGAATCAAAAATAAACAAAACTTTGGACAAGTTGTGACTGAAACAAGTAAAAAACAACATTTTTGGGTCCATAAAAAATACAGAAACCAAAAATAACATGCAAATAAAATAACAGGGAACCAAAACAAAAAAAAAAAAGTCACTTCGTCAACTTCTGTGGCCAGAAATTCACTCAGCATCAAACAATTTTGACAACTTACAGATGACATTTTACTGTTCTCCCAAGGATTCATGTGTAAACTTGCATTTGCGTGTGAAATCAGGAAAAACTCTGCTGAAAAGAATAACTTTTTGAAGTTGTGGGTAGTTCAAAACCATAGGGAAGCATGTGTGATGACATGCCATTTCTTAATATGTAATACTAATTCCACTACATTTTCTAAAAAATTTCTGACAATTAATTTTTGGAAAGTTTCGCCTCTTTCAAATATAGCCACCATCAAATAGGACCATAGCGAGAGTTCAGTAGCACTTACTTGAGGAATTACTGTCACTATGCAATGGGCGTAGCATTTTATTACATAATTGTAGAATACATCACCCTCATGTAGCCTGTTATGGCTCAAGCAACACCTATTGTAGTGTCAGCCATAAGTTAAGGCTGCTAAAATGGTATATTGATGTGCGTTGTGTGAAAAACAAAGCCATCAAGCAGTGAGGTTCAGTGTACATACTATTACTGAAAGATATATTTGAACTAAAATCCTAAAAGTTGTTAAAAGTCAGTAGCATAACTGATTATAAAAAGTTATATTTTTTATAATACTGCTGTTGATAATTCATGTATTATTATTTCATGTACATAATACGTAAATATATGTTACAGAAACAGCTACATATTGTATTATATTTTTTTCTACTAACATGAGAAAAATCATGGGTATAACTAGTTTTAATATATATTACTAACAAAGTATGAAAACCAACAATGTATATATTGTCAAGAAATTTTATACAGTACCCAAAGTGGTGCATCCAAATATGAAATGCTTAGATTTCTATACATTTCCTAGGCATTGTATAAAATGCCAAAAGAAAATTGGTAACATATAGAACCCTACCAGTATTGATATTTGAGATTGCAAAAATGATGGCAATGTTTCATGCATTTAACATGTGATTAGTAAAATTAATAATTAAAATTGTTTGTAAATTTTATATAGATATTTTACAGTTAGTCAATGAAGAGGAGAAAGTTAATTGACTTGAAATTCTTACATTCTTGAAAACTTTATGATTTGAAAATCTTTTACACTTGGAGCTTTCCTTTCAAAATAATAATGTGAAAATGCCATTCATTTTTTTCATGACTTGTTTGATATTTAGAGAAAAAACAGCATTTCACTCATGTTCTATCTTATTAGTATTCTTATTTTGATGTCAGAGGGCTTGTCAGCAAGAAATACAAATCATGCTGCACTTGAAATGAAGAACATGAAACTCCAGTATAATGTCAGACATTTAATGCATAGTTAAACATTTATTATTTACTAAAAAATTTCCAAAACCACTATTTTGGACAGTATATTTTCTTCTAGTATTTTCTAATAGAGGTTAAATATGAATTTCTAACTTTTTTCCATGGATTTTTTCATTAAAAGTTTTTTTCATACTTTGCCAAAAATCTATTTCATATTCTATACAATGTCTAGAGATAGTATGTAAAAAATGAAAGTAAAAATTAAATTTCATACTTTATCCAAAAACAGCATGCATTGTATAGAAAGCTTAGGTATTCAAATACAATACCAATTTTTCACACTTTGCTGGTAACATATATAATGAATCATATCCAGCTTTTACAATATATATTAACAATAAACTACACAACATTATAAATATACTTATATGTGAGTATGGATGTGTATGTAATATAGTTAGAATAAATTGTGCTAACGTGGGACAATCAATAGTAAATTAAATAAATGCTGATCAAATATTGATTGAATCTAATCAATATTTCCTATTACTTCAGTTATCCTGCTGACAGAAAATTTGCGTTTACGCATAAGTACTTAAATATTTCGATTTGCTTCCTAAAAATGAATAAATTTAACAGATAAAAATATTAGGGTGATGAACATAGATTTACAAAAAACTAAATAGTCATTATTTAATTAATGTATTAAAATAATATATAAACTTTTCAAGCATTGTTTATATCAATGTATCAGTCTCTTTTAATCAGATTTGCCTGGCAAATGTAAAATGCAGCATAAAATCAAATCTATAATTTATTCTCTGCAAGTTAAATTTACTACTAATAAATAATAGATTAGATTTTATATTACATAAGTGGAATGAGAATATTCGTTATATATAAATATATAATCTGTATGCACATATGTGTGTATGTGTAAAATCTAATAAATTAAAATACTTATAAGTATACATAAACAATATTAGACAGATGTAATATTAAATCATAGTGCTTAAAATATTCATTGCATGATTGTCATAAACGTTAATAAAAAAAAAGTGATTGATCAATTTTTACATGATAGGCGATACAACAAATGTTCCAAGCAGTTTCGACTTACATCTGCCCATCTTTATTTGTTTACTTACAAATCTAGTGTATGGTCATCATTAAAAATATATTTAAATATTGTAAATCTTTTTAACCAATATATATATATATAATTATATCTTTAATTTTTTCATACAGTCCTTTATATAAAAGAAAATTTAATTCCAATTTCTTCAGTTAATTTATTCTTTCCAACATAATATCTAGGTTACATATTTTTATGTTTAGACTACAAAAACGTTTTTTATATATTGTATACTTAGATTAATTAAAATCTATAATTTATAACTTATTTTTTTACCATTAAGACAGAATTTAAACTAATTTTCAAAATACTGAGCAGTTGACATGTGATGGATATATTCCAATTTGTTCATTTAATATGCAACTACAACTATGTTGTTACATGTTTATAATAAGTCAGAATTTCAAGATTCTACAATAATTTTGAAAAAGTTAGCAATAAAGATAATAAAGTATTGTTTTTACAATCTGGAGCGTCCAAGTTGCAAACTAATATTCACCTTCCCACCTCCAAATCAGGACCTCATATTTATCAATTACCTTAATAAGTTAAAAAGTAAAGACTTTATCCTGTCTTCAAAATTCCTCTATAATGAGACATGGAATCTCTTTCAAATACCAAAAATCACCTAAGACATAAACAATCACACATGAAATTTGATACTAGCATTTCTATTAGAGATTCTCCAGGGGATTAAACTTTAGATTCATCACAGATTCTCAATTAGGATGTTGAGGTCAATTATCTACCTCTAGAACTTCTTCCCAAGAAAGACAATGTATTCACATATTCTTAAATAATCAATTATTTTACACTAATAAAGTTATTTTTGAAATTAAAGTATTGTTTTTGTTTTTTTAAAATTATATTCTCCTTAGCCAAAAATGTTTTCAAATCATAAAAATACTTTCCATTAAGTTTTAAAACACCTTTTTAAAAAATCAAACATACATACATTAAATAACAGCCAACAATTGTTTTGAATATTTTTAAGCATTTTAAACATCATATGATCATAATTTCTTGCACAAAATGGCTCTACTGTATGTAGAATTGCTACTACTTTTCCATTTATGATTTTATTATGCTTAAAATATACAAATTGTCATAATAAACCTATTTTATATAAATTTAATTGAATATACCAATTAAAAAAAAATATCTCTAGTGAATTTTATTTTTTGCTATTCATTAAAAACAAATTAAAAAACTAAAGAGTGAAATGATTTTGCTGGGAATTCATAAGAAATTTGAATACTGGAAATAAAAGAGGTGGCCATGAATCTTGAACTCCAGAGTCCACCCATGTTAATTAATCTGGATTGAACACTTGGGTATCCCTATGATGTTTATAAAAAAAGATAAAGGTAATTATGAATTATACCTTCACTGGAAGCTTGCCATGCATTTTTTTTAATTATCCATTTTCAGGGTCATCAAATAATCTTGAAAACAATATAGTTGACTAAAAGCTATTGTATTTAATATTTCCTTTTGTTTTAAATGTTATTATAAAAATACAAGAAATTATACAAAAATACCACAATTGAAATAAATTTAATATAACTCCAATAAACCTGAAATAGTTACAATAAATCAGTTGCCAGTCTGTGTGCACAAGTCAGTGAACAACAACTTCTATGAAAGTATTCTTTCTTGTTGGTTAGTATCATGTAATTTTGGAAATACTCTATTGCATGTTTTTTTTTTAATGGAAGATTCGGCAATATCTTCCCAAAAAAATATCAGACACTCTACAACAATCTTATGTTAAATGTAAAAAAATCACAATAATGTTTGCAATGTGTTAATGTTTGTATATTATAATAGATATAAAAACAGGCAAAACTTTCCATACAGTAGTGCCACTCAGTGCCAACCAGAGTAATCAATGGATGCCAGAAGGCTTGTGCATAAAATCCCTATCTATTGCACTACTGTATGGAGAGTTTTGCCTGTTTTAATAACAGTAATGTGCTAGCATAAGAAATAGTGATCATGTGATGTTTAGTGGTTTATAATAGAAATAAGAAACAAATAATTAATTAAATCTTGAGAATGGAATTTATGAGAGCTTTATTAATATTTTTGAAAATTAACATGAATTTGGAATCGATTTTTTTATTATTTTTTAAACTTAACAAGTAACACCTATTCGATAAATATTTATAATATATATATAACCAAAAAGTGATGTGAATAAAATTTATAAGAGATTTTGTTAATATTTTTTAAACTTAACAGGAATTTATAATGAATTTCTTACATTCATATTGGCCTTTCAAACCAATTGTGCAAACGCTTTGCGAGTGTTAAATAATAAATGAATGCCTTCTGATCAATACAAGATATAGAATTTATGCAGGAATAAAAAGAATCCTCTTATTCCTACGACTCAAATATTTATATATGAGCAAATCTGAAGTACTTGCACAAAAGGCGTGATGATAGAACGGTCACTTTTAAATTACTATATACAATGTCTGAATGAATGACGCGATGAAATTTTCTAGAATTTACTAAACGTCATTCCAACTGAAACTTAATCATATATATAAATAAGCATTTATTTTTATAGCATCTGCATATAATTGTAATTTACATTCATATCGGCCTTTCAAACCAATTGTGCAAACGCTTTGCGAGTGTTAAATAATAAATGAATGCCTTCTGATCAATACAAGATATAGAATTTATGCAGGAATAAAAAGAATCCTCTTATTCCTACGACTCAAATATTTATATATGAGCAAATCTGAAGTACTTGCACAGAAGGCGTGACGATAGAACGGTCACTTTTAAATTACTATATACAATGTCTGAATGAATGACACGATGAAATTTTCTAGAATTTACTAAACGTCATTCCAACTGAAACTTAATCATATATATAAATAAGCATTTATTTTTATAGCGTCTGCATATAATTGTAATTTACATTCATATCGGCCTTTCAAACCAATTGTGCAAACGCTTTGCGAGTGTTAAATAATAAATGAATGCCTTCTGATCAATACAAGATATAGAATTTATGCAGGAATAAAAAGAATCCTCTTATTCCTACGACTCAAATATTTATATATGAGCAAATCTGAAGTACTTGCACAGAAGGCGTGACGATAGAACGGTCACTTTTAAATTACTATATACAATGTCTGAATGAATGACGCGATGAAATTTTCTAGAATTTACTAAACGTCATTCCAACTGAAACTTAATCATATATATAAATAAGCATTTATTTTTATAGCGTCTGCATGTAATTGTAATTTACATTCATATCGGCCTTTCAAACCAATTGTGCAAACGCTTTGCAAGTGTTAAATAATAAATGAATGCCTTCTGATCAAGGCCGATATGAATGTAAATTACAATTATATGCAGACGCTATAAAAATAAATGCTTATTTATATATATGATTAAGTTTCAGTTGGAATGACGTTTAGTAAATTCTAGAAAATTTCATCGCGTCATTCATTCAGACATTGTATATAGTAATTTAAAAGTGACCGTTCTATCGTCACGCCTTCTGTGCAAGTACTTCAGATTTGCTCATATATAAATATTTGAGTCGTAGGAATAAGAGGATTCTTTTTATTCCTGCATAAATTCTATATCTTGTATTGATCAGAAGGCATTCATTTATTATTTAACACTCGCAAAGCGTTTGCACAATTGGTTTGAAAGGCCGATATGAATGTAAATTACAATTATATGCAGACGCTATAAAAATAAATGCTTATTTATATATATGATTAAGTTTCAGTTGGAATGACGTTTAGTAAATTCTAGAAAATTTCATCGCGTCATTCATTCAGACATTGTATATAGTAATTTAAAAGTGACCGTTCTATCGTCACGCCTTCTGTGCAAGTACTTCAGATTTGCTCATATATAAATATTTGAGTCGTAGGAATAAGAGGATTCTTTTTATTCCTGCATAAATTCTATATCTTGTATTGATCAGAAGGCATTCATTTATTATTTAACACTCGCAAAGCGTTTGCACAATTGGTTTGAAAGGCCGATATGAATGTAAATTACAATTATATGCAGACGCTATAAAAATAAATGCTTATTTATATATATGATTAAGTTTCAGTTGGAATGACGTTTAGTAAATTCTAGAAAATTTCATCGCGTCATTCATTCAGACATTGTATATAGTAATTTAAAAGTGACCGTTCTATCGTCACGCCTTCTGTGCAAGTACTTCAGATTTGCTCATATATAAATATTTGAGTCATAGGAATAAGAGGATTCTTTTTATTCCTGCATAAATTCTATATCTTGTATTGATCAGAAGGCATTCATTTATTATTTAACACTCGCAAAGCGTTTGCACAATTGGTTTGAAAGGCCGATATGAATGTAAATTACAATTATATGCAGACGCTATAAAAATAAATGCTTATTTATATATATGATTAAGTTTCAGTTGGAATGACGTTTAGTAAATTCTAGAAAATTTCATCGCGTCATTCATTCAGACATTGTATATAGTAATTTAAAAGTGACCGTTCTATCGTCACGCCTTCTGTGCAAGTACTTCAGATTTGCTCATATATAAATATTTGAGTCGTAGGAATAAGAGGATTCTTTTTATTCCTGCATAAATTCTATATCTTGTATTGATCAGAAGGCATTCATTTATTATTTAACACTCGCAAAGCGTTTGCACAATTGGTTTGAAAGGCCGATATGAATGTAAATTACAATTATATGCAGACGCTATAAAAATAAATGCTTATTTATATATATGATTAAGTTTCAGTTGGAATGACGTTTAGTAAATTCTAGAAAATTTCATCGCGTCATTCATTCAGACATTGTATATAGTAATTTAAAAGTGACTGTTCTATCGTCACGCCTTCTGTGCAAGTACTTCAGATTTGCTCATATATAAATATTTGAGTCGTAGGAATAAGAGGATTCTTTTTATTCCTGCATAAATTCTATATCTTGTATTGATCAGAAGGCATTCATTTATTATTTAACACTCGCAAAGCGTTTGCACAATTGGTTTGAAAGGCCGATATGAATGTAAATTACAATTATATGCAGACGCTATAAAAATAAATGCTTATTTATATATATGATTAAGTTTCAGTTGGAATGACGTTTAGTAAATTCTAGAAAATTTCATCGCGTCATTCATTCAGACATTGTATATAGTAATTTAAAAGTGACTGTTCTATCGTCACGCCTTCTGTGCAAGTACTTCAGATTTGCTCATATATAAATATTTGAGTCGTAGGAATAAGAGGATTCTTTTTATTCCTGCATAAATTCTATATCTTGTATTGATCAGAAGGCATTCATTTATTATTTAACACTCGCAAAGCGTTTGCACAATTGGTTTGAAAGGCCGATATGAATGTAAATTACAATTATATGCAGACGCTATAAAAATAAATGCTTATTTATATATATGATTAAGTTTCAGTTGGAATGACGTTTAGTAAATTCTAGAAAATTTCATCGCGTCATTCATTCAGACATTGTATATAGTAATTTAAAAGTGACCGTTCTATCGTCACGCCTTCTGTGCAAGTACTTCAGATTTGCTCATATATAAATATTTGAGTCGTAGGAATAAGAGGATTCTTTTTATTCCTGCATAAATTCTATATCTTGTATTGATCAGAAGGCATTCATTTATTATTTAACACTCGCAAAGCGTTTGCACAATTGGTTTGAAAGGCCGATATGAATGTAAATTACAATTATATGCAGACGCTATAAAAATAAATGCTTATTTATATATATGATTAAGTTTCAGTTGGAATGACGTTTAGTAAATTCTAGAAAATTTCATCGCGTCATTCATTCAGACATTGTATATAGTAATTTAAAAGTGACCGTTCTATCATCACGCCTTCTGTGCAAGTACTTCAGATTTGCTCATATATAAATATTTGAGTCGTAGGAATAAGAGGATTCTTTTTATTCCTGCATAAATTCTATATCTTGTATTGATCAGAAGGCATTCATTTATTATTTAACACTCACAAAGCGTTTGCACAATTGGTTTGAAAGGCCGATATGAATGTAAATTACAATTATATGCAGACGCTATAAAAATAAATGCTTATTTATATATATGATTAAGTTTCAGTTGGAATGACGTTTAGTAAATTCTAGAAAATTTCATCGCGTCATTCATTCAGACATTGTATATAGTAATTTAAAAGTGACTGTTCTATTGTCACGCCTTCTGTGCAAGTACTTCAGATTTGCTCATATATAAATATTTGAGTCGTAGGAATAAGAGGATTCTTTTTATTCCTGCATAAATTCTATATCTTGTATTGATCAGAAGGCATTCATTTATTATTTAACACTCGCAAAGCGTTTGCACAATTGGTTTGAAAGGCTGATATGAATGTAAATTACAATTATATGCAGACGCTATAAAAATAAATGCTTATTTATATAAATGAATTTTTTAATGTTTTTTAAACATAACAAGTGAAGCTGTAAATATTTTATTCATATTTACACTTCATTTAAAGCTAATGGTAGCAGCACTGGTATGGGGTTTGAACCCATTCTATGGCTCATGGCTGCCTGTCTCAAGCATTAGGCAAGCTATGATACTAATGTCATAATCTAATATTATATTTGTTTTATATTTGTATCACCATGTACATACGGGTGTGCACATACATGCACATGAAATAATCTTTGTTGTTATATAATACGTATTTGTAATTTGTATTCATGTGAAAATTTATCTAATCTTTTATCATTCCAGTGATGCTTTAAATTATTGCCTGTAAAACTAACCGGTTGATTAATTTCTAATATTTTAGAAATTTATTTATTTTAATTACTAAACTTGAATATCACAAATTTAAAAGTAAATTATTAAATATGTAAGTGTTACATATAGTTCAAATAGTTTTGTTAAAATTTTGTACTAATTATTTCAGTTTGTAATATTTATATTTTTATCAGTCTATTGTAAATTATAAAGTATAACAAAATTCTAAGAATTTCATGAGTAAAGTTTGTTTTTGTTGCTGATTAAATTCTTTGCTAATCTCCAATCCAATTAAATAAGCTGTAGATTGTGAATTGAGATTAGGGCTTTCAGGACTCCTTATAAAAAATTTTTGCTATGTTTTGTGTTTTCTTTATTTCTTTTAATAGCCATGGGGAAGTTTGTATTTTATGTCTTGGTATGAGCCACCCAATAGCAGGAAATCATCATCAACACCAACTACAGAGAAACACCTAGGGAAAATGCAATTGGTAGTTGCCAAAATTAGATGGATCCTATAGATAAATTCGGGATTAGATAAATAGCCCAAAAACATTTAAAAATTGATTATTTAGCTTAATTAGTGAAGAGTCCTGTTCTATTTGAGAGAAAATTTTCAAAATGATGGGGTGAAAAGAAAATAGATCGTTCATCCCAAATCTGTCAGCAAGTCATCATTATGCTATGCAAGGCCATAACATCAAGCCCAGTACTAATGAACTGTGTCCAGAAAGTCTTAACGAGATGAAAACTAGCTTTATCAAACCTTGCTTTGAAGAATGGACCGTTTGCCGATTGGTAATGAGGTAAACACCTTTAACCAGTCAACAATTTTAAACTAATTTTCAATTTTTTTTAATGTTAAAACCCCAAAGTATAGATTTGTAATGTTTATACAACTTTAACGGAATATATATAATCTCTTTCTTTAAATTTTCATTTTTTTATATTTTAAATGCTTCCTTTTATTTAAAAATGCTTTAGTCTTATAAATTAAATACTTTAATTAGAAATTAGATTGTTTGATATTTTATTTGATTTTATTTGATATTTTCCGTGTGATAATATTGGAGACGTAAATGTCTTTTAAGGTTATTATAATGCTTACTTGGTTTTTATAATATAACTGATATGTAAATGGCAATTAAAAGCCACATTTAATTACCAATTAATTTAAATTAATAGCGGTCATCATGTGACCATATTTCATGAGTACTGTTAAAATTTATCTCTGCAAATTATTTAAAAACGTATCAGAAAATATCTAATTATTTAATTGAAGTAACCTCAATGTGTATATTATATTTATGTATTGTGCCGGTCGGATTTGTATGTTCACGTAACAAGATCTAGCATCTAGGCAAAAGTACCTCAAATCCACTTGTGCGCAAGTTACACAGGTCAGGAACACTCATGAACTCTGCCCTATTTGCCTATTTCCCAGATCTATAACATTATGAGCAACAATCCCGATGACATCGATTAATTTACTTCTCATCCGCCGGCATTGACCATCGGAGACACAAAAAGACTCTAGGCTAAACTTATATGATAGATTAACTTAATAACTAGCTATATTTGATGAGCAATGAAGGCTCATGACCTAGCATATTAATTATGTATTGAGTGGAGATCATCTAATCATATTTAGCATAAGTAATAACTTAATATTTTATCTTAACTAAAAGAAAGTAATGGTTCGAGTTTGATATATATATATATTTAAGATTTATTAATAACAAAATTATGTCGGGTTATTTACCTGACATGAGCCTCGTATGTATTATATACCTGTGTTTGATTCATATTTAACAATAACATTATAATTGCGGCTATGCCAATAATATATATGTGTGATTTAATGAACTAGCGCTATTAGGATACATTACTGGAATACTATTACACCCCCAGAGACGAAGAGCATTTATTTAATTTAAACGACAATAATTTTACAAGCAGATATTATATTTGGTTACATTCAATATTATGATTAATTTGGAGTTATAGACAATTAATGTGCGGGATGGGTAATGAATAATTAGATAAACGATACTAAATCTATCGTGTTAATACTTATATTAAACTAATGGAAATATGTTTGTTTAAAGAAATCATTTTTTTACGGCTTATGAATACTTCTGGGCGACTAATAAGACACTGAAAGGTGGTGTGTGCATGGTGTCTGACTGGGTCGGTCCAATTACGGATCCTGGAGTGTGCTTCATGAATTCTAAGAACGAAGTTGACCGATTTCCTCTGCAAACGTAGGCAGGGTCGATTTGACGAATGAAAGAGTCCAAGATTTCCTGAAATGAGGTACAGATGAATCATGGATGATGAAGAGTGGTCAACAATGACTTTATTGGGCTGGTTTCCCAGATCGCTCCCCATATAAAGTATGCACATAAGGCCAAGGATGTCCCCAGGGTGGTTTTACAGCCTGGTTCAAGGACATTGAGAACGACGATGTGGCTTGACTGCGCAAATACCTCCATGTGAGAAAGAAGCACGAACATATATATATAAACGAAATGGCCTTTATGCACGAAACGCTTAATAATATAATATAATTCTAAAATTAAAGATTATCGAAACGTATTTATTGAACCATAAATTATGAAATATTCAGCGTAATGACATGGCTTCACTAAGCAAACATGGATGATTATTATACTTAAATATAAAGCTAAGATCTTAAGGTCTCCCTCCCCCTTACATTATGTTACTTAATATTATTCATTACTTTTTACACTTTTAATAAATCTCAATTTTGGTTAATCAATGCCCTTGTGGAAATATATAAATTATTACAAAATAAGTGGGTGGTAGTAATAGCTAAGATGGATTTTACATATATAATATAATTTAAGAATAAAAGATAGCGCATTATTTAGGAAGGAGAATGTGAAAAACAGATGTCAAATCTGTTTTTCTACGGTAAACATGAAAAATATAATTAGTTTACTTATCTAAAATCGCGAGCACCTGGGCAAGTTGAATAAGACTTGTTTTGATCAAATTATAAATTATTTACCCAGTAAATGATGGGTGGGGAAACGAAAATAAATTGTATGCTGGTAATTTTAGAATACTATTGGCATTTATTTTAAAATATAAATACATAAATCAAATTGAAAATTGGTTGCCGCTTGAAAATAAAAGAAAAGAAAAACATTATTTAGGAGGCTTAATATATAGAGTTATAGAATACATATTTGAAGACATTTAGTATAGATGATTTAAAATATAACTATTACAGAGAAGGCAGGATTTAGGAATTATAAGCGGTCAAAGTTCTTTTACCTTGATTATTTGGAAGAGCGTTTCACTAGGAATCAGTCCATCGGTATTATTTCACGAGATCTCGGGTAGCATTGTTATTTGAGAGATAGCATTTCATTTTACTGGAAAATATCTAAAGTTCAGTAGTACGGGATGCAGAGCTTCGTTCATGGGAACAGCATATTAGAACAGAGGGACAAGGTGAAATTTTCTACTCACGACACATTGAGTAAGAATTAAAACTGGTGTGGAATATGTATAGCAACATAGCTATTTAATGGTCTCCTTCCTTTTGAATTCAAATCCAGCAGTATTTATAATTTTATTTTGAAGCTGAAGCTGTAACTTAGCAACTACTGCTGGACCTGAGACAGTTTAAGCACTTAAGTTTCAGATGGAATAGTTTTACCAGAAACTCTTATCTAGTAAGATGTTTGAAACAATGCAAGTTTGTTATCAGTTTCTCGAACGATTGTTTTAAAATGTATCTTATGATTTTAAAACAAGCTAGCATGGACAATTTCCACTAATGGGTTTATTTTATTATTACCAATTTGTAATCTTTTACTTTAATCTAAGGGGTCTTCCGGGTAATTGTTTTTTAAGAGACTTATTAACAAGATTGCATCATTCCTGGCTACAAAATTATATATGAAAGAATAATACGTTTATATATATGATACCCTATATATAATATAACTTAATTAATTTATTCACAATCTCCTACACTGAAATATATAGGTATTTATTATTTACGCCCGTATATACATGAGAATATTATTAAATAAAATATTTTTAAATTAAAATACATACGTGTTAATGTGATTTGTTATAATACTAACCAAAAGAAATAAATATATTATTAGCTATGTATATATGTGCATAAAGGCGGGTTTGAATACAGTTAGGTGGTAGGAGATTGGATGTGGGCTGTGAAGCAGGATCTGAGCATCAGATCTGCTTCAGTATATCTATCAGTTTATGTAATATCTATTAAAATTTAAGATCTTTTATGTATATATAATGCTTGTAAACCGTTATATCATCAAATGACCGCAAATTTTAAATAATATTAAATAAAGCTGTGTTTTATTTGATATATGACTAACTTAATGTTTTCGGAACCCTAAAGATTTTAAAATGTGGAAGCAAGTTTCTTTCTTAAATCATCCCTCTTTGTTACGTATTCAACAGATCCTTTTTTTTTTGTTTTTATTGTTATGGACATTCTGTTGCAAAAGAACCATTTTATTGAATCAGGAATTAAAAAGTTGTGATCATTGATGACATAAACTTTATCTTTCTTAGGCGTTATATTTGTTATAGTTGCAATTATTGCTTCTGTCCCTTCTTTGCTTTGCTTACCTTAACGTATTCAACATCCTTTTTTTTTTTTTTTTTTTTTATTGTTATGGACATTCTGTTGCAAAAGAACCATTTTATTGAATCAGGAATTAAAAAGTTGTGATCATTGATGACACAAACTTTATCTTTCTTAGGCGTTATATTTGTTATAGTTGCAATTATTACTTCTGTCCCTTCTTTGCTTTGCTTACCTTAAGAGGTTGAAATAAATCAGTCTTAAAGTCTTGATTCACACATGAATGTCGATGATTTCCTGGCTCGTGGATCTTAGTTTCCCTATCCTACCGAAGCGTATTTAGATGACCTAATACGTGAAAGTCCCTATATGTGAACGATCTGTTTTAATTAGAGAATTGGCATGTCTTCATGGGATTTCTTTATTGTAGTATAAAATATGTTTGGTTAGAGGACCACATATTTTATACCTTTTATATATATAGATATATGATCTGTATCAGTCAAGCAACACATAGTTCAAGGATAATAATGATTACTTTAGTTTATTGTACTTGTAAAGTCATACTGCCTCCATTATTATTATTAAAATAGATTCTTTTATATCCTGAAACACTCTTTTGAGATCGAATGTCTGTACTCGTTTGTCATTAATAATTAAGTAGATAATTGATCATTATTGGAAACGAACCATTTTGCTTCCACATAATTTATTAGATAAAATTTCTATACTAATACAATTCTAAATTAATTATATGTATTTAATGATATTTATTCTTTTAAATTTGAATGTCAAAGAGGATTAACTTTTATTTGGTATTATCTTGTTCTTGGCACCTTAATCACAAGTGTCTTATAAATCTTTTGTACGTACTCAACTGTATACGCAACCATTATACGTACTCAACTGTATACGCAACCATTATACATTTTATGTCTTATATGTTAATCTATGTGATCAATAGTTAGTAATTGCAAATCAAACAATCTAAAATCCCAAGTTGTATAAACAAATTTCTATCGTTGTAAAAATCCATCATTATATAAATTAATAAACCATTTTGATATTTAATTTTAGATTGCCTTTCATTTATGTTATTCTGACTCTCTAGTATGAATTACTCTATCAATTAAGGTATTATGAATATTGAATTCAACATATATAAAATTGATCAGGAATGTTATTATTATTACAGATCCATTTTATTAATTGCTACTAAATTAATCCTCAATCATTCAAAAGGAATGATTATTATTTAAGTGTTAATTCCTCATGTGTCTCTTAATATTACATTTCTCAGTCTCCTGCTAACCGTGATCTCAGCTGGACCAGAATAAAAGAAAGTGGTATTACTGATAACATCAAAAACGTTATTTATTAGTTGGAAACTTGGGAATTCATGCAAATAGGTAGGAGTCTGCAATTGCCCCTAACTTATGTATCTTGTGCTCAGTTGGACTTTAGGCACTTTTGCTTCGGTTCTGGGTTTTGATGAATGGATACACGCTTTTTACCGGTATACAAGTAATACATGTTTGGTAAAATAATTTTAAGAAAAAAACCTAAACAAATACTTGGATTCCCCTGAAAATGAATAATTAAAAAAAAAAACTCTTGGCAAGCTTCCAGGCCAAGGGATAATACATAAGCATCAAAATGAAATATGTGATTGTGATTAAACTTTTTTTTCTATTAAAACAAATTTAATAATGAATTTATGAGGACTATAAACAAAATGGAAACTTAAACTTCATATATAAAAAGTAAAATTTTTCAATTGAATTTTAAGATATGACTAATATGTCAACATGGGTGGGATGACAGCCTTGGCACTAACAAGGGCTTTGAACATCTCATCATCAGATTTTCAATGAAATGGATGGCTGAAGAGTTGTGAGTTGAAATAGTTTGGAGCCTGTCCATTAAAGTATGAAGATTGGCTATCTTAAAGCTGAGCACTGATTATATATATGTGTGAGGATAGTAATCTAGACCAACTGATGATTGCTGGTTTAGCATGAAATATGTATATTGGTTATTTTTATCTTTTCAACATGTGTGTGATCAGGTGGGTCAGCAATATAAGATGGTACTGAAAGTAGTGGGTCGTGTGAAAGTCTGAGTTCGAATCCCACCTATATTACATATATAAATGCAGGTTTAAGCCTGTGCAATGTATTGGTATGGATTTTACGTAATTAATTTCAAATAAATAAAATTCATAGAGTTATTAGTATAATATTATTAAATGATAGTAAGAATGGAAATCGCTACTAGTTAATTTGAAATTCTTAATCACAAATCATTGCCTATGTAGAGCCAGTAAAGGCACACATTTAATTAAGAAATAATTAATAGAGATAAATGGGGGGACTAAATGTATATAGGGTTCAGAGTAGGTTAAGTGAAATAAAAAGTAATTAGATCAAACTGCATTAACTAAATAAAGTAATTACAGATGCATTGTTTAACAGATTGGATTGATAACCCAATGAAGCCAACGGCACACACACAAAAATGTATTAATACTCCAGAAAAGAAGTGACAAGAGTGGGATTTTCAAATATGGGAGTATAAAAGAGCAGGAAAAATAAATATCCCCTTCTTGTCCCTTTGGTTCTCAATGAGTGCTGCTCCCTTCGGACTGTGATCCCAGGTTCTCGGTGCCTGTAGGTGAATCCAGCCAATTAGTGTAGAAGCAGACCGCACTGGTCTTAATATAATTTTTAAACACCCTAAGTGGCTTTTACGAGGGTTTATTTTCATTACCGAGTCAAGGTACTGTGCGTTTTTGTATTACTGTAGACAGAGAGGGCGATTTGAATTGTAATGCCATCAGATTATGTATATACATATATATGTTAACCAATTACCCATAACTGTTGTTTTAGTGTGATTTATTATATATTGCTACATGTGTGTGTATGTGCATGTATAGAAAAAAATACGTTTAACCAATAATAAAAATAAATGTAAAACTAACGGATCGCTAATTGTGTTTTGTAAATAATTAAATGATATTAGCGCTAAACTATAAAGTAATTTATCAAGAAGGATTGGATAATGTAAACAAAGCTATTGCTTAGAATAGACAATGTTAAAGGCGTGACATTATCTAATCAGGGATCCTATAAGAACTAAAGAGATGACCACCACGTGGACAGTGGATGGCCAATGAAGGGAGGCTACTCCAAAATAAAGGCGTGACAAGTAATGGATCTAATATTGAACTGAGAGAGGACACTTGCTAAGTGAAGCACTTGAAAGGTAGATGTGCCATTTCCTCGGGTGCTCCAGTCAGCTCCTTTGCTTCACCTAGCCTTGCGGAGAGGTTTACCTCCGGACGTGCCAAAGTAAACCTAGGGAACTATAACAGGTCGTACCGATCTCTTTATTATTTTACTCTGCCTTCGGGCCCCTTATTTATATATAATAATATTAGCGTGTATATATTATTCGTACTTTGTATATATTAATAGTGATTAACATATATATAAACCTTTAAATAAATCTTCGTTATTTAAACCTACTTGCCGGTCTGCCTCATTAATTATTTTATATTGTGTTATTGATAGTTGTAATCCAGCGAGCAATAGAGTGCCGCTGGACCCAGAATTGGTGCAGTTACAGTTGATTACGAACCTCAACGGTGTAATTCTCAGTAATAACAATCAACGCATCGACAGCCAAATACGTTGGCGTCTAATTATTTGATTTCGTGAGGAGATAAAACTACTAAGAAAAATATTTTTATATTTCGTTAAATTGACTAAGTTATCGTAAAATTTTTATATTTTTGTTAAATTGACTAAGTACCGTAATGCAGCCGGCAATATCCGAATTTGACGTCAGAGAGGCAAGTGAGTGGCCCCTGTACATTCAACAAATTGAAAAACTGTTAATTATTAACAGAGTAAAAGACGATAAAAGCAAAACAGCGACCTTATTGTGTTTTGCTGGAAAAGGAGTAATCTAGATTGCAAATAGGCTCTGTGAACCTAAAACCCCGGAAGAATTAACATTTGAACAGGTCAAAGATCGTTTGACCGACTATTTTAATCCTCGTGAGTCTAGACACATTGCCAGACTCCACTTTAGAAATCGCCACCAAGGCAAGAATGAGCGGACACAAGATTATGATACTGCCCTGCGAGAACTCGCAAAAAACTGCGTATACGATTCATACCTGGAGGAAGCCCTCCTCGAACAATTTTTATGTGGAATGAGCAGTGATAGTCTGAGACAGCAGTTATTGGCAGATATGGATATTAACTATAAAGTAGCTATCAAACGTGGTATAGCTCACGAACTCGTGTTGCAGCAATCAAAGGAATTTGCGGCCATGAAAATAGCGGACAATGATCCTTATGAAGTCCACAAAGTAGACAAACCAGATAGAAGGGTGCCTGATCAAAGTGGAACAACAGACATTAAGAAAAGTCGAATTAAGTGTTTTTGCTGCGGAAAACTAGGTCACATGGCACGTGACTGTGTTTATAAAGACCAACGCTGTAAGCACTGCAATAAATTCGGCCACTGGGAAAAAATGTGCAGAAATAAAAAATACGATAATTATACAAAGAATAACAGCCAAGAGAGCGTTACGAGAAAATATAAACAAGAGGAATTTTCAGCAATTAATAATGTGTCTTCGGACCAATCACAGAAATTCGAAATAACTGTCAAAATTTACGGAAAACCCCTATCGATGGAAATTGACAGCGGTAGTGGGGTGTCGTTACTGTCCATTAAAGATTGGAAAACCATTGTGGCAGATATGAGACAGCCACCTAGACTGATGCGTACAAATCTGAAGGCTCGAGACGTCAATGGTAACGCTATAAAAATTAAAGGAGTAATTGAGGCTCCAATTACTTCAAACAATGCGAAAAAAATAGTTACATTGCCATTATATATAGTACACGCCCCTATAAATCCTCTAATTGGCCGTGATTGGTTTCAGCAACTGGGAATAAAAATTGCTTGGGTCAAAAATATTGACATTGAAAAAAACATCAGACAGTGTTTTCCTAAACTTTTTGATGGAGAACCGGGAAGGATAAAAACAAAACCAGTTTCATTAGAATTATCACCCGAAGCAGTGCCTATAATTTGTAGACCACGAAAGATTCCGTACGCTCAGAAAGAAAAAATAGCGGAGGAAATAAAGCAATTGGTTAAAGATGGCGTGCTTGAAGCAACAGAAGAAGCCGAGTGGGCTACCCCACTGGTTGTAATAACCAAGCCAAATGGACAAATACGTTTGTGCAGCGATTACCATGTATCAGTCAATAAAGCACTAAACAAACACGCATACCCCGTTCCTAACTCAAGAGAAATCATAGCGTCGCTCCAAAAGTCTAAATATTTTTCAAAATTAGACCTCAACTCGGCCTTCCACCAAATCCCGGTGACCAACAAAGCTGCGAACATTCTAACACTCACTACACACATAGGTTTATTTAGATGCAAACGTCTACCATTCGGAATAGCTTCAGCACCAAGTATATTCCAAGCAAAAGTGGAGACTCTTCTAAACGGACTCGAAGGTGTCATCCCCTACTTTGACGATATATTGGTCACTGCTAATTCAGAAAATGAATTGAGCACTCGTATCTCAAAAGTTTGCCAAAGACTGGAGGAATTTGGAGCAAAATTAAATGCGAAAAAATGTATTTGGAAGGCTACTGAAATAAAATTCCTGGGTCACATAGTGTCAAACTCAGGAATAAGCCCCTCCCCTGAAAAAGTCAAAGCAGTATCTGACGCCAAAAGACCGAATAACGTAAAACAACTACAGGCCTTTTTGGGTCTGGTGAACTATTTTGAAAACTTCCTGAATGGCAAAGCACACATAGCGACGCCACTGTACGAATTATTAAAAAAAAACCAGAAATGGAATTGGGAAGCAGCACAAGAGCAAGCATTTCTCCACACCAAAGCCCTTCTCACATCAAATAAACTACTGGTCCATTATGACAGCGAGCGTGAGGTAACCGTGACAACTGATGCATCAGAAAATGGTGTGGGGGCAGTGATATGCCATCCATCCCACTCTGGAGAACGTCCTATAGCATACGCATCGTGCACCTTGTCCAAGGCGGAAAAGAACTACAGCCAGCTAGACAAGGAAGCCCTCACCATAGTGTTCGGAATTCGTAAATTCCACCAATATCTATATGGACGTCCTTTCCAATTAATAACCGACCATAAGCCACTCTTGGGAATTCTAGGCACGAAACAGATGCCTGAACATTTAAGCCCTCGTATGTTGAGATGGCTTAACATACTAGCAGGTTACAATTATAACCTCGAATACAAAAAAGGCACGAAAATCGGTCATGGCGACGCGTTATCGCGAATGCCAGATCAGCTCGAGGAAGAAGTAAACGAAGTAGAAATTAATTATATCGACACACTAAACAGCCAGACACTTAACAGCGCAAAGGTAGCCGCTTGGACCAGAGAAGACGCTGGCTACAGATGGATCATGGAAAAAATCAGCAAAGGTTGGCCAAAACAAAGACCATCTTTCTTGCATATAGAGCTATGGAAAGCTCGAGAACAACTGTCCATTTGCAAAGACTGTATACTCAGAGGCGACCAAGTACTAATCCCCGTAAGCGGCAGGTCGCAAATACTTAATTTATTGCACGAAGGTCATCCGGGCATTGTAAGGGCGAAAGCGTTAGCTCGTAGTTATGTCTGGTGGCTGAAAATTAACAGTGACATAGAACAGTGCATAAAAAACTGCACAAACTGCCAGTCGTGTGCAAATGCACCCTCAGCCAAATTCGAGTCCTGGCAAGAAGCAGACAAGCCATGGCAGAGAATTCATATAGATCACTGCGGTCCTATTCAAGGACAATTATTTCTAGTAGCAGTGGATGCCTATTCAGGATGGGCCGAATATAAAATAGTTAAAAACACAGGTTCGGATGAAGCCATCGACAAACTGTTGGAAATGTTTGCACACCACGGTCTCCCAGAAACCCTAGTATCTGACAACGGCACAGGTTTTACATCAGAAAAGTTCGCTTACTCGATGCACGAATGGGGAATTAACCACATATTTACTCCACCTTACCACCTCCAATCAAATGGATTGGCTGAAAAAACTGTACAGAATTTAAAATCCGCCATCAATAAAATGGGAAAACAAAGTCTGCACGAAGCCGTCTTTAACGCGCTTCTTTACCAACACTCTACGCCTACAGCTAAGTCGGGTAAATCACCCGCAGAGAAATATCTAGGTCGTAGACTGCGAACAAAGCTTGACAAAATTATACCAACGAAGGACACCGAAGTACCTTCAGGCAGAAATTATAAATTCTCACCACAAGACCGCGTATGGGTTAGAAATAATCAGGATAGATTCTGGATTAAAGCGGAAATTGTGCGACATTTAAGTAAGCAAGTGGTTGCTGTACGAATGGAGAACGGAAGAGAGTTACGCAAACACATAAATCAATTGCGTAAAGACGAAAGTATACAACAAATGCCGCAGCCATTTCCGAGAAAAGATGACGCTCCAGACGCGGAATTGGACATCCCCCAACGTTCTAAGAGGGAAAGTAAAATTCCCTCCCACCTCAGTGATTATGTGCTAAGTTCAGAAAAAAAAAATCAACAAACTAAAACGCTATCTCTGAACTTGGGGGAGGTATGCTACATGTGTGTATGTGCATGTATAGAAAAAAATACGTTTAACCAATAATAAAAATAAATGTAAAACTAACGGATCGCTAATTGTGTTTTGTAAATAATTAAATAAATATTAGCGCTAAACTATAAAGTAATTTATCAAGAAGGATTGGATAATGTAAACAAAGCTATTGCTTAGAATAGACAATGTTAAAGGCATGACATTATCTAATCAGGGATCCTATAAGAACTAAAGAGATGACCACCATGTGGACAGCGGATGGCCAATGAAGGGAGGCTACTCCAAAATAAAAGCGTGACAAGTAATGGATCTAATATTGAACTGAGAGAGGACACTTGCTAAGTGAAGTGCTTGAAAGGTAGATGTGCCATTTCCTCGGGTGCTCCAGTCAGCTCCTTTGCTTCACCTAGCCTTGCGGAGAGGTTTACCTCCGGACGTGCCAAAGTAAACCTAGGGAACTATAACAGGTCGTACCGATCTCTTTATTATTTTACTCTGCCTTCGGGCCCCTTATTTATATATAATAATATTAGCGTGTATATATTATTCGTACTTTGTATATATTAATAGTGATTAACATATATATAAACCTTTAAATAAATCTTCATTATTTAAACCTACTTGCCGGTCTGCCTCATTAATTATTTTATATTGTGTTATTGATAGTTGCAATCCAGCGAGCAATAGAGTGCCGCTGGACCCAGAATATATCAATAAAGATCTAGTGTAAATTAGTTGGTAATTCTTATTTAAAATTAAGTACAGCTGATACATAATTGTGTATACAGGCAATAGTTAGAGCTGCTGTTAACAAGCATTGTCTGCAATGGGTTTACAGGGATACAGTTCAAATAGGATGGTTAGGAGGTAGGTCATACCATCCCTGTCATCACAGCAATATGGGGAGAATCCATCCTGACAAGGCCAGAGGCATCATCCATAGAATGAAACGGAATGTCTTGAAGCTTATATTTTTAGTTGATCCCAGGTCTCAATCACCAACTGTTTTGGGCAAGTCCTCTTGTCAATCTCCCTAGCCTTCCATATGAAATTTATAAGGAGGTCCTCGGGACTATGGTCAATCTCACTTTCAAACAATAGTTTGCAACATATAGTCCAAATCCCGAAGTTGACAAATGAAGCTAGCTGAATTCTGGCAAAAAGCCCCTTTTCAAAGGCCAGAGGAATCATTACACAAGCCAGATCAGGTGCAGACATTTTCCTCAGAATCATGCCTCAGAGATGAGACCATTTTGCTCAGAATCATGCCTCAGAGACAAGATCATGAATCACAATGGAACAGAATGTGGTCCATGGTCTCTTCCTGCTTCCGCACATTGGACACAAGATATCGATGTTATACCCTCTATGATGGAATAAAAAGGACCCTGCGGGAAGGGCCTTAAGGTTGACCTTGAGCAGGAAGTCTACATACTTGGGCTCAAGTCAGGAATTGTGTCCATTCAGCAAGTCTGGAGATATAAATTGAGAGCAAGAGGAGGGTTCATGTTTTCTCCTCGAACATTAGTCGGTATGTGTCCCAGTAAGTAAGTTTTGACTGGAATAGGGAGCTGTAAGTCTTGATCCATGATAGGACATCTGTCACCTGTTGTTGGATCCAAAGTCTCCTCAATCTGGGTGGGGGTCTATCGGTAGGTTCGACCCTTTCTATGGGAACCGGGCACTCAATGTCAGAATGAGAATTCAATAGCCTAACCAGAATATTGTATGGCCTTTGAATTTGAAAGACTTTAATGGCATGTAAGTCCAGTCCATTCAGGGGTTTAGGCTTCTGTAAAATGTTTAAACTGATGACCGGGGCCCTCTTCCCCCAGCATAGTTTTCTACAAAGCATCTCAATCCTTTTAATAAAGGTGCTGGTGGGTTAAAAGCCGGCCAAGTAGTATGTGATTTTGGGAAGTACTACCGAATTCAGCAAGGTGACCTTGTTCAAAAGGGAAAGGTAAATTTTTGATAGTGAGTTAACTGTTTTCTCGATTTTGGTGAATACCTTCCTCTCCATGTCTTTCCTGATGACTGGGGGGGGAAGCAAGATGGAATCCCAGGAAGCTCTGGGGGGCTGCTTTGAATCTACCTTGGATTTGCTTCCCCATCACGATGGACCACATTGCCGATTTGCATTCGTTGACCTCAAGACCAAATATGTGAGCAAACTGGTCTAGGAGCTCTTCAAGTCTTGCAAGCTCCCTGCCAGAGGAGAGAAACACCACCACATTGTCCATATAGGTAATGTGGTGTATGCACTCTCCAAGCACAGGAATGGCTATCCCTGGGAGGGCAGCCTCGATGCTTAGAAGCAGGGGGTTCACATAGGCTGTGAAGAGAAGGATGCTCAGTGGTGAGCTCTGTGGGATGGAAACAGGGCCTAAATCCTGGAGATACTCGACCATACAATGAGAGAAAAACCTCCCTATTTTGTAGGAGGTTCAGTCAAAAGCTCCAGCAAAGTCAAGCTGATCCACGACTGGCTGGGATTTTCTTCTCCTGTGAACATGGTCAACGATGAGGCAAAATCGGCTGACAGTGTCAGCAGTCAAGCAACCTTTCTTTGAAAATTGATAGGGAGAAAGGTATTGTTTGATGTTATCTTGGATGTCTTCTTTTATAAGGCCCTCAATAACCTTTAGCAGAAGCGGCACCATGAAAATAGGTCGAAGGTTCTCGAGAAACCTCAAGAACCAATGGACCCTCAGGGTTCTTGATGAGGGGAACCATATTGATTGGACATATGTCCAAGGCTTCCTGACTGTCATTAGCAAGGAAATTTATGATGTTCAGTATAATTAGTACCGTAAATGTGCGCAGATGGAATAAAATAAATTTTGGAATTCCATGCAGGCCAGGATGGATCTTGTCTGGGAGGGACCTTAGTCTCTGTAGAATTTGCCCTTCTGTAATCTTGTGGGGGCAGCGTTGACCGAAGCAAATTTTTTCCGGGCATTAGTTATCCCCAATGGCTGAAATTTTAGGGAATAAAACTCCCTGATTCTGGCCAACATGAAAGAACCAGAGTAGCAGTTTCCTTGTACCTCAATTGATGTGGGGGCTTAGGATCTTTTGCCTGAGCCAAGGGGCCCAGTGAAGGTACCCTCTGGTCCAGCAATGCTGATGTTGTAGGCATTGACGGGCCCTCTTAATCACAAGGTACTCAGCAAGGGAAAACTGCACTGATTTATATTTTGCTTTCAAGTGAATTATGTGCGGGATATTCTGTTCCTCAAGAGACAGCTTGTGCAGAACTCTGGCAATCCCATCCAGCTCAGCCAATAGTCAGATGGGACCTTTGGTTTTAAGGGTGCATTGATTTATTAGATAGCCTAGCATTTTAACAAAGACCATCCATGTACCCACAGGAGGAAGAGACATGATTTCTAGATGGCGGAATGCAATATAGGCCTCAGAGACCAGTTGGGTTGTAATATTCGATCTAGTCAACATCATAGTGTGGGGAAAATTGATTGTTAGAATTATGGTATTTTGATACCTGAGTCAGATTTCCATTGCCAAATGGTCAGAGAACGCATCACAGGAGAGAAAAAAAACCAGGTCTATTAGGTAATGTGTATGCCTTGTATAAAATGAGAATGCCCCTTCAGGAAAAAGGCTTTCTCCACTTATCATGGACAGATTAAGGAATTTTATGTACTTGTTACTGAAGGAAAGGTAAGATTGATTGAAATCACCTGTAATTAATGTGGGAAGCAGGCTTGTTCTGAGAGTTGCATTGATGGAGTGACCATCCATGAAATTCGAAGATCGCTATCAGGCAGTGAGAGTCTATGTATAACATTTTGAATAGGCCTAAAGGTGACTGTTTATTAATTATGAGAGCCACACCTCCTGATGTGGCAGAAGAAAAATGAGAAGTGGAAGAAGCCGAATTCTTCTATTAGTTGAATCACACGATGGTCTGTCCAGAGGTGTATCTTCATTTCTGATAAGCACAGAATATCAGGGGCCTGTCTATGGAACCAATGTGACAAGGCATATGCCCTATCCCATGAGTTCAGGCCCCTTACCTTGACAGTGAGTATCTTGAGCATGGTTATTTGGTTGGTCAATCAAGTGGTTCCAGTGGATCATCCAGACTTGGGGACACAGGGGAAACCATTGGATTCTGGAAAGGATCATCAGGCACTGGTATAGTTTCTAACCATATTGATTCATAGTCTGGATCAGGGCTGTCATCACAATCACTGTTAGTAGATGAGGAGGGAAAAAACCCCTCAACCCGGAGGGCAAACTCATCACATACTTCCGGGGTGGTAGAAATAGGTACCTCAGTCTCACTAATTGTTTTAGGGGGGTCCCCCAGTGGAGGCCCAGCCATCAGTGGGGAGGAATGCCACACCTTTTCTCTTGAGGGAAAGTTGAGTTGCTACCTAGATTACAAGGATCAAAAAGGCCCAGAAGGTCATCTACCATTAGGGATTCTGAATACAATGATGACTGGTCAGGAGAGTTTAATGATGTTTTTGGTTTTCTTCTCTTCATTTTCTTTAAGACTGCTGTAATGAATCCTTCCTTCTCTGGAGTTGATCATCGGTAGTTGGGAATCTACCATTGATAAATCTACAGGCAGGTTAGCGGATTGGCCCTCCACTGACTCTACAACCAAATTGCATGAAGAGCCCTCCCCAAAGCCTCCCGCAGCATATATGGGATCAGGAGAATAGTGAGTCCTATCAGATTGACAGCCAGGAAGCCCAGGGGGCTGATTGCCAGAAAGCCCCTGAGGGATGGGGCCAAGATGGGCTGGACTGGTGATGTACTATATTTAGAGTGACATTAATGTGGTCCCTGGCTAATAAGTTCACATTGTATGCAGCTTCGATCTCTGCAGTCCTTCTTGAGGTGTCCCCTAACCCTGCAATGGAAGCACTGGGGAGGAACACCCTGGAGGATGATAGAAAGTGGAACATCAATGAACTCAATAAGCCCAGGTAAATTGAGTGGAGAAATCTCTTTATTCAATGCAATGCGAAAGTCTGCTATATTGGAGAGTGACTCGGCCCCACCATACCGGATTGTCCGATATTTAAATGCTATGATGTTCCCAAGGGGAGTAAGGCTCTCTGGAGATCTGCCTTGCTGAAGTTTACATCACAATTCCTGATATAGCCATCAACAGAGCTCAGCCTATACGGGTCTATGGTATCAGATATCGGCCAAATAGAGTCTTATGGTTATTACAGAATGACTCCTTGGCCATAATGTTGTTGAACTGAATCACCACATACCTGTCAATAGGGTGAAACAACACTTTGTATACCGAGCCCCAGATGCCATACATAGTGAATAATTCGAAAAGTGTTTGAACAGGGAATTTAAATAGGTGGATGTTGTCATGTGTGACAGCCAGAATCAGAGTCTTATCATCCTTATAAATGTTAAAAGATTTCTTAAGGAGTGGCGGAATTGATTGATTAAACTTGTCACTAATCAGTGTGTGTTTAGATAGATCACACTTGTAATTACTGGGGTTATCATAAGGAGGTATGTCTTTCCCTACTTCTTTGGGGGTTGCATAAGTTTTGCCCATATGTGTAGATCTCTGCCAAAGATTCCAGAAGACTCGCCAACTTGGGTGTTATCAACAGCAGGGAAGCCAGCAGATATAGATCGAGGTCCTGAAATACTTTGGGCAGCAATGTTGGCATAGGATGCTGGGGTGGGCCTTGGCAAGATTTTCTCTGGGTACTGACTGGGTCCTCCAAGGATGGGTATCTTCTGTGGGGAAAGAGTTGGAAATTGATCAACACTATTATACTTCAATTGCTTGTTCTTATTTGATAAACTAGATGGAAGTGTGTAGGTTGGACTCCTCAAGGGAGATCCAACTGATGTAGGGGTGTTAGATAATATGGGGAGGTTAGGTGGTATGACAATTATTTGAAAAAAGGTTAGGAAAATTTTTGCGTTCGGTATTTACATTGGGACCAAGGTGATATATGGCTGGAGGTGGGGCCACCCCAACGAATGTCTTTTTTTGAAGCTGTGGCATGGGTATTGGCATTTCTACTGACTTCGTTGTGATTTTTGAGTGATTTCTGAGAATTTTTTTGATGGCGCCACCTCTGCATCGGTTTTTCCCTCATAACTTTCGTTCCCAATCCCGGAAAAATCTGGTTAGGGTATGTCGGAATACATATTGTTCCCAAAAGAAACTAAGTTCGAATCAATAAGAAAGTGTACTTTTTCCAACTGCAAAGTTTTGCCACATTTCTGGAATTGAGTGATCACTTTGAAAAAGCAGATTTTTGGTGGATTTATGTAACTTATCTTAGAAGTTAGCAATTTTGGTGAGCCTGGTATTGATTTGCAGGGAAGTACGAGATCTTCCAATCAAGGGCGGTTTGGACTTCCAGGCCCATGTGGAAGTTTATTATTTTTTGGATCTACTTCCATGTTACATTTAGCCAGTTTTACTGAGGCTTCCGGCAAAGATGTATGTTAAATCTTTCTCTTTCAGGCAATACTGGTGTGTTTTGCATATTGGGATTTTTAAATTGAGCAGTTTTCTTTGGTCTGACAGAATTTGGATAAGCCATGAGATGTTTTTGATTCAATTTTGAATCTCTTTGTTGGGATTTAGTGTTGACTTGATTTTTTTCTCCCACTACTCTTACTAATAGGGTCTTTTACGATAGTCACCATTCAAGATTGATAATAATAAAAAAACAAATGAAATTATATTCAAACGTAGAGGTAAAAGTTAATTGTTCTTTATTAAGAGTCACTTTAAATGATTAGAAAAAAAAAGGACACTATCTCAGAATTAAGATTGAAAATTATTGTAACATCGCACTATAAAATAAATCTGAATCATCCGGAGTTTAGAACAAGCAAACCATCCAGAAAGGCAACCGGAAGCAGATTAACAATTTTCACATTTTAGTTAAAGAGCAATTTCATATGGATTTTTTTTTTTTTTACAAAAGTTTTGACTTTTCTATTACAATTCTTACCTAACATTATTTTATATATTTATAAGAAGTTATAGTAATATGTACAAGATCTTTTTTCATTCAGAAGTCTGGCTAATTTCTTGAATTTTTTTCTATATTTAATCAACTTTAAATTTTTATATGCTAACTTTATTTTAATAATGGCTAAGACGTTACATAAACTTCATTAATATGTTATTAGTTTTTTAAAATAAAATGAGAAAACATACTATTATTAAAGTCCAATTATAATTTTACACAAAATCATTAATTTCAACTAATACATTGCATGGTTTAGAACTATAGTAGAATGGTGGATTCTGGGTCTCAGAGTTCATAAACTAGCTGGGTCTTGTCACTTTGTGTAATCTTTTTATGAACTCTTTTGATTATTAATTAATTAATTTCACATAATATTTTTTTTTAATCCCCTAAAAAATTCATTGAACATTACTCAAGTTTATATATCTAAAGGATACTTGTGAGTTTTCAGGAATACCAAGATGGCAGCCCATATTTTTGATAAATTTCATTAACAATTTTTCGATATTTACAAAATTAATATTAAATTTTTAAAAAAGGACTAAATTCCAATAAATTTTATTAATAATATTTATTTCAATTTTTTTTTATTTTACCAAAAACATTTACAAAATTAATGTTAATTTAAAAAAAAAAAAGAATAAATTCCAATAAATTTCAATAACAATATTTATTTCAATTTTGTTTTTACTTTTCCACAAAACAATTATAAAATGAGTGAGGTTCTACAATTCCTGACACTGTGATTTTTTTTTTGTTAAATTAAAAAATAAAGTAAATAAATTACTATAAATTTAATTGACAATCTTTATTTCAATTTTTTGATTTACTTCCCAAAAATGTGTTAGTTACCTTTACAAAAATGAGTGGATGGTCTATAATCTTCGGAAGATGTGTTACTTATGTTTACAAGAAATGAGTGGTGGGACGGACTACAATCTCCTGAAGATGTGTTAGTTAATTCTGCAAAACATGAACCTATATATATATAATAAATGTAAAAATATGAGATGGCACTGAGAGTAGTGGGTCATGTGAAAGTTCGAATCCTGCATATATTACATATATAAATGCAGGTTTAAGCCTGTACAATGTATTAATTTCTATAAATAGTGTATAATAGATCTGCCCATCCCTCGCATATGTATATATAAATGGATTATCTTCCTGTACATGAGGGGTCAGAATGACTAATATGTCAACATGGGTAGGATGACAACCTTGGCACTAATAAGGGCTTTGAACATTCCATCATCAGATTTTCAAAATGTATTAATTTCTATAAATAGTGTATAATAGATCTGCCCATCCCTTGCATATGTATATATAACTGGATTATTTTCCTGTACATGAGGGGTCAGAATGACTAATATGTCAACATGGGTAGGATGACAACCTTGGCACTAATAAGGGCTTTGATCATTCCATCATCAGATTTTCAATGAAATGGAAGGCTGAAGAGTTGTGAGTTGAAATAGTTTGAAGCCTGTCCATTAAAGTATGAAGATTGGCTATCTTAATATAAAGCTGAGCACTGATTATATATATGTGTAAGGATAATAATCTAGACCAATTGATGATTGCTGGTTTAGCATGAAATAGGTATATTGGTGATTATTTATCTTTTCAACATGTGTGTGATCAGGTGGGTCAGCAATATGAGATGGCACTGAGAGTAGTGGGTTGTGTAAAAGTCTGAGTTCGAATCCCGCATATATTACATATATAAATGCAGGTTTAAGCCTGTACAATGTATTAATACCTGTTGTAGAAAATATTACATATAATATATAAATAATTTAACGGTAAAAGAAATTATTTATATATATACAGTTTATTCATGTCAGCAGCATGCAATCCCCAGTGGTTTCCAAAATTGCTACAAATGAATCTTGTTGTTGTTGCAGTTGACCACATAAATTCTACTAAATAGGAATCCAGGTGTTGTTGTGCAGTTTCCCGGTATTTTTATTTTGCCATTTGGCCAGCTTCCAAAGTCTTTAAATGTTTTGCATATGTGCACTGGTAATTGGATGAACAAGGTTATACCAGTGATTAACTTGATTCATTTCAAATCCTGCATGCTTTAATTCATCACTTTTATAAACCTTTCAGCAGTCTGAAAAAAATGTAGATCTGTTTGCAACATTTTGTTTTATTGCATCCATAAGAATAGCCACTATTCTATCTGGAACTGTTACAACAAAGCATCTCCTCACTTCCACATTGTAATATAACTAAAAAAAAAAATTGAAGTAAATATTTTTAATAAAATTTGTTACTTTTTTTGAAATTTTATATATATATATTTTAAAATTTAACAACTAAGATCTTTGGTAGATTGTAGGCCATCAGAATATCTGTAGTGATTTTGGAAGCCACTATGGATTGCATGTTGATGACATAAACAAACTGTAAATATTGTATTTATATATTTTTTGGTTCATATTTTGCAAATGTAACTAAGACATTTTCAGGAGATTGTAGACATGAATAAATTGTAAATATTATATTATTATTATTATTATGGTTCATTTTTTGTAAATGTAACTAAGACATCTTCAGGAAGTAAATAAAAAAAATTAAAATAAAGATTTTCAATTAAATTTATTAAAATTTATGATTTATTTTTTAATTTAACAAAACAAACACAGTTTGGGAAGATTATAGACTCTGCACTCATTTTATAATCGGTTTTGGGTGAAGTAAAAAAAAAAATTGAAATAAAGATTGTTAATTAAATTTATGAGAATTTATTCCTCTTTTTAAAATTTTTAATGAAATTTATCAGAATTTATTCCTTTTTAAAAATGTAATATTAATTTTGTAAACATTGGAAGAATGTTAATGAAAATTATCAAAAATATAAGCTGCCATCTTGGTAAGAACTGCTATCTTGGTATTTCTGAAAATTCACAAGTACCAAAAAAAAAAATATTGTCACACAGAAATATAATTGTATTGTTCTATTTATATATTTTTAAAATTATTACCAAACTAAAATCTAATAGTTGTATGTATTATTCACACAAATCTTTCTGATGAGAATAAAATACTCACTTTTAGCTTATGTGTAATATTTTAAATGGATTTTTGTTTCTACCATTCTTGAGAATAATTTAAATTCTATTATATTTAAATCTATTTTAATCACTGAAATTGTATTAAATAAGACTATTATTATAAGACACTGATTGATAAATAGATAGATAGACAAATAAAGATAGATAGGAAGATGGGTAGACATATAGTTAGATGGATAGATGGACAGACAGGTAGATAGATAGATAGATAGATGTACAGACAGACAGCTAGTCAGAGAGACAGTAAGAAAGATAATAGATAGATGCATAAATGAATATGGATAGAGAGGGAAATAAGTAAATGGAGGATGGGTAGATTGTAGTTCAAGAAAAGGAACAAGAAAATAAGTAAATAAAAATAAATAGAAATATAAATGCATGGATGCAGACAGATAGATAAATAGATAGAGAAGTGGATGAATGTTGATGGACAGCTAGTCAAGTGAATAGATTGATGGTTAAGCAAATGAGCAAATGGACAAACAGATCAATGGATAGATAGAGAAAGGGAGGGAGAGAGGTAAAAGAGAGCAAGAGAGAGTAAAAGAGGAAAGTGAACAAGCAAGATTTAAAAGACAGCAAGAGGGAGAGAGATAGAACTAAGATAGATGACTGTATAAATGAGCGAATAAACAGATAAATAGTGAGATGTAAATAGTTAAATAGACAGATAACATACAAAGATAGATGGGATAGATAAGTAGATTGATAGGTAGATGGTTGAATATATATAAAGAGAGATGGATAGATAAATAGGTACATTTATTTGTAGTCAGATAGGTCATAAGATAGGTAAACAGATTAATAATTAAGTAGATAGGTATATACTTATTATAGACATATAAATAGATGGGTAATAGAAGAATTGATATTGATACATAAATGTAGATAGGTAGGTAGATGGCTAGACAGACAAATATGTAGATAGATAAATAGATAGACAGATAGAATTCAAGAATAAATAGTGATAGATAAATTAACTCATCTGACTAGGCAACTTCTGATAAGTTAATTTTTATGAAGTTTCTTACTTATTTTATCCTCTATCTAAATTGTCCTTCTTAAACAAATAAATAGTTGACTTGCTAAAACACCGGTAGGCTAGTTCCCCAAAGAAAAATCATAAAGCTTAGTTGTAATCTAAAAAATAAATAAATTAAAAATTATATCTGGTTTGCAATCCAATCTCAAATTTACACATCCAATAGACAGATATTATTAGTATGCCAATGAGATATGCTATACATGCATATAACGTGCTAAGATTTATTATGGAAGATTAAGTAAAAGCTTAATGATTACTTCAAGCTTTAAAACATTTAATCTCATGATCTATTGCAAAGTGTTGGTCATGCATTGAGTACAGAAGCTTGGTTAGTTGTGAAAAAAAGCTATCGAAAGAAGTATTATACGTTGAATATATAATGACAACATCTTTTTTATCGTAACCTCTAGAATATTAACAGTATACCATAGATTAAAATATTGTAAATATTAGATTATCAATAATTGTCTAAATAATACAATATACATATAAAAAAGAAAGCCAGAAAATAATTTTCTAAATTTCTTCCATCGCTTAGCATGAAAGTGAAATGTTCTCATGCATAGATTGTTCACTAGGTTAAGTCTGTTCTCAGTGATGTAGCTTTGTGTTCTATTTTATCTTTTGTAAATTTATCTTTATAAACATCATACTATAGACTTAAAAAATGCAAGTACTTCTAATTCCAACCATCCCTGATCGTTTTAATGGTTTAATTTCTTTTTAAAAATTCACTTTGATGGATTTTGTTTTTCAATGCCAAAAAAAAAAAAAAAGAGAAAGAAGCTCGATGTCATAGTTGTTAGTTAACTAATTGAAAGATGCCCTAAATTTACCCTGAGGTTGTTGATTTCACGTTCAAAATGTAAATTCGCATGGGATACCAGCTGCTTTAAAATCATATCTTTAAAAATCATTATTTCTTAGTTTACCTGACATGTAATTTCCTTCTAACAAAGAATATATATATTTTTTAGTATTAAAATTTTCGTTTTTATTTTTTTATCATTGTCTAGGCGTGCTTATCTAAAAAAGTTAAATGACAGTTCAGAATAAGAGTTGATAGTTTGATATTTTTTGAGCAATTTTAAAGTATACATGTTTATATTAACTTTTCTTACATCGTATACTTATTTAAAAACAATGAGAAATAATATTTAAAATATTTTTTATGTCAGTCAGCTTTTAAAATAATAATACATTCAGAATTTACTCCAATAATAATTTATATTTGAAGGACTCAGGAGGATTTGAACCAACCATCATATATAAGGATATCAGTTGATTTTTATATTTATCTAACTACCTATCAGTTAACCTGTGTATTTACTTTGCAACTATCCAATCATGCCTTCGTCTTTACATGTACTTCATTACACAGTATCAACTTTCACATTCACTTACTCATTTTCCTTTTTATTTAATTGTCTACTTAATTATTTTATTTCTACATGTCTACCTATCAACAGATCGATTTACACATTTGAATAATTATAAATTCAGTTAACTATTCAGCTATATATTTCCTATACTTATTTATATATGATTTACACAATTATTTAGCATAATATATATATATAACAATACAAAAATGAACAAGAGAGAAAGAGACTTCATTTACATGCCCAAACTTTGGATACCAAAATCTGTAACGGAATAAATTATACAATATCAAATCTATAACACTATAAATGGGCTATCTAAAATTAATAGAGCTACATAAATTGAATCAAAACTAAATCTGTAATGGAATAAATTTAAGTAATAATTTTATTTAAACTTTACTAATAAAGTAATCCAAAATCTATATTGAATAAAGTTATATATTAAATAAATATCAACTTGATGTAAAATAATGTATTTGAAAATGTATAACAGATATATTAAATAATAGTCTATATTGGTATTCGTCCATAAAATAACCTTTTTATTATTATGTACTAAAATTTTTATTAGTATTGAAGAATGAATAAAATTATTTAAGCTTGATGATTATATAAAATTTATATCAATAGTTTATTGATTAATAATACCAAATGATGTCTTGGAAAACATTAGGTTTACTTTTAATAGTTACTGAATTCTAACAAAGTAATAAAATCTATATTCTTTCACTTATTAAACTTTAAATTGCAAGAGATTTCTAATTATTATTATTATATCATATACCTACCAAATGAAATAAGACTATTGACTCAAATTTAATAATAATTAGTAATTTTATTTACAAAATAAATAATAATACTATTGACTCAAATTTAATACTAAGTAGTAATTTTATTTAAAAAATAAATAATAAGTCGTTAAATAATTTGATTAAATAGTTTTAAATTAATATATTATTAAATATTCTATTTATTTGTAACATATTGTTAAAACATTACACATTTTAAAGCATAAAGAAAATATTTATTTGTTGTCACCAATAGACTATATATATATATTATAACAGTCGACAGAACCTCCCAAACCTATCTGCCATATCAGGGCGCCACTAGGCTATTCGAACCTAGAAAATTTATAAAGGCAGCATACATATGCGAGAGGTTACTCTTTTTTCTAACCGAAGGCCCCAGTCACTAGCTCAGGGAGAAGTTGAGCTTAAAATATCACACTGTATATTCAAAATTTCTAATTCTTAATTTTAAAATATTATTAATAAACTATATAAAATAAGTTACTGCCAAAATTAATTAAACAAAACATTTTATTACGCACACACACATGTTAATACAAACATCTAAAGATTACATTTACTATTAAATATATTTGATTTAAATTATTTGCACAGATGGGTACACTTTAAAAGGTTTAATACAATTTTAATATTTTGCTAAGTGTAAATACACTACATAGATTATGCATATAACCAACCCAATCCTTTTAACCTTGGGCTAACATCTCACATTTAAACCAACACTATCTTACTGATATACCCATGTGACCAATGCAAAATGAGATTCTTAGCATAACACAATCATGCTGACAGAAATTTACACCTATAGCATGATATCATTAGAGAAATAATGAATCATGGTGGGAAAAAATGAGCATCTTTTCCTATAATTATTGATAAATTTCACCAACAGACAGGAATGATCCACTGCCCAATTGGTAATACAAAATAAAATTATTAAAATATATATATGAGATGCTCTGTAAAAGGGGATAGAGGTCTTTGCCAGTTTACTGTCCTAACCAGAGCATGTGAAAATCAATGGTGTAGGAAAGACATCTACGACCATTGACAATGCAATGACTACACTTTTGGGCCATATTTTCAGGTGGGTATTATGCCCTGTTTGCTAATGTGCCACAAGAGAATGAGTATCTAATATGTCTACCCAGATGACATTGATATAAAACATCTATCCATCAGCACTGATTTAACTATGAAACAACTAGCCCAAAATTAACACACCTTAAACTTACATAATCTTACGAATCTATGCAGCCATTTATGCCCATTTAAAATTATTAAAAGAAATTTATGAGAGTGGAAATAATATCAAATACATATATAAAATATATAATAAATAATTTAAAATTTTAGTTAGATAAGAGATTTCTTTTAAAAAATAAGTGATGTTTAAAATTATTACTTGGAAAAGTTTGTATTATACAATTAAAGTTCATTTAAAGCAAAATTTCATACTTTCCAATGCTTTGTGGTCCTTAATACATCACACAACTATGTTCACAATCCTTCCATTCCATATTGATATTGTCTTAGTTGGAGACAAATACATTGCTGGCTAGTTTCCAAGAACCATCATTCTGAAGGCCGTCTTAGCTCGTGCAAATATGGGAAATGTAATTTATTGTATGACCCCTACATTTTCGAGATCCATAATACACTTATAAAATATGTTTCAATAAAACACAATCAGCAAGAGCAATCCAAATCTCAATCTCCACTTAAGTTTTCCTTTTATATCATTTTGAGTTTTTATTATCAAATTCCAGGATGGATTTTGCCTGGCTTGGCACTGTTCTTATTGGTGATGATGACTTTTGTCTGTGGACTGTGCTTTTATTTCCATTGTTATTGGCCAGATTGCTTTAGAGTGGGAGCTCAAAATTTTATCACTAGTATTTTTTTAATTTATCTCACATGACTTTATACCCAAGGGCCGGTTTGCTATTATATCATTATAAAAAATCATTTCCATTCTAAGATTAAAAATAACTTTTGACTTTAACTAATTATCAGCTTTTTAAAATTTTTTTATATTAAAATAATCTTGTTTTTAGATTTTAAACTTTAAATAATTATATAATTAGTTTGCCATCTGTGCATTATATATATATATTAATTTAAATAAAATTTTTGTTAAATTACATTTTTTATATATATTTCTATTTGAGGGAGATTTTATTTATAGATCTTATCCACTTTTATTTGAAAGTGATGTAACGGAATATATGTATAACATTACAATATATAATATTTAAATACATGTATATTGTCTATACAAAATTTAATGTAAATATAAGGGACTTGAACTCAGACTTTAAAACTCCCCACAGCTATTAAATCTATCTTATACAATTTATACGTTTAACCACATACATGTGAAAAAAATGAATGATCTCCAATATACATATTTCATACTGAACTAGCACTCATCAGTTGGTCCAGATCACTATCTCCAACACATATATGCAATTACTACTCAGTTTATATTAAGATAATAAATCTTCAAACTTTAATGGGCAAGCTTCAATTTTCTCTCTCTCCAAGCAATCAGGAAAATATGTAAATAAATCTTCATCTGTGTTATATTTGATTATAATAAATCTTGTGAATATGGATTTAAATTTGATTATAAAAATATAAAAATTATGCAAATTGAATGTTGCCACAATAAATATAAAATAAAAGAAGCTATATTGATTTCAAGAAATTATCAAATTTTAATGAATCGGCAATCATCAAATGTTAAAATAACAGAATTGTGGGAAACTAAACTAAATTGAACTATGGGTAGTGTGAAAGGAAGTCTTGTTTTGATTATTCAATGTTATATAGCTGATAGAGACTACAAGATGTATAGTCAAAAGTACTTCTAATAAAATAACTATAATTTATGTGAATTTTACTGTATTTTAATATATATATATTGATTTGAATATTATATATATATATAGATTAGTAATCAATGTCTGTATTCCAATTATAAACAAATATATATAATTCTTCAAAAAACAATACAATAATTAATACATTTCATTCCAATATCAGCCTTTCAAGCTAATTGAGCACGCGCCTTTTGAGTGTTAAATAAATGAATACTCTCCTCTTCAATCCAAGATATAGTATTTATGCAGGAATAAAAAGAATCCCTCTTATTTCTACGACTCAAATTCTTTTATATGAGCAAATCTGAAGAACTGTTAAAGAGAGCGTGAGTAGATTCTCACTTTAAAGTACTATTTACGATGTTTTTTGGCTGAATGACATCGGTGTATTTAAAGTGAGAATCTACTCACACTCTCTTTAACAGTTCTTCAGATTTGCTCATATAAAAGAATTTGAGTCGTAGGAATAAGAGGGATTCTTTTTATTCGTGCATAAATACTATATCTTGGATTGAAGAGGAGAGTATTCATTTATTTAATACTCAAAAGGCGCGTGCTCAATTAGCTTGAAAGGCTGATATTGGAATGAAATATAATTGCAAGCACGGCGCTAGATAAAATATTTACTTATTCACTAATAATTAATACAGTAAATAATATTTTAAAACAAATATCTACTATAATTTAATAGAAGTACTTTCATTATCAACTATATTCAAATTCACTTACAAAAAACTGTTATAAACATCTACAAAAACAATTATGTCATACATCAATTTTCCCACAATTCATTAATTTTTATATTAGCAGCTTGTTTATTTATCAAATGCTGCTTTCCATTTCTTATTAACATAGCTTCTTTAATTTTACGTTTATTATTATTTCTTTCAATACATAAAATCTTAACTTTATTAAAATCAAAATCAAAACATATATACATGTAACATTATTATCAAAGAATACTGAAGGTGATTTGTCATCATTTCTAACAATCTCTTGTCTTCATTTTTTCACTCATTTATATAGGAATAAATGCTCCTTTGACCTTTTTTCCAATGTACACCGAGATTCACCTATATATGCTTTTCCACAAACACACCACCATTTATATATTGCACAACTTTGATTTAAAATACTACATCTATTTTTTGAATTATTTATCAATCTATTTAAATTAGGAGTAGTATAAAATGCAACTCTACATATATTTTTATATATTTGCCTTATAAATTTCACTTGTTCATTACAAATAAATGGTACTGATATCCAAGTATATTTCATTTTATCAATATCTATAGCACTCCAATATTTAATAAATCCATAGTAAATACATTTATATTACTTATTTTATCTGATTTATATTTACATAACTTATTATTCCTAAATAAAAATGATTTTAAACCAGATAATTTATGTACTATTGGCACATTTGAGTCCCAAGGAATATATCCTCTTTTTTCAATATCTTTTATTACCATACAATATAATTTATTTCTATTACGAGTAACTTTAATATCCAAATATTGAATTGACATTTTTTCTTCAAAAGATTTACTCCATGTTAAACCTTTTAAACTATTTAATTCATTAAATAACAAATTGATAACATCTAAACTTCCACAAACAAAAATATCATCAACATACCTGTAATATATTTTAATACTTTGATAACATATATTATTAAACCACTAAACATCACATGATCACTATCTCATACTAGCACATAATTGATATTAAATAATTCAAAACAAAGCAAAACTCTCCATATAGTAGTGCCATCTTGTGCTAACAAGAGCAATAAATGGATGCCAGAAGGCTTGTGCATAAAATCAGATCTTAGGATCTAATGCAACCCTCCAGCACCCACCTTTTAACTCCATTTAACTACAAAACTATGAGAATGAAATTGAAAACATAATTAATATTTTCAATCCAAGATCAATAGCTTATATAGTCATATGGGTCTGAACTCAATTCAGCACCCATACATTTTGGTGTCTTTGGCTCTTTAACAACCATAGCCACCACTATCCTATTAGGCAGGATTGGTGTTAAACCACTAAACATCACATGATCACTATCTCATAGTAGCACATAATTGTTATTAAACAATTCAAAACAAGTCGATTTTTTATTTTATATTTTTATTAAAAAGACTTAATTTTTTTTTGCTCAATTTATTAGATTGTATGGAGAAAACAAAGTGTACTTTTTTGATGGGAAAAATGTAATTTATAAGTGGGTTCAATGTGCCTTGAAGATTTTGCAACTTCAAGGCCTTCATCCTCAAACAAATGTAATATATTATATGTAAGTTAAAGGCCTTCATCCCCAAACAAATGTAATATATTATATGTAAGTATTCAGTTTTAGATTTTTCAATTAGATTTTTTAATTTGATGAATGTAATATATATAATTTATTAGTGTATCTGTGTTTGTATAATGAAATTAGTGATTTTGACTGCATCTATAAAATTAGAGAAATTATGTACAATGTAATTATGAGGCTCTGATCCAAGTTTGAGTCAATATTATTTTATAGTCATAATGATTCTCAAAAGATTTAATAATTTATTAGTGTGTCTGCATTTGTATTAGCATGTCTATGTTTGTAAAATGAAAGTAATGCTCTATAAAATTAGGACATCATAGAGCAGTGCAATGTAAATTTTAAGGCTGAGTATCAGATGCACAGAAAGATTGCAGTTGATGTAACAATCATAAAATTTGCTGGACATAGTCCCATGTGACAATATACATTTGTAAACAAATAAAGAGAGGTCTCATGTGGTGTGTGTGGTAATAATCACAATGATTACATACACCACATTGAATTGTATAGAAGGTAAAGAATCAAATCCAGATTCTTGCCTATGCCTTAATACTCATGCTGTGGAGTCAGTAGTTTTACCACATCTTCTACAACTAGCAAATGAGCTATATGAAAAGAAATTATATCTCTATGGAACAATAAATATAACAAGATAGCATCACTGGTGTGCACAAAAATTATAAAATGAGGAGAAGAGGTTCATGTAATCATTGATAAAGACAGTGATTTTAAATTTCTAGTTTGGATGGGCAAGAATCCAATTGCTATTACTACAAATGCATATCCACCTTTTGGAAATGATTTAATTTTGTATCTTTTTTAGGAAGAATCTTTTTTTCTGTAATCACCTTGAGATGTTTTAACTTTTGGGTACAAGAAAAAATGACAAAGTCTTATGCTTCTTTTTTTTGTTAAGTTCTGAAGCTATGGATTATCTGAAGTAAGATGTATTATATATATTTTGAATCAGAATTTTATGTGGAATACAATAAAATTATCAATGAAAATATAATTTTAAAACTTAGTTATGAAAAATTAAAAATTATGAATAAAAGGTAAATTAATAATTTTTTAGGATGAATTTTTAATGGTAATCACTATTTTTTAGCAATATATTTTTCTTTCATTTTTCTAGTTTCCATCAATGTATAGCTTTGTACTCTAATATTATTAAAACTGAAGTTATTGTGAAAATTGTGCCTCAGATCAAGCTCTTTTTTTTAAAAAAAAAAAAGATTGTACCTATCATTGAACAATAGTTTCAATAAGTTTAGATAGATTAATGAAGTTTTCAGATTAATTTTTTGCACAATAAAGTAGAAATAAATTTAGTTTAATCAATTGAATAGAAACCATAGTACCCAATCCAACATTTAGATGCTTAACTATCTAATCCATCCAAGCAATTAGAATATGATTTTTTATCTTTTGTCAATAATTTTCAATTCTTAATATATATTTTTATATTTTTTGATAAATCATAGTTATCCCTTAAATAAAAGCAAATACTTTGAAAAATTTATTAAAGCTCAATAAATATTTTCTATATAAAAATAAAATAAAATTCTTTTGCTGTATTAAATCTTTTCATTACGAAAGAAAATCTAATTCTCACATTATAATTACACTGGATTTTGCACTAATATTATTAAATAATTTTCCATATCCTTTTCTTGCTTACATTTTTTAAACAAATCAAGTGAAATTTATTATCCTTTTGATATTTATACTTTTATTTATATCTTTAATCTTCTTAACTTATTTACCCCAATTTCTTTTTTAAATTGAAATTATGATTTGTTATATTTATCATACTGCAAAGATTTTTCTAACAACCCTTTTCTTAAGAGGATATTAAAACATTATTCACCTGCTTTACAAGAAAGGTTATATGTGTTCTAGTGGATTTCTATTCTATAGATAAGAATACATAGATATATATTTACCAATCGATATTGCATGACTGTTAGCAAGATTAATTATAAGCCAGCTACTTGTTTTTAAAATGTTAAAAGGTTTTAAATATTCCCCTTTTGGATTTTAGCTCCAATAATTTACAGGGGGGATATGCTACATCTGCTTACAATCAAGCAGGTTACAAAGCTTGAAAATTGTTTTATATAGCTAAAGAATTTTTAAATAAGTTCAAAAAATTTTAAGATGGATAGCTCATGGCCAGTTTAGTTACTTATTCAATATTTCCTGATAAATGGAATGTCTAACTATTCTTAGTTGGGAAAAGGATACCACAATAGTTGGGATCAATTGTATAAGAATTGCAGCTTTTATTTCTATTGAGGAAATTCTTATATCTTATTGAGTTGTATCCCTTTATTGTTGTTTTTAACATCTAACGTATGAAGTCATGTAACAAATCATTGTCCTTCCACTACAAAAGTAAAATAATGAGCATTCATTTGATCAGGTTGAGATCTTTGTTGTTTAAATCATTCAGCTTGAAATTGATCTCAATGATCTTGAACTCTTCAATCCTAAATCACGTATATCTTTTCAGTCAAAATATATACAAACACGAGTGCAATTAACTTGTGGTTTGAGATTGTTTTAACTTTCGTTTGCCATACGAATTAAATAATTAATACTTATAAAAAATTTGATTCCGCTGTCATTTTCTTTTATTATTTAAACATATCATAATTATATATTACTGTTAAAAGAAATAGACTTGTTTATTAGTTTATGCGGAATATATTTTTATTATTTTACAGTTAAATAGAGAACCTAACATAGATGTATAAAATATTTTAATAATAATCATTTTGTGTAACCGAAATTCCAGAACGATTAATTTGTTTTAATATATTAATTTATCAAATTTTATTTCTATGTGTTTAAATTTTGTTTAAACAGTATTAAATATTTAGAAAGAAAAAATATTTTTCTTTTAACAATTCCTCGTTCATCATTTTCAACTTTTTTTTTTATTGGACTTTTAGGAGGCAAAATCTTTTATTTATTTCCATGTTTGCTAGATTAAAGAGACAGGATTTTTTTAAAAAGATAAATGCTATTGCAATCAAATGACTTTGATTTATAATTCAATTGATCACAAATTAAATGAATTGCTTGTGCTTAATGATTCTTTATTTATATTATTAAAAATGAAAAGAGTTTATAAAAATCAGTAGACATATATATATATTGTAACGGTAAGAAAAGTAGAGCTGCTTTAACCTAATCTAGAAATATAGGTAGAGGGTTCGAACCTCGCCCATTCCTCCAGATTACTACCAAGCGACTTACTCTCCAAACCTTACAAGAGTTAATTCTTTAATGTATGCCCAGTGGTCAGGGAGAGATGAGATCCAAAAGTGGAATTTTAACAGATGACAATCAGATTTATATATATAATAACACAGACAATATCAATACGGTTATAATAATAATGAATGAAAGTTTATTATTTATATTAACAAAGTAAATTAAATGATTAAATAAAAGTGTTACAAGTTATTTCTCTTGCAACAACATACATATATATAAATAAGATGAAATAGTTTGTGTATACAATAAATTAATAATTATAAAATGATTATATGTGGACCCAATAACTGGGTTACTTTAATCTAACGAAGAGAGACAATAGCGAATAACTCCATGGGTAAATTACAAAATATAGATACCATTTAACTAGTTAAATACCATTTAGGCCTAATTTAAATACATCCTTACTTATACTTAGATTTTAATTATAGAAACCCCCCGCAACAGATATTTTCAGCTTTATAAAGTAACCTTTCAATCATATATAAAAAAAACCAAGGTTTTAATAAAAGGAATAAATGAATTATTGTGATCCTTGGTGATAGAATGTATGAGTTTAAAGAGTGAGCCTCAAAACATGATGGCTTCATTAAGAGCTAACTTAATTCTGTATTGCTACTCCATCTCTAAAACATAGAGAAAAGGAATTCGTTCACTGCAGCGAGATCCAAGTTCAAGAACAAAGTTTTAGTTGCTTGTGTCCAGTTCTATTCTTGAAGGTTTGTGAGATCAAATCTATCCACCAATTGCAATCCTGCTGACGTATGTTAGCTAATGAAGATATGAAGAGAGGAAGCGATGAGGATGTTCTGAAACACTCACGGATCACCAAGTAATACAATATGACAAAACATGGTCAAATGACCTTAAATTTAAAACTTTATTTGTTAACATATAATAACTGAAAGACAGGCTTAATATATACCATGTGTCTATATATGTAATATAGGGTATATGAGCACAGACTTTCACATGACCCACCACTCTCCACTCTATCTAATAACACTAATACACTCAAGCACATATATGCTGAAAAGATAAATAATCACCAATATATGTATTTCATGCTAAACCAGCAATCATCAGTTGGTCCAGATTATCATCTCCCACATAAATGTAATATAAGTGCTCAGATATATATTAAGATAGACAATCTTCATACTTTAATGGACTGGCTCCAATCTATTACACACTCCAACTCTTCAACCGTCCATCCAATTGAAAATCTGATGATGGAATGCTCGAAGGCCACCCTGAGGCCGAGATTCTTGTCACACCCATGTTGATCCAAGGTCAATCTGAAACCCACATGTACAGGACATAATCCATTAAATACATATGCAAGGATGGGCAGACATCTCTACAATGTCCATCCTTGCATATGTATTAAATGGATTATGTCCTGTACATGTGGGGTTCAGATTGACCTTGGGTCAACATGGGTGTGACAAGAATCTCAGCCTCAGGGTGACCTTCGAGCATTCCATCATCAAATTTTCAATTGGATGGACAGTTGAAGAGTTGGAGTGTGTAGTAGATTGGAGCCAGTCCATTAAAGTATGAAGATTGTCTATCTTAATATATATCTGAGCACTTATAGTATATATGTGTGGGAGATGATAATCTGGACCAACTGATGATTGCTGGTTTAGCATGAAATATGTATATTGGTGATTATTTATCTTTTCAGCATATATGTGCTTGAGTGTATCAGTGTTATTAGATAGAGTGGAGAGTGGTGGGTCATGTGAAAGTCTGTGCTCATATACTCTATATTACATATATAGACACATGGTATATATTAAGCCTGTGTTTCAGTTATTACATTGTAGAGATGTCTTCCCATCCTTGCATATGTATTTAATGGATTATGTCCTCATGTGTGGTTCAGATTGACCTTGAGTCAACATGGGTGTGACAAGAATTTTGGCCTCAGGGTGGCCTTCGAGCATTCCATCATCAGATTTTCAATTGGATGGACGGTTGAAGAGTTGGAGTGTGTAGTAGATTGGAGCCAGTCCATTAAAGTATGAAGATTGTCTATCTTAATATATATCTGAGTACTTATAGTATATATGTGTGGGAGATGATAATCTGGACCAACTGATGATTGCTGGTTTAGCATGAAATACGTATATTGGTGATTATTTATCTTTTCAGCATATATGTGCTTGAGTGTATCAGTGTTATTAGATAGAGTGGTGGGTCATGTGAAAGTCTGTGCTCATATACCCTATATTGTTAACATATATAAAATTATACGACTTTGAAATATTATGAGAACGAGAAGATCTGCTATAAAATAATTATTTAATTTCCCTTTTCAGAGTGAATAGCAGTTATATTCGTCTGGCACATAAAACCTGAATTATTATTTTAACTAGTTTTCCATAGGGCTATTAAATTACAGAAACTAATTTATATACAGCAATACTGTATACTCTCTTACATATAAAATGATTGTGAATGCTTAATTTATCTTACATCCTTCAGAAACAGGACATATACATTAGTAAATCCAAGATTGATTTTAAAACATATTAACAACATAATGCTGGCATGGAACTTTTCCTTTAAAATACAAAATAAAATACTTAGTAGGTATAATCGCATGTCTTTTATTTCTAATTATAGATTAAAGAATTATTGCATTATTTTCAAAAGAAGACAATTGCACTTTCTGCATTTGCTCTCTTTTAACAAAATACATTAGTGGGGTATACAATAGGAGGGAATTGGTTGGAGTGATTTCCTTTTTATATAAAGAAGTTTAGGGAGCCTGGGACCCCAGTTTTCACTGTTTCAGGCTCCCTGTTCTATTCACCAAAGTCATAGTCCATTGTTGGATTCATAAAAAAAAAGTTTACCAAAATGTAAGTGAATATCTGTTTTATTGTTTTTTCATCTTTAGAAGAAATTTTGAAACAGTTTTCATTCAATGATAATTGAAATTATCTATTGTTCCGTTTTATGCAAATGGATGCCATTAGAAGGAGACAAAAGCTAGCTTAAATAATTCTTGGAATCCTTAAAATATTATAAACCTAAATAATTTTAAATGAAACCAAATTTTTCTAAAAAGAATAGACACTGGAAATCCTAATTTTATTAATAGAATAGGAAATTCATTTGCACATCAAATCTCATAGAAAACATGGAATATAATATGTTAGCAATAATAGTTTTAGGAATTTTATCTTTGCATCAGATTTTAGCAGTGTTAAACAAGTTTCAATTATTAATTCGATCTCAATTTTGGAATTGAACATTATAGAAAGTAACCTAAGCTATAGCCCTGCACAAAAATCAGGTTTCTCCGATGATCAGGACAGAAGTTATCACCCCCCTTCCGGGGGATCGCCCCCCCCCCCCCCAAAAAAAAATCAATAAATAAAATTTTTTCAAATCAACACAGAACTACAATGAAGTGATTCCTGAGCTAAAAAATAATGATCTAAAGACAAAAATGAGTACAAATGATGTTTTATACTTAAACAGAAACTTTGAAGCTACAAATTAATCATACTTTTTAAGCAATAATTATTAAGAAATTTTACAAAGTTTAACAACAAACTTTCAGATTATACTTGAATCATTCATTACTAATCAAGACCTAAAATTCAATCATATAAAGCAGGATCCAACTAGTATCAACAAATAAAAATCATTGTGAACCCTGAAGGACTTTGGTTGGTGGGTTTAGCAGCTGCTGTGAACATTTGCAGACACAGGAGTCTGATGATGATCAAGGGCGGATGTTCAGCTCCATTGACCTTAGTGTGCAAGATGATATGGACAAATGATTTATTTTCATGGTGTGCAAGTAAATCTGGCTTGATTTCAAGACTACATGAATTAAATGTTGTATTGGTGGGTGTGAGTTTGCACTCCTTTTCCTCAAGTGTTGTGGTAGTGGTCATAAGGGGCTTGGTTCATTTGGGGGGATTGTCGATGATCATTGTATACCCTGGGAATACCTGCCGGGAGGGTGAAAGTCATTACCTTCACATGGACTTCGCCATGAAGGGCTACTGCACCCCTTGATGGATTATTTGATAGGTCAGTGTTGATTTGCACTCACTATCATTGGGTTTCATTTGTTAGTTTAAACTTAGTGCATTTGTAAACTGGTTGGTCTGTTTTGAGCCACTGCCATTTTTTTTTAACATTGATGGAGTTCTGTTTTGTGGGCATGGGTCTGCACTCCCTTTTTTTCTTCAGGGGTGGCTGGTTGTAGACATTAGGCATCTGGTTTATGGTGTGGGCTGTTAACAATTTTGCCACTGCCCAGAAGACCTGCTGGGGGGCTACATGGTCAAAGTTGGTGCTATTCCTGCTCTGGTTGGCTGCTGTGTCCCCTGATAGGCTGGTTTTGGGCAGTGTTGATCTGGCTCTTTACTTATTACTTCTTAGTTTTTACCCAAGTTGGCTTTCCAATTTTGGGCAGGTAGACGGATTGGTCCTTGCTCATTTGGACTGCTAATTGGGAGGCAGAGGTATTCAGAATGGCCTTGACATGTCTCAGCTGTGGTTCGAGAGTTTATTGCTTGGTGAACTTGGGCCTTGGACCTCGCTGCCTGTTGTGGTGGTTGGCACAATTCTGGACTTTACCTATTCAGTTGAAGCATTTGAGTCTTCACTTCGGGGCCCAGTGGTAGGACCATTGGGTGATGGTTAACTTCTTGACAGCCGGGCCATGTGAATCCACATACAGATACACATTAAGCACTTTACAGCAATTTTTATGGATATAATTATTTTTGAACATATGTACATTTTACCTTGTTACATTGAATCACTGTGTAATCCTCAATGGGTAAGTGTACCCAAAATTTTTGTAATCTTTTATTAATAAAGGTTACTTTGAGAAAAAAAAAAGTTTATACTATAATCTTAAATATTCTTGTATACATTATAGCGGATCAAATGAGTAAAAAGGACTTAAACATTAAGTTCCTCCTAAATAGATTATATTTATATTCCAGACTATAAGAAATCATCTCTTTTCTCTCTTTGACAAAGATAATAAAAGTAAGTATATAATTCTAGGGAGTATAATGGCGATCAACTAAAATGAACGATTTACGCCTCCACTAATAAGATTAAAAATTGCCATTATGCATGTCAAAATAACACAATTAAAATATTTAAATACAAGACTATATATTTCAAACACACACACACACACATATATATATAATTGCAAAAGTTAAAATGTAATTGAAAGTTCAAGTTACCGATAAGTGAAGATATAGCGTGATATAAAACAGGTTGATGCAGCAAAGTAGAGACGATCCATTATAGGTAGGTTTTTTTAGGCTTCTGTGTTTATGATGTGATTTGGGATGGTCATTCAATGGAAGGCAGCAGGTATTAGTCAGGCAATCTTTCTGGGTTCTCTGACTGGTCTACATTGTTCCAACTCTGGTTCAAGGATGGAACAGGAGAATGGAGATAAGGGTTCTAAACATGCATATCTATGGCATGGTACATTTCCAAATATATATATATATATATATCCACAGATGGCGTCCTAGCAACTTGCATTTTTGTTTATCATATATATATATATGTATAACAAGAACAAGGATGATGGTTCAAAGTACTGTGCAGTGGGAATATCTTCTAGAGGAGTTTCAGCAAAAGGGGTTTTTCAGAAAAAGATTTTTTTTCAGTAAGAGTGAGAGAGCTTCATCAGGTATAGAAGAAAAAACAAAGACAACTTTACTATTTATACCCTTTTTAATTGCTTTTTGCATTCCATGTACTAAATAGTGGGAACCAATGCCTACTATATATTTTCCCCTGATATCGTACATTTTAATTAATTCTTATTCAATGGATTTTTACCAATTGAATTTACATTCTTGAGCTAACTTTTTATTTTGATTGCTTTACAGATTAAATTTTCTTTCTTAATGGATTTTATACATTTTATCTGTCAATACAATCTTTTTTTTATTTATATACTAAATTCATAATTTATACAAATGTATTTTAATAAGACTAAAATAAATAACATTTTAAACCTTCTAACTTTCTTTCATTGCCTTTTAAATAATTTTAATTTACAACTTTTTCCCTGCTATATGATTATTTAGATCATTTGGTTTAAAACGTGTGATGTGGTCAGACTGAGGGTCTTTGGCTAGTCCATAGTGAATTGTGAGGCCAGCATATATATAACTATATATATATGCACAGCTTAATATTCATAAAATTTATTAAAAAACAAGTAAAAAAATGATTAAACTTATGTCAATGATGAGCAAAACAGAGTGATACTGGAGAAACACAAAAATTGCTTTCTCTACATATCACAATATAATGATAAAAAACAAAAATAAAAAATGCATGCAAACATTTATATATAGTGTAACGATCCGGAGAAATTGAGACTTAACATAATTTGCACTACAGGGCGCCATCTAGGCATTTGAACCTAGAAAATTTATAAAGTAGGCAGATACGTAAGTCAAAAAAAAAATTTTTTTTTTTTTATTTTGCATCCGGTCGTTAGCCCATGTCACTAGCTCAGTGGAATAGCAGAGATTTAAAAATATAATCTAAGAGTATATAAAAAAAAAAAATAATAAAATAAGCCACTGCCAATAATTAACACACAAACATTTATTTATTTCACATATATATAAGATTTAAAATTATTTTAGTATTAGTTTTACTTTTCAAAATTTAATCTACATTTTTAACTTTGATTTTTGACTTTAATTTACATTTAATTACTATTATATTCTAATTTTACATTTTAATTAAGTTCGCACAGATAAATTTATGAAAGCTTGTTTATAATGTTGAATATAGATCGGTTACATAGATTTCATGGTCAAAAACATTTCAAAATAAACATAAACGATCAAAATATAAAATTATTGATTACTGACAATTGCGGAGGGAAATTTATACGTAACCCAATAGTATTCACCATAAGATACTTGCATTGTCACCAATAACTTAAAAGACATCCGAATAAATACATTTTAGATACTCACCAGTAAGGTATCATTATTTATCGAATGTCTATATATTTTGATCAAATATGAAATCCAAAACATAATTAACCGATAACGAATCCATGTAAATGTCTATAAACAACTTAAATTTAATGCATTTTTATTTAGTGTCGAGTATGAATAGACTACATAAATTTGCTTTTGAAAATAAACATTCTATCCCCATTTAACCTTAGGCTAAAAGTTGCAGCCAAACTGGCGCCAATCCATCTGATATATCGATGTATTCAATGTAATACGAAATACGGTGGCACCAATAAGTTAAGAGAAGAAATTGCCTCTCGTCAAATAGGAATATGACATCTATCTGACAAGAAGAGCAATAAAAAAAACTCCATAGAAAGGAACTGCGCTCTGCATCTTATAATTCCTTCCATAGGCAAAATGGGAGAGTGCGGCGTATAAAGCGATTCTGCCAGTAGCGAATCTCCGACTACATCTACTAACTACATCAATATATCCAATCCATTGACCCAATTTAACAATGACACAAATAACCTAAGATTACCCTCCCCTAATATAACTTTACAGATCTATACAGCCATTCACGCCCAACTTAAGTTTAACATTTATATAATTAATTTAACGAAAAACAAAAAAATCATGATAAAAACTTAAAGAACAAAAAATAAATAAATGGAAATGATTTTACATAAATAAGAAAAAAAATACATCAAATAACACTATTAATAAAGAATTTAGTATGGTCAGATAGGATTCTATTTGTAACAATTAAATACTAGGAAAGTTTAAAATTTAAAGTTCTTAGTGTTTTCAAATTAATATTGTTCGTTATATTTTATAAAGTTCTTACAGTTTTAGAAATGTTCATCTTTTACAGTTGCTTGCCGTTTGAAATCCAGTGTTAAATTTCCTGATGATCCTGTGGTCCTCTGAATATAATAAAAGCGATGTTTCATTTTTCCATTTTATAACAACTGAAGGGATTGAACGTGCGTCTTTTTCAATCCCTTCTCCTTCACTTCCACACTAACACATATCTGTCACATTGTCAATAATCAATAATAATTCCCTAATAATTTCCAAATGTGTCCTTTTATATTACTTTGAAAGATTGACTTAACATTACATCATTGATGTGATGATTCTTTTCGTTGAGGTCCGATTTCCCAATGGATTTATTTCATTTGCTAAAAGTTTCTATTGTTTTCCTATCTGACCGATGTTTTTACATTTAAATGCCCAAGGCTGGTTTACATTTGACTAATTAAATTTATCATTTCCATTTCTGATTAATTAACCTGTTTTCCAAATCAAAGATATATTTAAAGATAAATTTAAAGATATAATTTTATCTCCAAATCTTTTTAAAATTTAGTTTTAAAATACTTTTTCTTTAATAAAGTTTTATTTTAATAATTTTTCATTATCTGTGCGATTTAATATATACAAGTTTAAGATGATATTTAATTTCAATTTTTAATTCTTCAAGAAAATTTTTAAATGCGAACTTTTTAATTTATTTTCATGTTTAATAAATAAAAAAAAAACAATGTAATGAACGTCCAGGCTCGTTACAATAGGTATCATCTCATATCCATTTCGGTAAATGTTTTTGTCATACCTAAACCTTTTCTTATTATTTTTGTCTGTTTTCTTGCTTAACTGATTTTTTATGAGTTATATTTTTAAATGTCAGTTTAAGGAATATTAAAATCACTCACTTCATATTTATATGATGTGATGCATCTATCTGTGGCCTTTGCATATAGATAAAGCAGCATACATATACCAATTCTTTGGCAAGTTGATGGGTAAGTGTTCTCATCAGGATAGCATAGTTAAGACAATTTTCAGCCTTGGGAAAGGTATAATCAGGTAATTTGTTGACATTGATCATTTTCCTTAAAACTTCAGGCAAGCACACTGTCTTGTTCACTTTGCTTTTTACAGGCTAATGGATACAGAAAACTTGTCAGGCTTCATAAATTAAAACTCCAGCATAGTGAACAATCAGCCCTTGAACTTGCCCTCCTTATAGTCATATCTTCATTATAGTTTTCTGTATAACTCTTCTAGCCAATTCAGCACTGCTGGTCAGCTTTTCTGATTCAGCTACCAACTAACTGCAGCTTACAAAAAATTTACTAGCCAAACTATTCTAATCTCTCTATCAACTCTTTATAAGAGTCAGCTGAGGGGTGACAAAAACAGATCAAAAATTGTTTTCAATTACAAACTGTTTTTCTTATCTCTCTTGATTAAATACAATTTTAATCCCTTCCAAAGCACTTTTAATTAAAAGCTACATTTTGGAAATCTTATCAAAGATTTTTTAAAATAGATAATAAATTTTTTTACAATGATCAGCTCTATCATCATAATACATGTTTGTTTTTTTTAATTTAAAAATCAAAATAATAAAAATACAATATTAATATTTATTTAGAGCTTTTTTTAAATGTTTTATTTTATAATAAAATTCTATTTTAAGTTCAGAATTATTTAATCTTTTACTTGGATTATTTTATTCCATGAAATATAGAAAAATGTCTACTAAAATTTTTTGTCTGTGTTTATTTCTACTTTTCCTTTCAACTTTATATATATTTGTATATACACACAAAAACACTATATTATTGTGTGCCATATAACATGTACAGTTACAATATATAAACTTTAAACCTCAGTTTCAAAAATGTGTGGTGGAGTGGAGGTTACTAAATAAATCTGTTAATAATAATGAAGACTGAGATGTTCTTTATAAAATTCCCTATATCTCCTTTCTCATTTTATGAGACAGTTATCTTTTATTATTCATTTACTTTGCTTAAATGATGAGTGCTGATTATGCTTTTCATTCTCCAAGAGCAAAAACAAGAAAAAGCCTCTAAAAGTTCAATTTGACATATGCATAAGTTACATTTCTATTCTTTTCACTGGAGTAAATCCATAATTATCCTGTTTTGTTGTTACATTCAAATAATCTTTTTAGAAATTTGAGAATGCTATCATTTAATTAATTTTGAAAGTAGCTAATTTTTAGATACTTTTCACTTCAAGTTAAAAACATTTTAATTAGTTTTCTAACTTAATACTAAATATTTTTAACTCTTTTCCGAGTAATTGTAATAATGCTCTGAACATTTATATGAAAAAGATAATCTATATATTTTAAATTTAGCTTTTATTTATGCTTAGCATGCTTTCAGTATATAACAATATCATAATCATAACCCTTTCACTGCTTTAGCATTCAGAGTTTATATGTATAATTGATATTTTAATATTTAAAATCATTTAAATTTATTTGTTTCATATTTAAAGATATTTTAATCCCTTTAAAAAGCCCATTTCTTTGAGAGGGGGGTGCTTGTATCTTTTTTGTTTAAAGCAAATCAATTTTTGGCTTTTTCATGTTTTATCTTTCCTCTCAGTGTACACAATTCCAATGCTAGACATATCAAATTTATGGCCAGAATTTTGTTCATGGTCTATAAATATTGAGGAATATTCATTACTTTTATTTGCTCTATTGTACAAATATCTTTCTTTACAATATAATGTTATCATTATTCATAAAAATATCCCTCTTTCCCATCTACCCTAGAGAAATTAAGATATTATATATTTTTTTAAAGTATTCTGAGCCTTACACTTTTTTTAATTCTTGGATGATTATTTCCTAAAAATATTGACAGCAGGGCTAATGCTTTCTTCTACCTTCTGATTTTGAGGGATTAATTTAGCACTAACCATCTCAATACCTCTTTTCCTCTTACTTTGTCTATATGGTTCTTGACTATAGAGTTGTCAACAGTCTTGATATTTTTCAAATCATCACATGGTGTAGAATGACAGTGATTAATATGTTTCTTTAATCTTGTTTCACCTGCCATCTGTATTTCCACAATTTGCATGAACAAAATCTAAATATGATTAATTCCAATCCCTTTTTTCTGTAATATGTCTTTGATCAAAATTTTTCAATATACTTGAAATTTATTTAGTATCTTTAAAATATTCCTTATTCAGAAATTGAATTTTTCTAACCTTTCCTTCCAGACAATAATTTAGCAGACATTTTTTTCAGTTACTGCCACTGTGGTTTAATATTGTAATAATATAATAAACACAACTTCTTGAAAGTGAAATCAGATTTATTTAAAGCTACCATATTCTCTTCTAAACTATTAAACCCTGGATGGTATAGTGGTATAAGTAATTGCTTAACCTTCATATTCTATTAAGTATTGAATCAATTTAGTGGAAATAAATGTACAACTATTGTCAGATACAATGGTCTTTGGGTAACCAAGGGGTGAAAAGATTTATCTTTATTTATTGTTTCTTCAAGATTCATATCTCTTACTAATCATTATTCTAAACATTAAGAATAAGGATCTACTACAAATAATTATTCTTTAAAATGTCTAGCATTATTGATATGGATTTACTATCTCAGCTTAGTTGCTTTAGTCAGATATCTCCAACAGCTTATCTGTAGATTTGATACAATTTACCATTTTTAATGACATTTTCAATTTCTAGATTAATATTAAGTTCCCAGTCATACCTTTTCACTAATGTTCTGACTCTTACTTCTCTCATATGACCCTGGTTAAGTAAATAAAATATTTTTTTTATATCCAGTTGTTGATATTACAAATAGATTCATAGTTTATTATACAAATTTGCATACAATGAAATTTATTCTTACAGTTTTTGCTTTGACTGTCATGCAGGCCAACCTCCATTTATTTATTTAATTAGATTTTACTAATGTTCATCATTTTTGGTTCAGTTTGATTCCATTTTGCTGTTCACCTGATCAGAGAGCATTGGTATAATCTTTCAGATTTTAGTTATTGGAAATTCAAGATAAACCATATTCATACTGAATTATTTCCCCCTTCATATATATCAATTCATGATCATGTTCAAATGTAAATGATAAGGAGTAGTTTTTGGAATGGTGAATATGCCTAATAGTAGTTTATGTTCTGTTACCATTCAAAAGTGGCAGCTAAATAATTAATGATGAAATCTGTTTAGCCAGGATTTCTTTATTTAACAGACTTTTATTTTTTTGTTCAACATTAATTAGCATTCTGGTTGCATACATTATTGGTCTTTCTCTTTATATAAAATAGTTAGCAAAATTCTTATGCTATATTCAGTATTACTTCAATATTGTTATTATAAAGAATGCATAGCCTATTTGAGGTCAACTGCATCTTAGCAAATGTTTTTATAAATTATAATAATAATATAGCTTACTTCACTGCACATGTGCTTTACAGATCGCTCACTAATTATAATGAATATTCTCTTTTCCAAACACAAGATTAAGTCTTTTTAAAATATAGAATCAAACACAAGATAGTCTTTTTAAAATATAGAATGGATCACTCTATCTTTTTCACCTAAACTATATGTATAGGCAAATCTGAAGCATTTGGAACTGAGAGCATGAAGATTTAATTAATTACTTTGTCAATGATGCTTGCAAAATTTTACAATTTACGATACATCATTATCAAATGAAAACTTGAAGATAAGTAAATATTTAATTTATATAGCATGATGTTTTTATAAATTATAATAATAATGTAACTTACTCCATTGCACATGCTCTTTACAGATCGATTACTAATTATAATAAATACTCTTCTTTCCAAACCCAAGATAAAGTCTTTTTAAAAGATAGAATGGATCACTCTAGCTTTTCCACCTAAACTATATGTATAGGTAAATCTGAAGCACTTGGAACTGACAGTAATTTAAAGTGATTAATTAAATCTTCATGCTATTAATTCCAAATGCTTCAGATTTGCCTATACATATAGTTTAGGTGAAAAAGATAGAGTAATCTATTCTATCTTTTAAAAAGACTATCTTGTGTTTGGAAAGGAGAGTATTCATTATAATTAGTGATCAATCTGCAAAGTGCATGTGAAGCCGAGTAAACTATGTTATTATATTTTATAAAAACATCACACTATATAAATTAAATATTTACATATTTTTAAGTTTTCATTTGATAATGACATATTGTAAATTGTAAACATTTTGCAAGTGTCATTGACAAAAATCGTATTATAAGTAATTTAAATTGATTAATTAAATCTTCATACTTTCAGTTCCAAATACTTTAGATTTTCCTATACATATAGTTTAGGTGAAAAAATAGCATGATTCATTCCTATATTTTAAAAAGACTATCTTGTGTTTGGAAAGAAGAGTATTCATTATAATTAATGATCAATCTGTAAAGTGCATGTGCAGCAGAGTAAGCTACGTTATTATTATAAAATGAGTTTTGTAAAAGCATAAGTTTTTTTCTAGAATCTGACACTGGGTGTTTTCATTCACATTTTTGTTATTTATCGTGAATGATAATTGCCACAACCTTTTAATTTATTATCTGGCTTTATGACTGCATCAATAGGCATGAACTAATCAAATGCCATGTTTTGTTCCTGGTTATTTGTTAAGGAATTCTTTGACTTTTTATTTTAAGCAAGTGGCATATTATTTGCCTTGAGTATAATAGATTTTGCTCCTTTTTTTAGGATTTGTCTTTATGACTTCCAATACCGTGCCTAAATTTTTATCTTATTTTCATTTATATTTTATGCTTTTAGAAATGACTTTTTGAGGCATGAAGCTTTTTTATTTTTACCTATTAGATAAGTTTCAATCTTTTTGTAACCCCACAATTTTGATAATTTTATTTTTACTTTTAAACCATTAGGCTGGCCAAAGAATTTTTTTTTTCTGTTTTCCTTCTGCAATGTGCCATGTATTAGCAATATATTCTTTAAACATCAGTTAGTATATTTCTCAAGTACAGTTTCATTTTGTATGACAATTTTTTCTAAAGCAGAAACATATAATTTTCTCTTTCTGTGTTTCTGATTTATCTATTTTCATCATGGCATTTTTTAATCCTTTGAATCACAAATTTATGTCCATTGATTATACTTTGTTTATAAAATTCTAAAGATCACTCTAGAATAATCCAGTTTATAACTGAAGCCTTCTGACTGCTTCTTTATATGATAGATTTTTCCAGCTAGTAAATACTGTCATTATTTATATGTCATACCCCAGAGGAACTGTTCAATAAATTTTTCTTTAAAAAATATCCATGTGCTTAATCTCTAGCCAGTTTCCTAGTGCTATATTATAGTTTGCAGTTTCTTTCCATGTTCTTGGATTTTTTTACCTAAAATGTAGTTTAATTATATGTCTAAGAGTTAAAATAGTCATTCAGTTTGGAAATTATTTCCTCATAAAAAAATAATTCTGTTTTAATATTTTCCCACTAACAGTTGGTTCTTGATTACTTTTTGTCTTTTGAAATACAATATCATCACTGTCTTAATTTTATTTTCTTATGTCAAAATCACTGAAGTCTATGATGAATTTAGATTTTATTCTAGTAGTTAATTGAAAATATTTTTTTTTATCAAAAGCAACATAGTTTCACAGTCAATTCCTGCAGTGTGAAAATCAATTCTGTAGGTGCTGCTGTTGATAGCTATCAGGGTTTAGTTTCTTAAGATGAAATTGCAGTAGTTTTGTTTAAAGAAGTAATCTCATAAAGTCAAACTGCATATGTTAACTGTGCCAGTTTTATTTCTGAAAGCCACAGTGTTTAACCTGTTATGGTCAACTGTACCAGATTTTTTGTCCATTCTGCATTATCTGCACAATGGGGAAGCAAATAATTGATAAACTTTATCACTGAGTTGGCCTAATGGTTAGCATAGCTGCCTTCCAAGCAGCTGGCCCGGGTTCGCTTCCCGGTCAACACATTTGACATATGAAAAATATATATATACATAATTATATTACCTACATTAAAATGTATAAATCACTATATACAATTTATTTACTGTATATATTTAGTATAAACTAAAGTGTTGTCACTATTAAAAACATACAATAAACTTAGTTTCTAAAATTTTTGCAAGGGAATATTTCTATTTAATAATCAGTACTTATATTTAGCAATGTAAAAACTACAGGAACTTCAAAGATTTTATTTACAATCACAATACCTAGATTCAATCAAAGACTTTAAATAATAATGAACATCTAGATGGCCTTTATAAAGTTTTCTATAATTGCTTTTCCATTTCAGAAAGCAGAAATCTTCCATTACTTATTATCGTTTTTCTTACGTAATGAATAACTATTATGCCGATTATTCTTCAAACCAAACAATAAGAAAAAAAAGCTCTCCCAATTTAATTTATCATTTACAAAAGTTTTGTGTTTATTATTTTTTTTAGAGCGACCAATTATTTTTTATAATTAATTATTTATTTATTTTAACTTTAGTTCTCCCTTAGCATATTTTTAAAATATACAGTGGCCATTGCTAATCATCTCTCTCTGTTTTTTTATTTGGAATATAATGTTTTATAGTTAAATATGTAAATGATATAATATTAATTTAAGGCTTAAATAAAATAAAACACACCATGAACATTATTGCATAAAATTCCAAATTGTAACAGATCATATATACTAGTTATTACAGCTAATAATGGACCAAAAATATTTTAATTCTATGCAGTTTCAACAGCTTTTTATAGATCTTCAAAATACATCTAGCACAAAGACTGATAAGTTTCTAAACATAATAGTGGGAAAAGTCAATTGTTTTAAATCTTAGGATTGTACAGATATCCAACACAAGCATTTTTGATGCCTCTCCATGAACAAAATTATATTACTGTACTATACTCTATGGATTATTCTATTCCTTGCAATGACTAACATATTATAAAAACATATATATATAGGATTATCATTATTTAATTATGGTAAATTTGAATAAAATATATAAAGGCACAAATTATTATCTCAATGATACAATTTCAATATATACTACTAATAATTAATTTATAATCAGCCTATTAAATCATAACATTAAAATCAAAGAAATTATACAAAAATAACTATTCATATCATATGGTGTTTATTCTTTTCCAATTTTGGTGGTATTTACAAATTATTTGCATTTACACATTTTAGTTCAGTGATATAACTACAATTATTAGATTCTTATGCAAAATTACAAAACAGAATCATTTTAATATTTTTTACATATACCTTATTTCTTTTCTAAATACATATATATAACAAAAGAATAATAGTGAATACATTTTAACAAACACTTGTTATTAATATTTAAAACATTCAAGATTATTTGTTTATTAACAATGGTTGGCAGCCAAAGGATCTCTAAGATTCAGAGATTTATACACATTACCTTAGTTTGCCTCACTATACTTATACTACTGTTCTAGCTAATATAGCATGAACAGATATATAGACATTAAATCTATTCAGATCATTTTCTGAGTGGTATTATTTTTGAAATTTCTAAATTTATCTTTAAACTCATCTAAAATTTATTTTTAACATTTTTTGCTGGCCTACTTTGACTACTGAAGTTTATATGTGACCAATCATAAAAAGGAAGGAACCATATTTTACACATTGTAATTACTGGGGAGGAACTTATAAAAATATATACATTCAAATCTTTAGTATACTCAACTAACTATGTGATTAAAATAAACATTTCGTTTAACATGTTCTTATTTATTAATGAACGTTAGCAATTTAAGGTATGGGTGTTATACAGAGTATGAGATATAACCATAATTATTATAATGGTAAATTTTTATAATGAATCCTGTAGACTGAACATGATAGTTTATTCAATTGATCAAACTGATTTTATTCAAATAAGAATCAGTATAAGAATCTTTAGTTATTGGATTCACTATTCTATTATAGCATTAAACTAAACAGGTGTAATAATTGAATTTGTACAAAGAAAGAGTTTAAAATATTTATCAAAGGCAATTAAAAAAAATGGATCGCCCTAAACTTGGTAAGAAATATGTTTAACCGCAACCACAAACTGATAAACAAAACTCACTATAAAAGATAATAAAACTAACTGAAATTATAGTACTAATCATAATTAAATATTTTATCAAACAAAATCCAAGAATGCCAATATTTGGATTAATAATCTTGATCAAAATATTCTTTTATAAATACTCACTCTGTTTTTAGTAATGCAAATATTGATGTAAAAATTTATTTTACTTAAAAAACAAAAATGAAATTAAAAAATAAAAATCACTGTGAACAATTTGATATTTTTTTATTTTCCAAATATCATTTATTATATATGTAATTTATTTGCGTCATCAAAAGAGAGCAGGTGCAGATTAGATTAATAGATGTAAATCTTTATTATTAAAATGTAATTTAATTTTTAATAGAAAGAAACTAAAAAATATATATTTTTCACTTTTCTTACTACCGTTTTCTGGAAATTGTTTTATTAAAATAGAAAAAAAAAATGATCATAAAACATCAAAATATAATAGAATTGAAGAAAATCAGTTTGATTTGAAAAATAATTGCAAACCTGCATGTTGAATTTTTCCTTCCAAATAGATAGCTTATTATCAGCTAATTAGCAATAAAATTGTTGGCCATAGTATAGATATATACTTATTCATAATTAGAATACCTAAGACAGTAAAACAAAGAAAATAAACTATTAACCGTCAGCATCTGGCATTTGACTAGCTTAGTGAATGAATATAAAAGAAATGAAGATAAATTACAAATATCCGAATCGGTAGAAGCATATATATAGTTATATTCTTCTAAAGTTACTATGCCATGAACGAGAATTTGTATTCAATTGGATATAACTAAGATTTTTTTTCACATTCCAATCAGATTCATGATGTATTTTTATATATGTGGGCAGTACTTAATCCAGTTATTCACTAATTATTTGATCTTCTTCTTGACAGTTAACTATTAGATAAATGCTTAGCTTGAGTTGGTTTTTTGAATCTGGTGTTCTAGCTCCTCAATGAAGAGAGCCATAGCTCGAAAACAGTCTGGGGATAAGGACAATCCTAGATAAAGATGATTTGAATGCATACTCTTGTAGTAGCATTTATCATTAAAAAATTTTTTAAAAAGCTTGTTTAGAGCTTATATTGTAATAGTTCAAGAAATAATGGTCCCATAAGTTAAGTGACATTTGTAACTATTTGGAGAATAGTGAGCCCACAATTAGATACTCATTTATAACTGTACAGAAAATAGGCATTAAATATGAGATGGGAAATCATCATCATCCCTAAATAAACAAAATATAAAATTAAATATGAAAGGAATGAGCCTGAATTTAATGAGCATGAGAGATCAGCACATAACTAACTAAAGTTCACCAGCATTAAACAAAAGTAATAATCATTCATCATTATGAATGACCAACAGTAAAAATAAATCAACAGTCAATCTTGTGGCTGGATTTGAAAGTGGTCCACTATAGACCAGGCTAATTATTTTGCCACTGCCAAACCTAGGGCAGCAATACAAACAATAAATATCTGGATGCACATACTTAGGTGCTACTCCATCAAAATACAACAGTAAATCAAGTAATGCTAAGATACTAAAACATCCTTACCATCCTTAATGATCTGGCCACTTAGTACCATTAATGTACTGGTCAACTATAAACTAAATTTCTAAAGAAATAATACATAAAATGAAATGTTATGCATAAACTTTAAAGGGTATTCCTTTTGCACCAACCAGGATCATCACCATCTTGATGTCCATAACACTAAGCATAAGCTTCTACTCCATAATTAACTGTTATACCCAAATCTATCTCAGAAATCAATAACTCTATAAACTATTACTGTGAACAAGAGATAAATTAATAAATCATATCATTATAATTAATTCAAATAATTCCTAGGTTTACCCTATTATAAGTAAATAGTTTTATTGGGATAATTTAAAAAAAATCCTAGAACAGTAATGTAACAGTCAGAAAACGTGTGACTCGTTAACATAGTGCAGAATTCGACCACCACACAGAACTGCAGCACCATCTAGGTAGCGAAGCCACCCGTAGTACTAAGTTGGAACATAGTTTATCGGTTCCATAATACCATCTACGAAACAACGCATCTGATGCGACATTAGTAAACATTTCTTTAGGCATGGTGGTCAGGGATATGCAAGAGATTCATGATTTTATTTTCGAGTTAGCCAATAATCACACTAATATTAATTAAACATTCATATTTACATAATTGAGGAAATATTATATAGAATGAGTATCGAATAAATAAAACGTAACTGCAGACGTAGTTTGAAATTATTTATTTAAAACATTTTAAAGATAAATCATTTACTAGCAATATTTGCGAAGAATTAAAGTTTCAGTAGCGGGATTTTCCGATACTATTATATATTAAAGAAATACATTTATTTATTTAGACATATTTTATATTTAAGACCTCAGTAGTGGTATTTCCGATACTGTAATGTTTACAAAAGTAATACATTTATTTGATGACATAATCTAGCTACCTAAAATTCTTGAGCAAATATTTCTAAGCATGCCTTTAAGGATTTATACCTTTGCAATGCAAGAGTCTAAAATAAGATTTATAATATTAGTGGCGGACATATATTTATTTAATTATAAGATATATTTACTAATAATTAGGGGCAAACATTTATTTGAGAGTGAGTTATGTCACTAATGCAGGGTTGGAGTTATACATAGAATAATCAAGTTAAGTAAAGAAACACGTGGTACACTCTAGAAAGGCAATATGGAATGGCAGTATATTGAAACTGCATAGCCATGAATGTTTATAAGAACAACGGGCTGGCATTTGCCATTGGCCCAAAGAGGTAAGTTGTCACATAAGCATAACCAGGGACAAACGGTTCGTGCCGTGATTGCCTGCTGGCTGCGTCACAGCCGTCTAACCCTACGGGAGCATTTATTATGTCCGCTTGTGTAGGACGACGGGTTAATTTCAACCCTATAGAATCTGGAATATTCAAGGCTTATAAAGGGGTCATTGTGTCTCTAAAACGTAACACATCTATAATGTATAGACGATTTTGGTAAGATTTAAATATATTTTCTAACTCGGCCCTACATTATCAACATTTAATAATGAACGTTTGCGACTCTCACAGAAATGCAATTTTATGGAATTATTAGTCAAGATTTAATAAAATATAAAACATATAAAAACTGGGTGATTATTACACTAATATGTCAGCCATTTGCTAAGCAGTAGACCCCTACATTACAATAAAGCAAGCATTGAATGCGTGTCGATTTATATGAAAATATTAAGTTATTTATGAAAGTAAATATTAATGAAAATTTGACATGCATCCACTGTTTCAAGCGAACATAGATTTATATTTAGAAAATCATGAGCATGCGATAATTATATTATAAAATGTAGATTTTAGAAATACGTACCCAAGAAAGATAGAGTGAGGTAAGCTAGATTATTAGAGAAATTTACACAATAAATTAATTATTAAATTTTAGTTTTACAAATGATAATTTTACATTTTATAAGTTATATAAGTAGTATGAAGAATGAGCTATAGCCTATTAGTAGAGTACTCTAGAGAATTTGGACACAGGTACCTGTTTTATGAGAAGTTTTCCGATTTCATTGGTTAGTAGCAAATTGTTCATGATTAGCAGTTCTTTCCTGTATTTAGGTGGTTAATTTAATTTAACAGAAGCAGCAGCTTTCTCATTATTTTAGGCAGCAGATCTTTGTGGTTGAATTTATGAAGGGCAATGGAAGGTTTGGCATCCGATAGGCCATCCCCGGGTGGAGAATAGTCTGGCACTTTTACTTGGTCATACCGTGGCAGGAAAAAAAATTATTTAATATCTTGGAGACTCTTAACTGATTGAGAGCACAGCTAAAGTTAAAGTGTAAAGTCTCTAGAAAATCTAAAATGGCCTCTTTTCTTATATCTTATCTTACACATTTTTGTTAGTGTATTTTTAGATTCCACTTAATCTGCCCTGAGGATAATCAATGCTTTCTGTTAAGTTTAATTATTGAGAAAGCTGCCTTTCTTATTGTTTACATTTACATTTACTAATTACATTTTGGGGAATTTTTCTTCTTAATTAAACTATTATCTCTCACTGACCAATTCTTTTAAAATTTTAAAGACAAAAAGGGAACATACGATTATTTTTACTTTTAATTAAATATTACATCAGATTTCTAAAATTATTATTAACCCTTTCAACGATGATTATATAATTGGCCGAATGAGTTAAAAATCAAAGCTTTTAATTGGCCAACTCACAACTTTAACAAAATCAATTGTTAAAATAGATTCACTTTAATAATATAAATACGTTACTTTCGTTTGTAAAAAGTATATTTCTAATTTGTTCCCATTGTGAAGTAAACAAAAGTCTTTTCAAAAATAAAATTTGATTTATAATTTAAAAAATATTCAATTGCGGTGAAATAAAAGTAACCGCTATTTTGACCAACCAAAGACATTTCTTTTTTTTTCACTTTTACGTTACGATAAAAATGTAGCAATAAATAAATAATTCTTGGTAACATCTTAACTATTTCTCTAAAATAATTTGATTTTTAGTATTATTTTATCAATAATAATTTGTAATTCAATTCAAATATTGTTTAAAATGTTGTAAACGTTCATTTATCATTTTCAAAATAAAATACAAAACGATCGTAATTTTTTACTTTTTGGCAGCCATTGCCCTTTTTGACAGAAGTTTGACAGCCAATAAGATTCAAGAAAAGGTGGTGAGAAGGTGGTGCTTTGGTTTTGTTTGACATATATGGGCATTTTTATTGATTTTTTACTTGTAAAATAATTCTGAAGAGGGCACCATCTTACATAACTTTTTTTCTTCTAAAAAATGACATCAAAACCATAAATTTAGCGCAAAAACTAAGCTATTTACAGCGATTTCAAGTTTCCTAATTTAAAACCGAGCAGATCAGGCTAAAGATTAAATGAGATTTAAACAAAGCAATAAATAACGGATTTTACAATTTAAAATAAATGATTAAAAATATATATTTTTTATAACTAAAAGAAGAAATCTAAATTATATTATTTATCTTTATTTATTGCCTTAAATTTGAGATTGAAATGTCTGCATGTTTATGGTGAATTCTACATATATCTATACATTTTTAATATTGCTACACACACAATTTGATACCAAAAAGTTTAGATATGGATAGGATAGACCAGTGAGTAAGAGACGATAGAAAAAGGCGAAACTTAAGATTCGAATACGAATCTTACTGTTTCAGTAAGCTGGCATGAAGTAAAGACACATATACTACAATTTATGAAACAGGAATTGGAAAGAATAAAGAAATTAAGACTAAAAAATACTTTTTTAAAACAATTATTTAATAAATAATTAATTAATAGTAAACAAAAAAATGACATAACAGTATGAAATTTTAAACATTTATTTCATTAAAAAATATATTTTCATAAAAAATTATAATCAATCAATTGATTTCTATTCTTAAATTAACTTTTAATCAAGTTATTTCTTTAAAATAACTAAGAGTTAAAAAAACATTTTCAAAATCAAAGATAACAATCTTTGATTTAGCATAATGGTTTGACTGATTGCTTTAAGTAAACTCATTGATGACTTTGACTCACTCTAAAACTGGTAATTTTTATGTTATCATAGCGAATTTATCCTCATTTTAAAGCTTAAAAAGTATTGTAAGATGCCCTCTCTAGAATAATTTTATAAGTAAAAAATCAATAATATATAAATTTGAAGCTACAACAATGGACAAGACAAACTCTAATTGGTTAGTTCTCATTTCTATCAAAAGAAAAGCACCTGTCAATAATTTTTACCATTCCAACTTCTTTGTTTTGATTTGGAAAACAAAAATGAATGTTTTAGAATGTTTTTTAAATATTTTTTTTATATATTATAAATTATTTTGATAAAATATGCTGAAAATAAAATTATTTTTAAAAAATAGTTACTTTTACATGAATATAAATTGAGAAAGAAAATCACTGACCTACTCAACATTTTCTAATAGGTTATGAACATTCTTTTTAGGTTTTCCACTAAAAAATATTTTTATAATTATAAATAGAAATTTATTTTTGAAAAAACTTTCATTCACTTTCATATTCTGACAAATTATTAATTTTCTTTTTACAAATGAAACTAAAATAAATATATTAAAAGATGAATATATTTTTACTGCTGATTCTGTAATTGACCAATCAAAAGTTTAGAGTTTTCTCAACCAAGCAGATTTTGTATGACATAAAGGTTAATTAACCTTTTGTTAAGTATTTAGGAGGGAAAATGAATGAAATGAGAAAAACATGTTTCAAAAAATTAAATTTAAAAGCAATTAAATTTTCTAAAAAACTTTCATAATTTTGAAGAGAAAATTGATTGGATTTAAAAAAGATATATGTGTCACAATTTGAAAACATTAACTTAACAAAAATATTTAAAATTATAAATTTTTACAAAAAAAATTATTTTATAAAAAAAATATTTTTTTTTATTAGTAAAAATGCAGCATGCATGCCCAAAAATACCTTTAACTATGTTTTTATTATTGTGGAGTCCTTCCCAATTATAATTTCTGGTTTTTCCAGTTGAGTTTTCTTCATGAAGGCTTCTAAACATGAATACAATTAGTTTGTCATTTTTATTTCCAGATTAACAACAGCAAAATTTTATCCATTTTTTAAAATAAATTTCTCATGTGAGACTAACATAGATAGAGACTTATGTTATTGGTTGCAATCAAGGTTTCAGGTTACTTTAGGGGTAATGTCTACATTTTATTCCAGTAAAGTTAGGTTGCATGTAGGAAGATAATGTCTAGCTTTTATCTGAATTTAACATACGATTTTCATTGTAGAAACCATTTTATGACTAAACTCATAGGATGTTAAAATATTGTTTAAAACTTCTGTTATACTATGCAATAGCTTAGTTAAAACTTCTGCTTTTTTCTTTAGCAGCTGGATTAATATTTGACTGCTCTCTCTTCAACAGCTAAGTTAGGAATAATTTTTTCCTCAACAATCAAATAAGGAATATCTCTTCTCCTATTGCCTTTTCCAGCAGCTGGATTAAAACTTGACTGTTCCTTCTTCAACAACTAAGTTAGGAATCTCTACTTTTTACCAGACAAATGAGTCTTCTGACTTATTCATATCGCATTATTTTTTTCTAGAACAATCTTGTTAACAAGCCAACCACAATCTGTCTCCAACATAATAGTTGTTATAACAGCCAATTAGATAATTTTTTTATAAATACAATTGTTGGCTTTTTCCTCCTTAATCATAGACATTGAAAAATCAGTCAAGAATTTAAATTAACATCATAAAATTCTTGACATTTCTTTTTAATTATTTTTTTTTGCAAAAAGAAAAGCAAGATAATCAGTTAATTATGCTGATTTTATTTTTTGTAATGAACAGAGATAAAAAGAAAAAAAGACAACAATTCTAATTAAAAATAAATTTTATCAAAGTATTAGAATCTTATTTTGTTTTTTTCTTTTTAAAAATATTTTTAATCATAAACTTTATTTTTTTTTAAAGTTTAAAATTAAATATTAAACAATTTACTAAAAAGATTTTTAAAAAATTTCACTTGATACATTTTTTTTTTAAAAATTAAAAGCATCTGGTAATTAAATCCAATTATTGAAGAGAGAGAACAAGAGAAATAATTTATATGATTTTTATACTTTTTTCTTTCTTCTACCAACATTTACAATAAGTATTAAAATATTCATATTATAATTAAAAAAAGATTTGACATTATTAAAAAAAATTATCTAGAATGTTCCTATTATTATGTGACAAGGAAAATAAAATATTTAACTAATTCCAGATTTCTTATTATTATAAAAAATATGTATGTAAAAATTAAATATTATTTTCCTATTATTTAAATAATCCTAAACTAAACCTGAGGAATATACTGCCAACTTATCCAATTATTTTTAATGCAGCTATGTAGCCAAGTGGTTACAACATATGTAGTTATCAATGATGAAATATATAGACTCATGTTAGTATGGAATGGTATTGACTATAAAAATGTATATGTATATATAAATACTAACTTTCCTAGTGATTAATATATTTTTCATGTTCAATAAAGCAGCTTTGAATTATTATATGTATGTAATTTATTAATATATTTTCACAATTTTGATTTTGGATTTATATAAAGGGTAGAACATTTTTTCTTTAACAACTGCAGCAACAAATAGCACACTCAAGCAGAGGGTTGGAATAGCATTGATAGATTAACTATTAATGATACCTCTGGAAAATTGGGCTACACAAAAGTACAACCATGACCATATTTTTTATCTATAGCAGCTCTTCATACTGCTAGGCCAAAGATCTGCCATCCAAAGCATTTTATTTGATTTGAGAACCCATCTCAGATGCCACCACAACAATCATGCCCACACAATAAGCACATGAACCCATCACTTGAAATATAACCAGGCTAGCTCACATTCTTGATCAGGGGACCCAGCATTGTATTATTTTAACTCATGAAAATATTTAAAAATTTTAAAATACTGGCAATGCAGTTAAAAGAGATTATAGACCAAGTAGCTTTTAAGCAAGCAATCCTTTATTCAAACAAACACATATTTAAATAAATATAATAAAAAATTAACATAGTGCATAAATAAATTATTACACATTACTTGCTAGTAATTCACTATTATGAATGTCAATCATAATTTATTTCATTAAAGAATATACTTGTCTAGACATTTTATAGTTCAAAAAGTATATTTACGTAGGTTTTATTATGTTGAGATGACACATTTCCATTGGTTTTGGTATTCCAACCAGTTGGTCTTTTGGCTCCATTGATGGCTGCATGACTTTCCTTCCATTTTTTAGATGGACAATGGGGGAAGAGATAATGTGACAGTGTCTATATCACAGTTGTGGTATTGGTTCCAGGTATAAACAGTTGATGGAGCCAAGGACTCTGGGCATGAAGCCCAGTTGAACATTCTAAAGGTTTTCTAGCAATGCATGTTGCTAGTTCTGCAGCTTTTTCATTTATATTTTTCACAGCAGTAAGAACTGTCTCAGTGAGGGTCACATTAATATGCCTTCAATGCCAAATAGGTCAATGAACTGGAAATATGAAATTTGAAACACTGAACTGCTAATTTTTGAAAACTTTTTGCAAAACTCTGAACAACTGGATAACAAGAGACAATCTGCTCTTTTTATACTAACTCTCCCATTGTTTATATTTTTATCATTACTTAATTCTGGTTTAATTAATTTTTACATTTTATTTATTTAATCTTATTAGATTCATTTAATATTTTATTGGCCAGGAATCTTTCAAAATTAATTGCATTCCTGCCAATGAGATAGTTTACAAAAGTTTCTTTTAATTTTATTTTATATTTATTTGTTTTTAAACATTTATATTCTTTCTTTTAATTTACAAAAAGATGAGAGAGCAGGTTTTAAATCTTTCTCCACTCTATTCTTACTAAAACAATTTTCTTTACAAAATGATGCAATCTTTCATTTTTCTTTTTCAAAATTATATTTTTAAATTTACTTTTAAATATATTTCATATTATTCTCTCATATTTTCCTTCTTTTTTATGACTAATTAATTTATTTCAACACATGTAATGCAGATATAATATATGTTTCATGCATATATCTCGCTAGTATTACAATATTAAAATGGAATTCAAATGTCTCTTATAAATGCTATCTAGTAAAGTAGATTAGTAAAAAGTTATCCAAAAATGTCTTTCTGATGATGTGCTTCCCAATTGTTTTCCTTTAAATGAAAAAAAAAAACAATTTTCTTTACATATATAAAAATCACATATATAAAATTCAGATAATAGTGAAATACACAAAATAGGAGGTAGTAAATCAATTGCAATAAAATATAATAACTAAAACATTAATTCAATAATTATATTACAAGAAGTAAACAATGAATATTACAATCAGCTAGAATAATAAAGTTTAACATTGCTTTAAAACATGCAAATTTATGTGTTAAAAATCATAGTCAATTTGAAAGATTGAAAGTAAAAATATTTAAATGAATTTATTTTATTGAATATTATTAGTCAATTCATAGATTATTTATTAAATAAATTTATTAATTAAAATTTTGAAAACTTTAAAATTTCATAAAAACAATTATTATTGTTTAATATTCTAATGTTCAGGATTATTTATTGTAAAATAAACAATTGTATATTTTATTGAGAATATATATTGTGAAGTAGGGTATAATATTAAAAATGTAATATTTAATTTCCATTTTAATGATATATCTCAAAAATTGGTACTTTTCAGACTCTCCAAATGCTCAAAATCACCTATTTCTATTAGTTATCCTAACAAAAAAACTGAATTTCCCATACAAACTTGAACATGAAAAATTTTGGGTAATATTGGATGATATCACAGACCACATAATCACAAGCTATAAATATAACTTCTTGTCAAAATTTAAATCTTTGCTAAATTACAGTGTACAAAGGATTTTGCCAGGTTTAAATCTAAAATAGCCATTTTGTTAGTCTTCTTTAACATGGAAGAAAGGAGAAATCTGCTAGGTATTTTGCCTTCTGGCAAAATGTTTTCTTTTCATCAACTTAAATGGATAAATTATAACAGCTACAATCATTATCACCGAATATTATTCAAGGGGAAACAAAATTTTAATATTTTAAGTCGTTAATGGAATTTCAAAATCACTTATGGATGGTTACTACAGATAGTAGTAGTAGAAGTAATAGTAGTAGTAGTAGTGGTGGTGGTAGTGGTAGGAGTAATAGTAGTAGTAGTAGTAGTAGTAGGAGTAGTAGTAGTAGTAGTAGTGGTAGCAGTAGCAGTAGAAGCAGGAGTAGCAGTAGTAGTAAGTAGTAGTAGTAAGTAGCAGTAGTAGTAAATAGCAGTAGCAGCAGCAATACAGTAATCATTCATCTTCTTTAAAACTGAATTAACTTGTTGGAAATAATATTGTCTACATTTTCCTATGGACTTTTTGAATATTATAAATCTCATATTAATTTATTGATTAAATTATTGTAATTGTGGACATAAAACTGCTTAAATTGCAATGAAGATTATTTAAACTGATTCAAGTCAATGGATTACTTATTTCTTGTTTGATCTTATACTTTATTTTAGAAATGACCAGAATTATAACTGGATAAATTCAAATTATTTGAACTAATGAATCGTAGAATTCCTGAATTTTATATATATGATAAATACCAATTATTAGGACATTTTAAAGCATTGATTCCTAATGGATTAAATTATCAATTTGAGATAAAGATACATGCCCTAATATCTGCCTAAGGATAATGCATTTATAATTGTTAGCATTATATCTTCAAAATGATGCTTAATAAGTTATAGATAAAATTTCTAAAGGATTCATTTCCACAACAACACAAGCCATAACAGAAATAATAATTGTGACTTAGTAAAAATCCATTGGCAAATTATATTATTGTTCTGTGCTATAGATTTTAACTGGTAAATGATTGCTTCATCATATGAATCTAGTACTGAGTGCCTATTATAATTGAAAAAAAAAACACCTAATTTTCTTGAACATTAAATGGAACTGTGAATTATTTATTTAAAGAAGATTATATGAGTTTTATTCTTGATTTGTTTAAATTAATGTTTAACAATTATTATTATTAGTATATACAAACCCTTTAAAATACAGGTTGAAGAAGCTGTTAATAGCAAACAATTAAAATGAATTAATCCAGGCTAAGTGCTTTCAAAGTGTTATCCCTCATAACCATAGCCAAAATAGTAATAGTTGTTGTGATAATATTAGATGGTAATGTTATTATTTAAGTAGAGGTAATTTGAATGCAGACTTTCATCCTCCATTTAGTCATCCACTCCATTTTATGCAAACAATACAGTGTATCTGACCACATAGATGTAAAAAAGATAAATGATCTCCAATGTACCCAGACTTTCATACCCCTTTAGTCATCTGCTTCATCTTATGCAACTGATACACACACTAACAATATGGTCATAGAACAGATGATTAAAAGGAGTGTGAAAGGCTGGGTTCCCATCCCATCTAATTACATCTAGCTTAAAATATTGTAGCCATATGAGTTTCATGGCATACAACATAGTAGTGTGTGCGCACACACACATATGTATATATATATATATTGAAGCAGATCTGATGTTCAGATCCTGCTTCACAGCCCATATCCAATTTCCTACCATCTAACTGTATTCAAACCCACCTTTACGCACGTATATACGTAACTAATAATATCTATATTTCTTTTTGTTAGTATTATAACATAAATCACATTGACACGTATGTATTTTAATTTAAAAATATTTTATTTAATAATAATCTCATGTGTATGCGGGCGTAAATAATAAATATCTATATATTTCAATGTAGGAGATTGTGAATAAATTAATTAAGTTATATTATATATAAGATATTATATATGAAACTTATTATTTTTTTCATATATAAATTGTAGCCAGAAATGATGCAATCTTGTTAGATAGTCTCTCAAAAAACAATTACCTGGAAGACCCCTTAGATTAAAATAAAAGATTATGAATTGGTAATAATAAAATAAACCCATTAGTGGAAATTGTCCACGCTAGCTTGTTTTAAAATCATAAGATATATTTTAAAACAATCGTTCGAGAAACTGATAACAAACTTGCATTGTTTCAAACATCTTACTAGATAAGAGTATCCAGTCAAACTATTCCAAATGAAACTTAAGTGCTTAAACCGCCTCAGGTCCAGCAGTAGTTGCTAAGTTACAGCTTCAAAATAAAAGTATAAATACTGCTGGATTTGAATCCACTAGGGAGGAGACCATTAAATAGCTATGTTGCTATACATATTCCACGCCAGTTTTAATTCTCACTCAATGTGTCATGAGTAGGAAACTTCACCTTGTCCCTCCGTTCTAATATGCTGTTCCTATGAACGAAGCTCTGCATCCCGTACTACTGAACTTTATGTATATTTATCCGGTGAAAGTGAAGTGCTATCTCAAATAATAATGCTACCCTAGATCTAATGAAATAATACCGATGGACTGATTCCTAGTGAAAAGCTCTTCCAAATAATCAAGGTAAAAGAACTTTGACCACTTATAATTCCTAAATCCTGCCTTCTCTGTAATATTTATATTTTAAATCATCTATATTAAATGTCTTCAAATATGTATTCTATAACTGTATATAACTAATCTAGATTAAGCCTCCTATAAAATGTTTTTCCTTTTCTTTTAATTCCAAGCGGCAAATAATTTTCATTTACATTTATGTATTTATATTTTAAAATAAATGCCAATAGTATTCTAAAATCGCCAGCATATAATTCATTTTCATTTCCCCACCCATCATTTACTGGGTAAATAATTTATAATTTGATCCAAACAAGTCTTATTCGACTTGTCCAGGTGCTCGCGATTTTAGATAAATAAACTAATTATATTTTCATGTTTACTGTAGAAAAACAGATTTGATGTCTGTTTTTCACATTCTCCTTCCTAAATAATGTGCTATCTTTTATTTTTAAATTATATTATATATGTAAAACCCATCTTAGCTATTACCACCACCCACTTATTTTGTAATCATTTATATATATTTCACAAGGGCATCGACTAACCAAAATTGAGATTTATTAAATGTGTAAAAAGTAATGAATAATATTAAGTAACATAATGTAAGGGGGAGGGGGATCTTAAGAGCTTAGTTTTATATTTAAGTATAATTATTATCCATGTTTGCTTAGTGAAGCCATATCATTACACCGAATATTTCATAATTTATGGGCAATAAATATGTTTCGATAATCTTTAATTTTTAGAATTATATTTATATATTATATTATTAAGCATTACGTGCATAAAGGCCATTTCGTATGTTTATATATTTGTGCTTCTTTCTCACAGGGAGGCAATCGCGAAGTCAGGCCCCATAGTCGTTCTCTATGTCCTTAAACCAGGCTGTAAAAACACCCTGGGGACATCCTAAGTCTTATGTGCATGCTTTATACGGGGATCGCTCTGGAAAATCCAGCCCGATAATGACATTGCTGACCACTCTTCATCATCCATGATTCGTCTGTACTTCACTCCAGGGAATCTGGACTCTTTCATTTGTCAAACCGACCCTGCCTACGTTTGCAGAGGAAATCAGTCCATTTCGTTATTAAAAATTCATGAAGCACACTCCAGGATCCATAATTGGACCAACCCTGTCAGCCGCCATGCACACACCACCTTTCAGTGTATTATTAGTCACCCAGAAGTATTCATCAGAATAATGAAATGATTTCTTTAAATAAACATATTTCCATTAGTTTAATATACGTATTAATGCGATAGATTTAGTATCGTTTATATAATTATTCATTACCCATCTCGCGCATTAATTATCCACAACTCCAAATTAATAATTATATTGAATGTAACCAAATATAATATCCGCTTATAAAATTATTGTTTAAATTAATTAAATGCTCTTTTCATCTCTGGGGGTGTAATAGTATTCCAACAATGTATTCTAATAGCGCTAATTCATTTAATCACATACACACATATATATATATTATTGGCATAGCCACAATTATAAAGTTATCATTAAATATGAAGCAAACACCTATATATAATAATCATGAGGCTAACATCGGCTAAATAACCTGACATAATTTTGTTATTAATAAATCTTAAATATATATATCAAACTCGAACCATTGCTTTCTTTTAGTTAAGTTAAAATATAAGTTATTACTTATGCCAAATATGACTAGATGATCTCTGCTTAATACATAATTAATATGCTAGGTCACAAGCCTTCATTGCTCATAAAATATAACTAGTTATTAAGTTATTCTATCATATAAGTTTAGCCTAGAGTCTTTTTGTGTCTCCGATGATCGATGCCGGCGGATGAGAAGTAAATTAATCGATGTCATCGGGATTGTTGCTCATAATGTTATAGATCTGGGAAATAGGCAAATAGGGCAGAGTTCATGAGTGTTCCTGACCTGTGTATCTTGCGCATGAGCGGATTCGAGGTACTTTTGCCTAGATGCTAGATCTTGTTACGTGAACATACAAATCCGACCGGCACAATATATAGTTGAAAGAAAAAGTATAAATAAACACAGTCAAATTTTTTTGTAGATATTTTCTACATTTCACTGGAGTAATAGGAAGGGATGAAATAATTTTGAATTTTAAAGTTTTTTTTTTATAAAATAAACATTTAAAAAGGTCTAAGTAATATTTTTATTGAATTCTGATTTTGAAATTAAAACAGGCATGTTTTATGTTAAAATAGATTCACTGATAATTGTAAAAAATTCACTGTCTCTTTTAAGAAAAAAAAAATTAATTAAAACTTGTATAACAATTAGATAAAATTTCTACTATCTATTTTAGAAATCTTTTTTAAGAAGTCCTTTTACATTATACTTTGATAATATTCCAAAGTTGTTTTAAAAGGATTAAAGTGAATTGAAAAGATAGGAATTGATAAAGATAGGAAAAACATTTTGAGTTAATGAATTTCCCCCACCTCACCCTAACTATAAAAATGGTTGATAAAAAGATAAGAGTAGTTGGTTTTCAGGGTTATAGAGAACTACCATGAAGAGATAATTGAAGGAGGCCAAATCCAGCAACTTCTCCATAGTTCATTACAATCCTAATGTGGACAAAATAACAAACTTTCCTGAAGTCTATCCAATCCTAGACCAAATGGAGCTGATTGAATGCCAACCTTTCCCAATAATGACTATAAGTCAGTCTCACCAAGACCAGCTCACCAAGAGAATCCCTCAGCTTGCTGAAGAATTGGTTTATAATGTGCTGATTTATCTGTAAGTAGAGAACCACAAATAAATGTATATATTAAGCACAGCTGGTGAGTAGTTATATATATATATATATATATATATATATTGAGAATGAAATTTTAAGTAACTTCTTTGGTGAAAATGACATTTAAAATTTATATATTTTAAAAGAAAACAAGTAAAATTTTGCTTGAATGAAATGATTGATTCACAGATGATTTTATTTTGAAAAAAGGAAAAGAAAAATTGGTACTTACATATTAGTCTTGTGACATGGCATGTATTAGACCTGTTGTATCTTTTCACATCCATGATAAATGTGTAACAGGGTGATTAGGTCAAATAAATCCAAGTAAACCCTGCTATGTTGTTATGTGTTCTTGTATCAAACAAGTTTTTTATCCAATCTCCAATCAGGTTCTTTTTTCAAAACCAATTTTTTTTTACCCTGTTTTTGTCAAAATTTCATTCTGACAACAGCCTGATTTCTCTTGCATTGCATTTTTTCTTCATAAATATTCATTTCCATTTCATTGTTGCTACTTGCTTAATTTATTTGATTTTAAGTGAGTAAATAACTGCATTTTCCCAAAACAACAAAAGACTTTGGGGTTCAGTGAAATTGCATAATAAGCAACAATGAGGAACATCATGGTAACATCTAGATTCATATCTGGCTGAATTTAGCATAGATGTCATAAAGATAATGCATTCATATGTATAATAACCAAAATAAATAAAAAATTGGCCGCCAATATGTATAATTAATAAAAGTGTTATATTTTTTTATTTTATGAATAATTTTGCTTTTTTTATATAAAAAACCATTAATTTATTACCAACAAAGTCCTGTTCAGGCGATATACTATGCAATCACATGTTCATTTTGGAGGGAAAAATTATTACTTGAACTTTCCATTTTCCTTGAAATGCAACAGATAACTTAGATTTATTCATTGCGACAATTCCTGTTATATATCACACTGTAAGTAACATATGTGTATATTTTATGCTTTTTAAAATATTTTAGCTAACTCTTGTAATTTAGTCATTGTTTTATCCATAATGGTACCTCATATTTTTTTGCTGAAATTTATAATTTTAGTATTGTTCTAAATTTTATATTTTTTCATGTAAATATCGTATATATTTCTGTTTAATATCATTTAGTATTGTTATAAATGTATATTCCTCACTATATTTTAATTTTTTTCCTGCAAAAAGTCATATAAATATACTTTTTAAGATCAGTGATTTTTTTTTTGCTGAAATTTCTATCTTTAGCATTGTTATACATTTTATACTTTTTTGTCATTGTTTTGTCCATAATGGTGTCTATTTTTTTTTGGTGAAATTCATATCATTAGTATTATTATAAATTGTATACTTTTTCATGTAAATGTGTCATCTATATTTCTGTTTAATATTGTTTAGAATTGTTATAAATATATATTCCTCACCATGTTTGAATTTTCTTCTGTAAAAAGCCATATAAATGTACTTTTTAAGATTGGTGATTTTTTTTTCTGAAATTCATATCTTTAGCTTGTTTCGTCAATAATGGCATCATATTTTTTTTGCTGAAATTTGTATCTTTAATATTATTATAAATTTTATACTTTTTTGTGTAAATGTCATATTCCTGTTTAATATTATTTAGTATTGTTATAAATGTATATTCTTTACCATGTTTTACATTTTTTGTTTCATGTGTCATAGCATTGTCTGAGAGGTGAACCCACAAAACATCTGCAACCAACTACTTTCTTGCAAGGCGGCTGTGATGACCTCTTGGCTAACAACGCTTGACATGTTTTACATTTTTTTCTGTCAAAAGTTGTATAAATGTACTTTTTAAGATCGGTGATTTTTTTTTTTTGGGGGGGGGGACTGAAATTAATATCTATTGTTATACATTTTTCATGTAAATGTTGTGTATATATTTCTGAGTTTTTTGGTAAATTACACTCCAAATTGTTTATATTTTTTGTGTGAAAGTAATATTAGTTCTGTGACATATGCTGTGCCTTTTCATTTATGTATTCAATCTTCTGATAACTTTGTAAATCTTGGGAAAATTTCATGTACAAAAGATCCATGTACTTGTTATTTTCATAAATTTTTGAAAAACTATCATGTGCAAGATCAGCATACAGGTTATTTTGGTCAGATCACAAGATTACAAAATTATCAGTGGATTGATATGAATGTGAAAAGACACAGCATGTCTAATATGTGCTCTGTGTCACACGACTAATACATAAGTACCAAAAAATCTTTTTAGATTAGAAAAAAAACTTGCTGGAGTATTTTTAAAGACATTTATAATTAATTAAGAAAAACCTGTTAAAAAAAAGAAAACTTATAAACTGTCAAGGAATTGATATTATTTTTTTAAAAAAAGAAAAAAGAAAACAAATCATTTAAGATAAAAAATAAATTTTTTATACTTTCAACATTGAATATATTTTAATAATTTTATGATTTTGGTAAATTAAAATATCATATGATATAAATGTCAATGTGCACATACATTTCTATGTGTACACACATATATGTCAAATCAGTCAGTAATTATTTATTATAAAAAAAACCTACAGGTTTATGATGATTCAAATATGTTAATAAATTATTATACTGCACATCTGTGCAATAATATATATATGTTTTATGTAAACCCATTTCAGTATGTGTATCATTAAAATGTGGTAACTTAAATTTTTTTATTATTTTATGGCAAGTCAAATATGTTAATAAATTATTATACAACACATTTGTGCGATGATATATGTGTTTCATGTAAACTCATTATGAGGTATTGTAAATCATAAGTGACTATCTTATTATTTTGTAAATTAATCAAAATCAGAATGTTTAATTTATGTGTACAGCTATATTCTGCTGACCTTAATGTTATTTTTTTTAATTGTTATTAATGAACTTATATTCATTATTAAAATTATTTCAGTGAACTTAATTCTAAATTGTTTAGAATATTATCATCTCTTGTTCACAACAACAGTTACAAAACTTGTGTTCTCTGAGCTAGATTCATGCATAATGGTTTAATATATGAAAGGGGTGTGTATTAATGTATGAGCATCCAGTTGACAATAATCCTGAATTGACCCAAAGGGAATATTCTTAAAGTCCATGCACTATCTTTTTTGTTTAGTCTCTATTAGAAATAATGGTACTAAGTGACTAGAGCATTAACGATAGTCAGCATGTTTTAATATACCCACATTATTGTTTCTATGGCTATATTTTTTGATGGATTAGCACTTAAGTTGATGGATCCAAATTATGTTTAAATAATTGCCCTAAGCTGGCAATGGCTAAATAGTTAACCTGGTCTACAGCAATCCCATTTCAAATCCAGTCACCAGATTAACTGTTGATTTATTTTGATTGTTGATCATTCATGTTGATGAATGTGCTATACTTATTTATAAAGCTGATGAACTTATAGTTAATTATGCTTAGATTTAAGATAGTTAATGGGTTGACCTCTCAGGATTATAATATATGTGCTCATGCTCATTACTTGATATTTAATTTATATTAAATATGGATAATCTTTACTTTATACATAATATTACTTATATATATTTAATATTTTAAATTTTAAATTTTGTTTATTTTGGGATGATGTTGGAACATCATCACCCCAGGGTCATTCCAGATTCCATACCATTACAATATATATATATATTATAATGGTCGGGGATGATGATGATGTATCCAGTCTTACCGCATCTGCTGACAGAGCGCCACTAGGCTACTTTGAACCTAGAAAATTTATAAAGTCGACAGATATGTGCTGTTAAGACCACGACCGCCAGCCCAAGTCACTAGCTCATGAAGTAACAGAGGTTTAAAACATTCATTAAATATATTTTTAATAATAAAGAATAATAAAATAATCACTGTCAGTATTAATAATACAAAAAAGATTTTATTTACGTATATACTTAATAACGCACAAACTTAAAAAAAAAAAAATTTTTATAACAGAAGAAGAAAGTTGTTTTATTCTGTTTCATTAGTTATTATTTTATTTATTTTTAACTTTATTTTTAATCTTAGAAATGTTAAGTATAGATGAGCTATCCAGACCATGCACCTAAAAGACTTTCAAACATTTGATTCCAGGCTAAAAATCCGCAGCCACACCAATGCTTGCTTCCAGATATATATCAGCAACCAATGCAATATGAACATGTTAACATAGAATCATGCTGACAGGAATGTGCATCTGAACAGCGTGATATTATTGGAGAAAACATGAGCTTCAACCAGTATAGGAATGTGCTTCTATCTGGCGAAGGGATCATATATGTATTATAAAGAGAACACACTACGTATGGATGGGAGAACAGTCTTACCTTGCCGACTTATCTTCTCAATCCATAGAGCTGGAATGGGTCAATGGCGCAGGAAATACATCTGCGTCCATTTCAACAGTATGACTACCTCTTTGGAGTCATGCATTCAGTTGGACTCATCGCCCTAGGTGCTAATACACTTCACATTACATTGATATAAACGTCCATATATCTCTCCACCAGCATTGACACAACTACGAAACAAATAGTCCGAAATCAAAACCCTCTTTAAAAGTAACACATTTAAACTAGTCTAGCAGCCATCTACACTCAACTAACATTTAAATCATTTTATTAATTTAATTCAAAACAAAAAATCTTTAGTTTAATTAAGGTTTTAAAATCATTTTTAAGATAGCTTTTATATTTTAACTTATTTTTTTTCTACAAATATTATATAACCTACTCTTCTTTTAAATTTAATAATGCACAAATAATGATGTGTTTCTATTTTTAAATTTAAGTTTGCAATCGCAAACCCCCGCGCCATTACAAACAGATCTTACACTTAGCATAAATGAAAACATATAACACATATTTTAAAAGATTACGTTTCAATTTTTGATAAGACTTAAATTTTTTTAAAGTTTATAGAGTTTAGATTTGATTCAGAGAGAAAAGTCTATAAATCATCTCTAAAGGAAAATAAAGTTCTGATATTTTAAATTAAGAGTTTATAATGTTTTTTTTGTTTATAATGTATACTTTCCTTTCTTTCTCCGGGTTCGTTCCTTCACGATGAAGATCTGAATTTATAAAAGATCCATTTCTTGTGGGTGATGACGATTTATGAAGATGCATTTTACGAAGATTTCTGCATACGGCACCAGTGGTTCGATCCTGAGATCCGTAAATAGGAAAGCTACCTTCGGCCGGCCGCACCAAAGGAAGCATGATGAAGCTAATTACATTTTTTTTTGGTGATGGCGATAACTTTTAAAATTATTTTTACAGATGAATTCAAAACTTTAATTTTCTGATTCTCCAACTAATTAATTATTGTTTTGGATTTTCCTTTTATAGTCCCTAGGCACCTTATCTCTGGAATGCAGGATTCATCAAACATACTTCATGTCTGTATTTTATTGGTTTATTCTTTGTGTCCAAGGTAAGATTTTGGGTTTTCCACTGAGGTCTGTGTCTCTATCTCTGGGCGGGAACTATTATCTATTTTGTAATCATTTTTTTTAATTGTCATTTTGCCTTAAGGATCTGTTTGTAATTTTTATATTTGAAAATTAAAAAAAATCTTCGCTATTATTAAAAAAAGGTTTTTATTTTATACTTTATTTAAAGATTAGAATCTTTGTTTCGACTCTATAATTTTTTCTTTTAAAGCTTTGATTTAATATTTAAATCAAACATTAATAAATTAATAATTCGTTATTTATGCATTTTGAACATTTGTGTTTTTAATTCAGTATTAGATATTTGCAAAACATTACGTATGAGAATTTAAATGTAACGCATATCCTGTTACAATATATATATACTATAGTTGCATTTAAATAATATTATAAATGCAATAATAATTAAGTTCTCAAGACAGTACTGATAGACAAATGTACAGGTAACTATCTAAGATTTGTAGTACAATTGGGTATAAATGTAATGTCTGTTATAATATTTGTATGTGGAGATGTACAAAGTTGAAGATAGTGTAAATCTCCCATAAGACCATTCATGTTTCAATTATTACATGTTTTATTGCTCCTTAATTTCATCCTCATGTTATTTGTGAATTAAAGGTATCCTGAGTAGGTTACTAAATAAACATGGAAATTTTACTTTTCTCTGTGCACAGGAAAGAGTGTATATGTTCTCGAAAATGCTAGAGTATGCAGCAAAACAATCTTGTGGCATTGGTGATTATAGCTCATGAGTTAGTTGAGATAGATTTCTAACCATATACTAAAAATTTTAAAAGATAGTATATAAAGCATAGCCTGTTATGTTATTAAGACATACAATTGTCAGATTTTATGATGTCATATTAACAGTAGAGAATTAATACTATTAGTGTATGAATGATTTACCTATTTTGAAGAGGGTTAAGGAATTAGACCAATACCTATAAATGAGGTTGTTACTATGCCAACTATTCCTGTAAAAGTATAAAAAGACATGATAAAACATTCCCATATCCACCCTTTAGTTAATGTGAGGTAGTGGATGAATATTGTACATATTCTCCAACAGAGTATCTTGTTATGTGCATCACTTTATTAATAATATATATACAATCACAATCCAATATTAAAAGTCTTTAATAGAGAAAACAAATTAATACTATTTTAAAACATTATATAGAAAACGTTTATTACTAACATTATGTTTTGTTGTTGTTAATAATTTAATTTGTTTATATAATTATTCATTAATATGAAATCTGGGCATGGCCGCTTGATGGCATTGTTTATGTATCAAAACACATAAAAATGCCATTTCTGCAGCCGGCCTTACAGCTAACACAACATTTATATTGTATTACCCAATAGGCTGCTTTACATGATATTGCACAAAAATATTATGGCCTGTTTTGTGCTTGGAAACTGTTTATGCATATTCGCTGTATTCATAGCTGATTATCATATAGCTTGATGGTGTTTTAATTGCAAGTCGATACAACTTTTCAAATCTCCATAATAGAGTAATGCCATTTGTATTTAAATAATGTTGTTAATTACTAATAATTGTCATATGGTCCCCACCCTTCCTTAAAAAATATTAATATGTAAAAAATTGGCAAAGGGTATGTTGAAACACGCTTCGACAAATCTCATGCACTAAGTCATGTTTCAACATGGAAAATATACGACACCAATAAAATGTCTGAGAAGAACAGGCAATTTTTAAACTTTTCAGAATTGCTGAGTATAAAAAGTGAGGCTGTGTCCTTTTTTCAGGCACATAATAGCAATAAAATAATAAATAAAAATAAGTTCAGAATGTATTTGGATTATCTTTTTTCAGTGGGGTTAAAATAAATTATTATTTTTGTTTATTTTTTGTTAATAATAACAAAGTATGACCCCCCCCCCCCCAACCAGTTTATTGTAGAAGCCAAAAAAAGTTAATTCAAACGAAATATAAATAAAAGTAAAAAGTGAAAAAAAGTTGCTGAAAAAAAATTATTGACTTTTTGTTACAATTGTTTATCTGAGGGTGGGGGTTTCAAAACAATTTTTTACCCCCAAAAACACAAAAGTTATTTTTGATTTAATAAGAAAAAAAACAATTTAGTCAACCAAAAAAAAAAAAAGGTAGAACAAAGTCGAAACAAGTCCCAAATAATTGTATTATATTTTTTTGGGTGGGGTTAAAACAAGCTTTTTCTTAGTGAACAATCAAAAGTTTTAAAATCAGAAAAATAAACATAAAGTTAAATTACTAAAATTTGTTGAATAAAGTAAAAGGTCAGGTTAAAAAAACAATGAAAATGAATATAAAAATTTGTTTAATAAAAAAGAAATCATGTTATAAATGAAATAAAAATTTATTTAATTAAAAAAAAAAATTATGTTATATAAAAAAAAGGTGTGGCTGGTAACTTTACATTTGATTGATTTTGTATAGCATCAATGCCATCAAGCAGCTGTGCCCAGATTTCAGATGACTACCTAGCATAAATTGTTATTTATAATATGGTTGTTTGTCATTGATTGTAATCATCATCATTTACATGTTATTTGAATAAACTAGGTCATACATCTATTTCATTAAATTCACTCTTAAATTCACTCTTTTTATTGAATTTATTTGCACCATTGTTTACTTCTGTCTTTACCTAAAATACAGAATTCAATAAAGTACAACAACATCCATTTGATACCATAATCATATCTAGAACAGATATAATTTTTTAAAATAATAATTAACACTCTGAAATAAATAATCGATTTAATAATACATGTAATATTGGAATGAGACAGTTTTAAATTGCTAGCCTTATATGAATAGACATACTTGTTTGTATTATAATAATTATTTATCTATTGTACAATGCCCTACAATAGATACACAAAATAATATTCTAGGATTACACTATGAATCTATTTTAGTACTATGAGATATTTATTATTATTACAATCACATATAGCATCAAATTATAGAATAGTTGTTATTATTATATTTATCAAATGGATAAATATATCATCATCTTAGTTTTATTTTTGAGAGATTATGTCTATTAGAAGCACATCTAATATAAACACACTTTTCTCAACGAAGCTTCTCCTGATCATCTCTGATGTGGCCTGATTGGGGATTACAATTTACATATATATAAGCATTGACTTACAAAATTAACATTTAAAAATGGTTGTTATAATATTCATTTATTCAAAATATTTTTATATAATAAAAATTGCAAACTTTTAATTCATTACTTTAGATTTTCTCAAATAGATATCTTACAAATGATCTGAATCCATGACACTAGCATGTCTAAAGCTAAGCATTAGAATCCTATTTGTTTTATGGTATTAATCTCATTTAAATGTTTTAAATTTTTAAAGCATAACAGAATAGTTTATATGTTACTGTTTAGCAGATCTTTTTTAAAAGGTTATAAAATAGCAAGAAGTAAAAAAGATGAGTTGGTAATCAATAGATTTTGGTAATTTTAATCTATAACCATGATAGACATTTTAAGTTCTTATTATAATTATAAAAATAATAACCATTGATAAAAAGTATATAAACTTGAATTCTTATTTTTATCATTTATCTAAAACCCTTCTTCGAACTTTAATGAAACTTGGAATTTATTCTTTATGCTCATATTCTGAAAATAATTCATCAGAATCAATAAGGACTTCTTTATTTATTTTTATCTAATGTATTTGCATTAGCATTAACTATATATCATTTTAATATGATTATTCTCATGTTAACATAGTATTTTATTCTTAATTTTTTTTAAGAAATTTCATAATACAGAAAACTTGTCTACATTAAGAACTTTGTATTTGAGATCTATAATTCTTTATATACATATCAGTTTTGAAAACACTATTTATGCATAAAAAAAATTATTTTGATAGATTAAAAAAGATTCAGAAACTTCATATCTTCTGATCTGTTTTCTTCATCAAATACCCAGAGTTATCCTGTCATCAGTGTTCCCTCTAATTTTTTGTGACCTGTGTGTGCACTTTTTTAAGTGTGTGCAGGTTTTTCAAAGATAAAAAAATTTTGTGCAGCAATTTCAAAAAGCGCATATAATAATAATAAAAAGACAATACAAGAATAGTATTAATATTCAGCCAAATTTTTTACCTACTTATACGCATTGACTTGATCTTACAGCATACCACTTGTAAGTTGTACTACATACATTACAACGGAACACAATGAAAAAACTACTCTAAAATCAAGTCAAATCATTAGTTCATGAAGACAAAATTTAGCTGATTACTGTGGCTTTCCTTTTCCATTCAAATAAAAAATAAGAAAATTCAAGTACTTACAATGTAAAAACGTTGTCTGCTTCTAATTTTTTCAATTAACAAATTTGTCAAAACAAACAAACAAGAACAATAATTCACAATTACTTATTATTGAACAATTCTAGAATTAAAGATTACATTTATTATTAATGGCATTTACTTTATAAGTTCTCTCTCCTGTCTTTTGGTTTTAATCATTCTGCATAAACTTTACTTAAATTTGCATTGTTTTCGTCATTCATATATGATTTTACTCTCATCAGCATATCCATATGGTTTTCTTGCAATCAATTTCTTTGTTTTGTTTTAATCAAACTTATCAAACTAAAACCATGCTCGCAATCCACACTATTGGCCAGAAAAGTGCCTCTGATATCTAGTAATTTGGATAGATCTTTAAATTTTTGGTTATTCAAACTAAACATAACCATTTCTTCAAAATCTTTTATTTGTTTAATTTTACTTTTTTCCCACACTGCATATTTAAAATCGTTTTACTGTTCGCTTATAATACTGATTTATCTGTAAGAAAAGCATTATATTTTAAACACAATTTTTCAATTTCTGCTAGTCCGTAATTAAAATCACAGGATAATAAACTGAAAACATAAAAAAATATCCAATCTTCTACTTCACCCGTTGGAAACCTTTCTTCCAAATTTTCACATAATAAATTACTAAATTTTAACATATCATCTGTTTTTATAGTTATATTTAAATCATTAGCCTTTTTTAAAAGCACACTTATTTTATTGTTTCATGCCATGTTTCCAAGATGTTTTTCCTTGATTTTATTAATTTTTGCATGAGCAAATTGAAAAGCATCTATGGGTGTTAATTCACGGAGTTGAAAAAATTGACATAAAGCACTGAGTTCTTCTAAAATTGAAGACAAAAGTTCAAAATTTATTTGAAATTTAATGTTGCTTAACTTTTTCAAACAAAATTTGGAATTTGGATCATCTTTATCTTGAGTAAAATATTCAATTAATGATTCATAATTTGTAATAATTGCTTTTATTGCAAAATGTCTTGACAACCACCTCACTTCATTAATAGCTTGGAAAGCTATAGATTTATTTTGTGAAGCTTCAATAATTTCTTTAAATTTTCTTGTTTTTGTCATGGATCTCGAGAATAATGTATAAACAATTCTCACCACTGTTTTGATTTCTCTTGTGGCTTTTACTTCTTTCCATGCATCCAAAATACACAAATTTTCTCGGTGTGCAACACAATGTTGTTGCACTAAATGTGGTACATTCTGCTTTAATTTAGCTGCTACACCATTTCGTTTTCCAAGCATTATGGATGCACTATCAGATGTAAACATAACCAGTTTTGCAAATCAATTTGGTTATCTTCATAAAATTGTAAAATTGCAGAAAAAATTGAAGAGGAATCACGTCTTTAATTGGATTATCCCACCAAAAACAGTTTTATATTGTTCATATTTTCTAAACTTAAAATATAAAATTAAACATTTGGTTGTAGAAATGTCTGTGCTTTCATCAACAATTAAAGTATGAAAATGTGCCATTTTAATTTCATTTATTATTTCATTTTTTACAACAGTATTCACCACTTCCAAAAATGAAAAAGCATAGTTTTTACTACGCCAACTTTTTAGAATATGGATGTATTTTGCCATGTGGTTATTTATTTCTCAAACTGAAAGCAAAGATATATTCATTTTAATTGCCAATAATAGATTGTCAATTAAAATTTTTACCTCCTCAGGATTTGATTTTTTTTTCACAATCTTCTGGTGTTTCTTTTAAAAACCATACCAAACCAGTTGCTGATAATAAAGCATTCTTATTTTTCGGTTTTTGTACGCTTTCTAAATGTGATTTACTAATTAAATTCCATTTTAAAAAGTCCAATTTCCACACACAATCCCATATTTTTTCACTAACAAAATCACTATGCACCTCTCCATCTCGGCAGTAATTACAAATTACACTCTTTTCTTTATTAAATATGATTATTTCTTTTAATTGAATTTGTAATTTATCATGACTTTTCGGAGTATCAGTTTCCATGAATTCATTAAGCCACTCAATTTTAAATTCATTAGCTGTTCTTTTTCTTTTCAAACTCATTTTTAACCCTATACTGTAAAAATACTTTTAAAAATATTTATTTTCACAAAATTATATCACTGAAACACATATATTCCATAATAAAAGCTGGTAATGATTTTGAATTTAAATTTTAACAAAAATATGGCAATTTTAACACTGATAAAAGATGATGCAATCTTTACATATGGCGTACAAGCGTTACAGTAATTCCCAGCCTCATTTCTCATCAACAATAAATGTGCTGCCATCTATACCTATACACAAATACTATAGTTGGCAGTTTATTTAAATCTAAAACTACATTTGATTCAATTTTTTTCATTTTATTTTTTTATATGGATTTCATATGCAGGTGCAATTTTATTTTCTGCACGAAAAAAAAAATTTTGTGCGCATGAATATTTTTCATGTGCGCTATGTTTAAAATTTATGTGCACGTGCACATGCACACAGCTTAGAGAGAACACTGCCTGTCATTCTATTTAATTTCATATTTGACTGTTATTATTCATTATATATTCTAGTCATGAACACATATTTTATATACCTGTGGTAATACTTAAATTCTTTTGTCTTTATAATTTTCAGAACTGATTCCTTGTAATGCACATGTTTTACCAAAGTTCCACTTTTAATATTGTATACATGCTCAAATTACATAATAAAATAATGCTGCATCAAAGGAAGAGGAGATCATGCTTGTAAATTTTATTATTATTATTATTATTATTATTATTATTATTATTATTATTATTATTATTATTATTATTATTATTATTATTATTATTATTATTATTATTATTATTATTATTATTATTATTATTTTGCAAATTTTTTGGGCTTCAACAATATAACCCTGTTGTTAATAGTTTTCAGCGTACTTTAGATTGTGTTCTTTGTAATGTACCAATAGTTAGTAATTTTCACTTTGTCTCTGTTTCTTTTCCAATTGATGTTCATCATCCACCTATTGAATTTTATATTAAGATGTGTTATTCTAAAATTACTTGTTCTAATGTTGTGAAAAGGGATTATGGGAGGGGTAATTATGTTGATCTTTGTAGAAAATTTTCTGAAGTTGATTGGAATAATATGTACTCAATTAATGATGTGAATTTTTGCTTGGATTATTTTTTGAAAATTTTTAATGGTTTTATTGATGTATATATTCCTAATAAATTATCGTTTAACAAAGGTTATCCTCTGTGGTTTTCATATACTCTTATTAAGATTATTAAAAGGAAATCTTACCATCATAGACTCTATTTTAAGACACAGAATATAATTTATTATAATAATTTTATCAATTTTAGAAGATTGGCTAAATATATCTATAAACGAGATTTACAAGAGTATATAAAACAAATTGAAATTAATATTTCTTCTAATCCTAGAGAATTCTGGAATTTTGTTAATAATTCAGGCTTGGGTAAGAAAAAGGTTCAAATGACTCACGGTTCTGCATTAAATGCAGATGATTTTTCTAAACATTTTGCAGAGTTATACTTTTCACAACATGGGATTGATTCTAAAATTACATTTCCTGGCAATTTGTCTAGTGCTAAATGTACAATTGATCATATCTCTAGGGAAGATGTTATTGTAGCTATTAGGAGGCTTAAGACTCACTCTAGTTTAGGATGTGATAATATTCCTTCTTTTATTTATAAGGGGCTAGCTGAATTTATTGCAGTACCTCTTGCCTTTGTTTTTAATCTGTCTCTTAATTCTTGTACTTTTCCTAGTGTTTTGAAATGTGCTAAAATGGTTCCAATCTTCAAAAATGGTGATCGAGATTGTGTTTCTAATTATAGACCAATTTCTGTTTTGCATACCATTGCAAGAATTTTTGAGAGATGTATTTATAATAAAATTATTTCAGATGTGGGTAAGATAATTTCTTCTTCTCAACATGGTTTTAGTCCTAATAGATCAATTGATAGTAATCTACTGACAATTTATGATCATATAGCTCATGCTATTGAAGATCGTCAAAGACTAGATGTTATTTATTTTGATTTGTCAAAAGCCTTTGATAAAGTTGATCACAGTGTCTTACTTCATAAATTACATAAAATAGGTTTCTCTAATAAACTTGTATATTGGTTTCAATCATTTCTATGTAGTCGTACAGCATATATTAAATTCAATAATAAAGTTTCATTTAATTTTGAATGCAATTTAGGTGTTCCACAGGGTAGTATTTTAGCACCCATGCTGTTTAATGTTTACGTTAATGATCTTAATGATTGCTTGAGATATTCTTTTCTGTTAAGCTATGCTGATGACTGTAAGATTTTTAGAAGAATTGTATCAGTGAACGATTGTGTTCTCCTTCAGAAGGATATTGATAACTTTAGTGCTTGGTGTCAGTCAAATAATATGACAGTTAATTTTGATAAATGTTCCTTTATTTCTTATTCCAAAAAATCTGAAGTTTTACAGTTTTATTATTATATCAATTCTCATAAAATTATTTCAGTTAAATGCCAAAAAGATCTTGGAATTATGTTTTCTTGTAATGGATCTTTTATTCCTCATCTTGAAATGATTGTTGGTAAAGCTTTTAAGGTTATGGGTGCCATTCTTAGACATGGTTATCAGTTCAGTAATGATACTAAACGGAAATTGTTTTTTTCATTGGTTCTTCCTATTATTGAATATGGTTCAATAATTTGGAACCCTAGTTCTTTGCAAGGATGTAACTTGTTGCAGTCTATTTCAAAGAAGTTTTTCAAATATGTTTCTTGGGAGGGTAAAATGATTAATCTTTCATCTAGACGAAAGTATAGGGATTTGAAATATTTTTATAAAATTGTTAATAAACAGGTTATTTTATCAGATATAGTTTCAACTATCTCAGTTAGGTCTTTGAGTTATGATACTAGGTCTACTTGTGTATATCAGATTCAATCATGCCGTTCTAATATTCTTAAATTTTCTCCTTTATTTAGGTTACCCTCTTTATATAATCAAATTGGGAGTAACCTTAATCTGTGTGACATTGATTATAAGAAATTTTGTAATCTTGTTAAACTGAAATGTGAAGTTTGATTTTGTCTTTTAAATTTTACTTTATTATGTATACATTTATATTTTCATTTTATGTTATATGTTTTATTTTCACTTTTATTGTATGTGCAAGCTGTAATTGGCTTTATGCTGTTGTTTAGCACTTAAATAAATGAATTGAATTGAATTATTATTATTATTATTATTATTATTATTATTATTATTATTATTATTATTATTATTATTATTATTATTATTATTATTATTAATTATTATTATTATTATTATTATTATTATTATTATTATTATTATTATTATTATTATTATTACGTTTCAATAAAGGCTTTATTGATCTCAATGGTTTACATAAGTTTACATCTAGAAAAATTTGAAATTTAACATACAATGAATAATATTAGGGTAAACACATATAAATGAATTTAGTGGTTACACTTTGTGGTTAATGGACTATAACAATATAAAAATTAAAAAAGCAAAAATAATCAGAGTTCTAAAGTTTGAGGAGCTTATTTAGTTTTGTCCGCATGTCACTTTGAATGTTAGTTGTATGATAGTTTTCTTTGCAGCATTCACAGCATTGATGGTTGTTTTAACAATGACCATGTTGCTGCATATAAGTGGGGGTTGGTTATTATTTTATCTCTATTTCGAATGTGTAGCAGTTTGTTGCTAAATGTAGCTGGGTGTCGTCTGGTGTTATTGCCAATTAAGAAAGTACATCGGGTGCACCAATACGCATATAGAACAAATGTGGCTGCCCTAATGCTAGGTATTGATCTTCCCTGAAAAGCAGCTATTATGTGATTAATGATTGTACCCGGTTTTCTGTAGGTGTTACACATCATCTGTCGTGTTTGGTTAAGTGCTACACATTGATAAATAAAGTGGTCCAGTGTCTCTTCTGCTCGATGGCAGAGTCCACAGAAGGGGTCAATAGATATATACATTCTTTTATGATAAAGAAAGTGGGTTGTTGGCAAGGCAATGAGATTGATTTTCATGATAAAATCAAAGTATTTGGGCTCTAGAGCCCATTTTTTATATTCCTTGAGTAGTCTCTTGTTGTTAATTCCTAGCATAGGTTGTATAACATTAGTATCTGCTTCTCTGTTTATTAAACCATAAATATCCCAGTATGAATACTTATGCAAATACTGTTCTGGAATCTTGTCTGTGGTTTTGCATTGGTATATAATGTTGGTGAAAAAGGAACCTTTTGGAGGTGGTCTATCTGTTGGAGTAACTTCTAGCAAGTGGTTAATTTTGGGGTATTTGGCAAGTATTGTGATTATTGAGTTCCTTAACTTCTGTATATGAAAAACATTGATGTTGTGCAAGCCAAGTCCATTTTTTTATTAGAGGTTGGCTAAGTTTTTTTGTGGAAATTGCTACTGTTTTTCTGGCCCAAAGTAGTTTATTATATATGGTTTTAATTTTTGAAATGAACCCCTTTGAGAATGAAATAACCGGTACATAGTAAGTTATTTTGGTTGTGATAAGCTGGTTAATTAACTGTACTTTGGAATATAGTGAAAGATATGCCTTGGACAAGGAGTTTATAATTTTTGTGGCTTCTTCTTTAAGTTTATTTTGGATATGACATCTCATTCCTGTAATTCCCATATGAAATGGGAACCCAAGGAAAGAGTTTGGTTTTGATTTGTAAATTGATGTACATGGTTTACCAGTGTATAGAGACCAGGCTGTGGTTTTTGCTGGATTAAATGTTAATTCATATTTTTGTGAATATTCTTGTAATATCTTTTGGAGTTGCGGTATTTGTTTTTTTGATGTTAGGAATATGGTAACATCATCCATATAGGCGATGCATGTAGTGCGCTGTGTTGTGTCTGGTATCTCGATCCCAGTAAATGCATTTTGTATGCTTTTAATAAGGGGATTGATGTAAAATATAAACAATAGTGAACTAAGAGGGGATCCTTGGGATATAGATTTGGTGGGTGTGAAAGATGGTGAGTTTCTTCCATTTAAAGTTATATGGATCTCTCTGTTCAGAAGCAGGTTAGCAATTATATATAGATGTGTTCTAGGAATTTCTGTGTCTTTTAGCATTTTTAGAAGTGTGTATATATTGACTGAGTCAAATGCAGCTTCTATGTCAAGCTGCACAACAATGGGTCCGTATTTTTTCCGCTGTTTTACTGTTGCTAGAATTGCTTTGAAGAATAAAGCTGCTTCTGTTGTTGAAGAGTTTTTCTTTGCATATTGTGCTTCGGAGATAAGTGGCATTATATACGGTTCAATTTCATCTTTAATAATTTTCTCCATAATTTTGATCGGCAAAGGTCCCATAGATATTGGTCTGAGGTCTGTAATAGGTGGAATAATTGCTTTCTTTTTATTATAGGGTACTATGGCTATTGGATAGACACCCTCCATGGGTTGAATTTGTTGTGCTAGATGGTTTGCTAACTGACACAAATATTCTGTTGTGAATTTACTTAGATGCTTTAATACAAACAATGGAACTCCAGGACTACCTGGATGGCAAGCGTTTCGAATAGTATTTAGTTTTGTTGTGAATAGATCTTTTGTGAATGGGGTTTTTGTCTCTGGTGGGCCAAACAGATTATGTGGTATTTTATATGGTTGTCTTTCTTGTAATTTCTCTTTAAAATATTCAAAAATTGGCATAATCATATTGTGTCCTGCATATGTTCCACTATTTGTATATAGTGCCATTGGCACTTTTACATCTGGTTGGTTCCCCAGCGCCCATCTTATATAATCTCTTGTCCAAGTGTGTGGCCTGGTTAGGCATACCTTGCTTTTCTTTATCTTCAGATAGCTTTTGAGTTCTTCACATGCTTTATTGTATGCATGTGTAAGCTTGAATATATACTGCTGGGTGCAGTGTGATGGGTTAATCATGATTATTCTCTGGTGTAACTGATCTGCCAGAGACAAAAGTCTTGATGGTGGAGGTTGTTTTTTTGTTATATGGTTGATGTTAAAGGACAACATTCCCATAAATGCTAGATATTTCTGGACCGGGTTCAAAGTCATATCTTTGATTTTGTTTAGCATTATGTAGGTCTCAGAGAACAGAAATTCAGGGGTTGTTTCTGGGAGTAAAACTCTTATTGTTCTTGTAAGTGGAAAGGGTGATATTTGAATTTGGGCACAGTCAATTGTGACTATTTGAGCTGAGTGATCGGAAAAAGTTGAGGGAGTTAGTTTTATTTCAATAAGGTGGTGAAGCATTGGAGAATAAAAGCACAGATCAATAAGTGAAGAGAAGCGATTATTGTGGAAAGAGATGGCATCATCTGGCAAAAAACCTTGGCCACTCATTAGTGGTATGTTTATTCTGTGAAGCCAACATTGGGTAAATTCCTGATATTTTAAATTAAAATCTCCAATTAAGATGGTTGGGTTTGAAGTTGTAGCTAACCTTGAATTAATGTTTGCAATTATGGTATCTATTTTTTTTATCCTGTAAAGGCATATATACAAAAACCAGATTTATTGTTATGCTTTTTTGGTTGAAGGTTGCAATTAATAAGTTCATGTCAATGTGAATTATTTTGAACATTGTGAATGGGCAATTTCTAGCAATTATGAGTCCAGTTCCAGCTGAGGGAGAGGAAGAGTCTCTGGAGCATGCACAGAAACCTTCCATATTTAAATGTTTGGCTGGGTCAGTTTGTGATCCAGCATAAATTTTTGTCTCAAGTATACCAAGCAAGTGTGGTTGTATATCCTTGATCCAATGTTTTAACTTATTAATTTTTGAGGTTGAGTTCAAACCCCTGACATTGATTGCCGCAATTTTTATTTTCATTATATGTTTTTTGGTTGAGATTTAAATATTAGGGTTGATCTGGTGTTTCTTCCCATTCATTCTCATATTCCATTTCCAGATCTTCATCTGTTTCCACTGTAGTTGTATTGTTGTGATCAGAAAGGCTAAGGTTGGATTCTGTTTTGATTTTTTTGGGCCCTCTATTTTTCTTTGGTGGGCGGCCTGGTCTTCTTCTTTGTTCTGTGTCAGCTTTGGTGATTTGAGGCATATTTGGGGTGATAGCTTCCATAATTTCCATTGTTGTATTATTTTTAATATTGGGTGTTTGGTGTGTTATATATATTTTTTCTTGATCACTATTACTGTGTGAGTTTATTTGTTCTTTTATTATCTCTTTTTCATCAGTATCTTTGGTAGGCTGACTTAGATTGTGCGCTATTTTTTCCATTGGAGCCTCTTGAGGTTGTTGACTTTCTGTTTTTTTATCAGTGGGGGTTTGAATTCTATTGGTTGATTTTGTTGATAAATCCAGAATTTCAGGTGCTGGCAACGTGTGTGCAGTTTTTTTATTATTCAATTGCTGTTGATCTGTGGTTTTTTTATTAATTTTTTCTTGTTTATTAGTTGTTTTCGTTATCTGTTTTGTACTGTTTGATTCCGGTTGGTGAGCTTCTGTTGGTTGATCTTCAGAGCTCGGTTGGTTTTTCTGGTTGATTTTGGTGTTGCAATCGATTGCTAAGTGTCCGGTTTCACCGCACGCAAAACATCTCGGCCTTAATCCTTTTATGTGAATAGTCAGTATTGCATTCTGGTCAATTATTTGTGTTGGAATATCCTCCAGGTTTACATTGTCATTCAGCTTTATTTTGAAATGAAAGTTGTTGCTGAAAACCGGTATGGGGGTGTCGGATAAGTAGATTTGTTTTATATAAATAGCTTTGCCAAATGACTGTATTAATTTTTGAAAATCCTGAATGGTATATCCGAAGTAAGTGTTTTTAATTATTCCGTTACAATAGTTTTGCAAGCTTTGATCGACTATTATTAGCGCGTAGCTTCCCAAAGTTTTTACTTTAGTTTGAAATCTTGCATGCTGATGTTCATCGAAAAACTGAATTGCAACGTATCACGAGTTTGGATGCTCTCCAATACTAGAGACTGTATCCCACAATGCTGTTGCTGTCAGCTCCTCGTAAAGAAGCTCTCTGGGGAATTTATAGAGTGTTAAATTCCTATCAGTGACAGCTAACACTAATGATCTCGGTGAAAAAAATTTTTGGAAAGTTGCGAATAATTTTTTTGGGATGGTGCTGTTGAAATTAACGTTTATTTCTTGCAGTTCATCTTGATTCCATATCGTTGGGGAGGGCTCTTCATTATTGTTTTCTATGAGGTTTAAATTATTTATGTCGGCTTGATTTACCTTCCTAAATCTTGCTGTCTGTGTTAATGCTGGACTTTTTTCGATGCTGTGAAGCTGCTGGTTTATTTTTGTTACGTTTGCGTATGTTTTTGCGATAGTCGCAGTTTTCATTTTATCGCCGTTTGTTTGAGCGCAATTTACGTCATTTGCTTCTTGACGCGACGCCATGCTTGTTTATGACATTAGAATTTATTTTTTGTTATAAACGACCATATTACTTACTTTTTGCTAGAAAACAACTGTTCAGTAATCAGCCATCGCTGTCTTTATCTATCACAGATATTATTATTATTATTATTATTATTATTATTATTATTATTATTATTATAATAGTAAAAATTATGAAATCAAATATAAATGAAGCATCTGCTTAAAGTATTGATTTAACTCTAATTATTATTAAAACAATGATTATTAATATGTAAATCAAATTTATTATCTTAAATCTAAAATGAGTATTAATTAAGATAAATTAAATTTAATTAAGTCCCAACAATTCTTGTAATAATAGATTATGTTTATAAACAAACCTACCAGGAAGCCAGGATATCTATTTTACTATTTCAATGCTCTAAATTAGTTATGTTTATAAATTTTGCTTTATTTACAAATATTATTTATTAAAATTAAGATTTGAATAGTTGTAGTGCCTCATATAAATTAATTGATGGATTTGACATACATAAATAATTTGAATCCTTTTTGTATCATGTTATGATAGTAAATTTTTGGTGCTAATATGGAGTTCAATAAAGCAGGCTTAAAATATTAAATGGAACTTGATTAAAGGATTCTTGATAGATTTAATAAAATATGATAGATTAAAATAAATTTGGTTAAAAAATTTACATTGAATGTTTATTATAGTTATACAAACTTTTTGCAAGTGTAAAAAGTTATGCTGATTGAACCTACAAGAACTTATAAAGTGTAGAGATGACCAAAATGAGTTTAAAAGAATTAAGTGAATACATCATATTATGAAATCATTGAAAGAAAGAATAATAAATATGGTTATGGGAGATTTTCCTGAAGGGAAAAAAATCATATACATCCATTCAAAGTTATAATTTTATGATTATGGTATTGTGAAAGATTTAAGGGATATGGGAATACATTATCAGTGAGATATATGTGTTAATAGAAAGATATGATCAAATATTGGGTAATCATTAGCAAAGAGTTTACATAATTTGTAATTGCTGAACAAATGAATTTACTTCAATATATATAAAACAATGTATTCTACAGAAATATATAAAAAATCCTAGATACATACCACAATATTAATAATAAATAAATAAAAAAGTAAAACAAAAATAGTATCACATATAAGAATACATAAATGTATTATTATTGTTTGTAAAAATTGATTATATTTTTTATTCCATGAATATCGACATGATGGTAATGGGCATTAAATAACTTTGAAAGTTTAAATAATATAGAATCTCTTAAACGATTGGTTGTAAATTTTGTAATATAAAAAGTGCTATCATATTTCAAACACATATCAGGAATGCTGAAAGAAATTTCAGTTTACTATGTTGATTTGTTTAATGACTACTTTTGCAAGAAACAAAATATCATTAAAATTTTTTAGTATTTAAAAAAACACGAAGAGAATTATATACTGTTCCAAACTTTGCACTATAGTAACTTATAAATTTTTTTTGTACTGTATCTAAAGCTCAACTATGAGAGTGATTCTCAGAGTTTAAAACAATACTGCCATAGTTTAGAATTGATAATACTAAAGATATAAAAAGATATTCATAAGTTTCTCTATTAGGGAATCTTATTTCCCTAAAGATGTAATCCACAACTTTAAATGCTTTAAGACATAAATAATGTAGATAACTTGAGAAAAGTAATTTAAAATCTAAAGTTGTGCCTAATTACCCTCAATTCTTATTTCCTTTTATAAAATATATTCTACTTATTATCACCACCTTAAAAACTTTTTAACAACACCATACATCTTTTTACTCTCAAAAATATATATGACTTACAAAATATAACATTCTCTTCACATTAAACCCAATCAAAACACTCTCCTTTTTTCTTTCCAAAACGTTATTTTTTCCATCACTGTATATATACATTTACTTATTTACAACATCTAATGTTTCAACCACCTTATTTGCAGTCATTTTCAAGGATCTACAAAATACATATTATATTTTTATAATTATCCATACAATTAAAAATAAAATAAAAACACAAAAAATGAATCCATCTCTATCATAAAAAAACAATAACATTTTTCTCTTATTTATCCATATCTCTTTTATATATATATTGTAACAGAATTAAAATTAGAAGCAATTATTAATTATTAAAATATGTTTATAATCTGTCATTTGTAACAGTATGAATAATATTGTAATGATGAATGATAAAAAGGCTGTTAAAAGACTGTTACTTTTATAACTGATTACAATCTATGTATATTGATGAATGATAAAATGATAGTTGCTATAATTGAATAACTAAATATAACATTATAGCCCGTTTGCAACTATCCTAAACATTAATTCTGTCACACTTATAATGAAATAAATAAATTATCTCATTTCTCTACACATAAAATAATAAAATGACAATTAAAACTGTCATCATTAAAGATTTAAAATATTTAGATATTGGGGAAGTCATTTGAACAATAAAACATATTGGCCATTGTCATCAAATAAAATAATATTAAATATAGCAACTGAATAAAATTACCCACTGTGAGGTCCCTGGAGTGCATTTCACTTATCTCCAATACTAGGTTCTTTTAACCAAGAATCCTTCTCATTCATCTTTCCATGTATATATGACCATTCACGGTCACACCTACACACTGATGCTATTTATAACAACGTATAAAATTATCACATAAACTTAATATCATTAAGTTGGAAAGGGATTAAATCACTCTTTATTCAGTTTAGCTAAGTACATGTGTTTTCCCACGAGTGCCACCAGATTGTTTTAAATCTAGATAAATATCTGTTTAGAGTGTACTGAGTTCAAACTCATTCGGTACATTTTTATTACACATGACTTGGATGACTAATGAGAAAAAAAATGACACTCTTATATTTTATGTATATCAATAAAATTACAAGATCCCAATATTACCAAAATTTATATTATAGATCAAAACTCTTATAGACATTGCTAGCTCATTTTACGTATATTGATGAACAGACAAGTATAATCCTATTAATGGCTTCTAAACAAGCATCGTGATGGCCATTTAACTAGATTATTTATCACAATATAAAGGTAATAATGATGATGATAATAATGATGATGATGATGATATCATAATAATAATGATAATAATAGTGATGATGATAATACCAGCCATAACTTATTAATAAACTCACAACTATAAATTTATCTTTATAAACTCATAAGCACTTTTAAAAAATCATCCTTTGTCAAAATGGGATTTAAATATTACATTCATTAGCATTTATATAAGTTTATGTTTATTTACTAAAATACTTTTATAGTTAAAACTAGAATTTAATAATACTAGTGTTGATGACTGATCATCACGCATCTCTCCACATGATATTCAACTTTCTACAAATCCTTATTTACTAAATATATTAATTATGTTAAACATTAGATTTAATGATTATAATTTTCTTAATGATGATGGCGATCATAACTCATGTATACTATTATTTGAAACAGTGTTTTAATCAATAATATATCCATCTTTGATGAGGATGATCAAAACTCATGGACACAACATAATTTTAGATTTCTATTGTTGAACTATCATTATTAAAATTTGGTTATTATCAAGCTTAATCCCTAAATACTTAAAGGTAAATCAACATTCTAGTTTACTTAACATTTTGTGAGCGCTTAATATTTGCAAGTGATTGCTCAATATTTACGAATGATGATTCTTAATATCTGTGAGCAATGATGATGATGATCATTTAAAACAATAGAATTAAGACAAGAAAAATACAACAATATTTTAAATAAGAACTCAAAAACCAATTAAGATATATAATTATATTTTATTAATACTATTCTTCTTTCTTTCTTTAAAATCAAATTTACTAATTAGATAGATGGCTTATTATTACATTAATTCAATACAAAACTAATACAAAAATTTATATAAGCACAACCAAATAAATTTAATATATAAGTTTGTCATTTTTGGATATTTTAAAATAAGCTGGCTTAAAATGACATTAAAAATATATATATATTTCATGGAATGCTTACTTAAGACTTTCCTAACTTATTATATCATAAAATAAATTTCATATGTAACGTGTTTTATTTCACTTCCATTCATATGTAAGCCTTGCTTTATAATTTCTCATATTTAAACTAATTATGTATAACCTATTCTTTTGACATGTTTGTATAAGCAGTTACACATGCACACATTCGGTAATGTTAACATATATGTTTAAAATATATATTCCTATATTAGAGATTAATACATAAATTACATATATGAAAAAATATTCTTGCAACCTTTTAGCAAAAAAAAAAAAAAATACATTATATCAATTTTAATATGCAACAAGATAAAAAAAACAAAAACATTATAAATGCATATATTTATAAGTTGCTCATTATCATAACAAATGAAGAACAATAAAAAAAAAACATTTCAATATTACAATATATAATATAAAAAAAATAATAAAAAAAATAATGAAAATTTAAGTTTAAAGATTTAAACTGTGTTTGTGTTATGTTATGTGATATTGAGAATAATTATCGATAAACAAGCCTTTAATGTTTCTGTATCAAAGAAAAAAAATAATGCTTTGACCAATAAATTAAGGTTTACTTTTAATAAGCAATAATAAAAGATCTGTTAAGGAAAGTTCATAGTTACCCGATTACTTTCACTTCTTATAAATGTCCCAAGTTTGAATTTTCAGACTGCTTGTCTTTGCTCCATTTAAAAAAAAAGAAAAGTTCTTGCAGATACTTTTAAGATAAACATGAATTAATTGACTTGCTTATTTCTTCAATTTTAAAATTATTTATTGTTGATACTTTTGATAATGCTGAATTCGTTGACTGGCCTGCTTCTACCATTTCAAAAAGAGTTATTTCAAATACTTTTAAATAAGTATGAACTGGTGGATTTGCTTGTCTCTCCCATTTTAAAAAAAAAATCGTTGTAGACACTTTAGATGACTGAGGAAAACTTTAACAAAAAATTTGGTTCATAGCTTCAAACCTGGCTATATATGTGGCTTTTATTCATCTTTCCTTTCTTCTTGGCTCTTGTCAAAGATGATAATGAGATGACATTTTTGGCTGGTTTTAAATTTGTCCATTCTTTTGGTTACTATGGACCGGTATATGGGTCCATAGTAGACCAGTGATTTAACCCATTCTGTATTAATCAGGAAGTAGAAACAATGGTTTTAGCAATGCAAATTCATTGTATTATACACAGCAAAATATATTAATATTATTCTATAGAATTGTCAATAATTTCTTCCAAGAAATTCAATTTTGTTTCATTTTTTTATCTTAATATTGCTGGGAATTACTTATGTATATGCACATCTTTGTCTATACTGACTTTAAAAGAAGAGTCATTTTTTTCTTCCTCAACTTTTAAAGAATAAAAAAAAAATCGCTCACTCTCTTTTGAAAAAAAAAATCAGAGCTTACATCTCTTCTCTCATCATATTAAAAAAACTGACTGATCACTAAATATTGTTTCATTCATTTATATTGCAAATCTATGATCAAAGAAAAATACCACCTGGAAATCTTATCTTGAAATAAAAATCAAAGCTTCACAAGTTGATGTTCTATCACGATTTTACAAGAAAATTAATAATCACGTTTTATCCCATCAAAGCACCTCTCTCTTAAAAATAATCTTAGATACAGATAACACAAACAACAAAGCTGGCAATCTATAGTCATTAGAAATAGGTGTAAAAGTGTTTTGGTGTTTATACAGACGTTCTTATTCTTTTACACTCTTTTGCATGTGCACATTTCTTTTTATCTCCTAATCTACTAATCTGATCGCCTTATTTTACACTTTCTTTCTGATCTGCTTTATTTTAACAAAAAAAATTAATGTTAAATAAGTTAACACATTATTTAATAAGAAAATATAATAAATCAATATTAAATATTATTACCTTCTCTCTTTACAACTGCTTATTTATTAACTATTTATAAATTATATAATAATAAATACACACATAAATCTCTATATATATAAAAGAAAAAAAAAATTTTTTTAATTAAATAATATATCTGTGTGTTTGAAATGAGTCATGCTTCTTTCCTCTTCAAACTTTTTTTTTTACTTATACAATTTCTTTTTTTAAAAAACTAACCACAAATGTCTTTTCTTTAAAATATATAATAAAAATATATTTTCTTTTCCTTTTTATATCTCTTAAGTATTTACTTAAAAACAATACTTTACATACAACATTTATATCATTTATTCTATTCAATACAGGTTTATTTCTTTTTATATATAAACTCTCCTTTACCATTCTCTCTATATATAATCTTACTTTCTCCAACATTTTTATCTTAAATTCTATATGCCCAAATTCTTTACTGTATATGTTAACATTTGAGTGACATTTGAATTTTTATAACTCAAATGTTGTTTCAATATTGTCTCTAATTTATTCTTTGTTGTACCAATATATGACACATTCTTATTTCTTTTTTATAATCTAAACACTCAATTCTATAAATATCATTCATATTTTTAACAATACTTTTTTTTATATACTGGTTTCAACAATAAATTGCATTCCATATTTCCTATTTATCTCCTTCATTATCTTTTTAATCTTAAAAAAGGTATTTTTTGATATCTTATAACTACTACATATAAATTTCTCTTATCTTACCCATTTTTTCCTTAAATAACCTTTCCTCTGAACATAAATTAATTCCTCTAATTATTCTATTATTAACAATATTTATTTTATGTATATATTTTATATCTGATTTCCAATTACTTAATAACCCATAAAAAGCACTCTATCTAAATATACTTGTCTCAATCTTTACCCTATAATTCTTTATGATTTTAAAAAATTTTACATCCATATAATTAATTGAATTATTTATTTATTTTTTCATTGTAAATTTAATGTTTTCATCAATTAAATTAATATACTTTAAAGAAATGTTCTGATTTCCTATTATTACCATTAAACACTAAAAAATAATTATCAACATATCTCACATAAAATATAGGTTTATATTTCATTCCATTAAAAAAAATCTTTACAATGATGTCAGTAATCACTTAAACAATTACCCATATTCAAATCTTTACATTGCTTATAATATCTTTCATTGTATACAAATACAACATCCTTACAAACATATAGTCAAAATGTCATGTAATAGATTACATTCTATTTTAATACTTTTATTATCATCTTTAATATACATTTCCATAATTATTTCAAATGCTTTACTCAGATCTATATTTGTATACATGTTACATATATCCAATTTACCAAACCACATATTATTAACATTATTGTTCTTTCCAAAAACATTCTTAACTGTTTTATAAACTCATTTGAATTACTAACATTATTTTCATTTTTCTTTCCCCCATATTTTTTCAAAATTGTATTAAATAACCATTTTGATATTTTCTCATAATGTGTATCAATATTATTAATTATAGGTCTTAATGGTATACCTATCTTATGTGGTTTTGCTATTCCATGTATCATAACATTTTAAAAATCCATCCTGCTTACCAATATTTCCTTTTATCAGAAGTATTATAAATAATATTTCCTTTTATATATATTTCTGTTATAATCCTTTTTTCCTATTAAGGCCTATAATTAATAATGTTGATATATCTTATAAGAAAATATCAAAATAATTATTTAATAATATATTGAAAAAATATGAGGAAAAGAAAATAATGTTAGTAATTCAAATGAGTATATAAAAAGGTTAAGAATGTTTTTGGAAAGAAACAGTAATATAAACAATATGTGGTTTGTTAAATTGGATATATGTAACATGTATACAAATATAGATCCAAGTAAAGCATTTGAAATAATTATGGAAATGTATATTAAAGATGATAATAAAAGTATTAAAATAGAAGGTAATCTATTACATGACATTTTGAATATATGTTGTAAGGATGTTATATTTGTATACAATGAAAGATAATATAAGCAATGTAAAGATTTGAGTATGAGTAATTGTTTAAGTGGATTACTGAAATCATTATATTCGAATTATTTTGAAGAAAGATTTTTTAATGGAATGAAATTATTTTTTAATGTTTAATGGTAATGATAGGAAATTTAAAATATCTTAATTTAATTGATGAAAACATTAAATTTACAAAGGAAAAGGAAATAAATAATTCAATTAATTATATGGATGTTAAAATTTAAAAAATCATAAAGAATTATAGGGTAAAGATTGATTCAAGTATATTTAAAAAGGGTACTTTTTTGGTTTATTAAGTAATTGGTAATCAGATGTAGAATATATATAAGATAAATATTGTTAATAATAGAATGATTAGAGATATTAATTTATATTCAGAGAAAGTTATTTAAGAAAGAAATGGGTAAGATAAGAGAAGAGGCAATAAAAAATGATTATCAAATTAAAATTATTAATAAATTATGTGGAAAGAAAAATATTGAAAAAAAATAAAATAAAATAAAATTGGATAAAAGAAAAAAAAAGATATTTATAAATAGTAATTATAAGGTATCAAAAAATACTTTTTTTAAGATTAAAAAGATAATGAAAAATATAAATAGAAAATATGGAAATGAATGCAATTTATTGTTGAAACCAGTATATAAAAGGAAGTGTAATTTAGGTAATGTGATAAAGGAAACAAGAAATAGATATGTTGAAAATATGAATGATATTTATAGAAATGAGTGTTTAGATTATAAAAAAGATAATAAAAATGTGTCATATATTGGTATAACAAAGAATAAATTAGAGACAAGGTTGAAACAACATTTGAGGGTTAAAAATTCAAATTTTAACATACACAGAAAAGAATTTGGGCATACAGATTTTAAGGTAAAAATGTTGGAAAAAGTAAGATTATAGAGAGAGAGAATGGTAAATGAGAGTGTATATATATAAAGAAATAAACCTGTTCTAACTAGAATAAATTATATAAATGATATATTTTAATTTAAAGAATAAATTTGTATGTAAAGGTATTGTTTTTAAGTAAGTACTTAAGAAGTATGAGAAAGAAATGAGAATATATTTGTGGTTAGTTTTTTTAAAAAAGAAAAAGTTTGAAGAGGAAAGAAGCAAGTAAGTGTAGTATATATAATGTAGTATATATAGAAAAAGAGGTATGGATAAATAAAAGGAAAATGTTATTGTTTTTTTATGATAGGGATAGATGCATTTTTGTGTTTTTATTTTATTTTTAATTGTAGGGATAATTATAAAAATATAATATGTATTTTGTAGATCCTTGAATGACCGCAAATAAGGTGGTTGAAACGTTAGATATGGTAAACAAATAAATGTATATATAATATATAGTGATGGAAAAAATAAAGTTTTTAGAAAGACAAAAAAAAAGAGTGTTTTGATTGCCTTTAATGTGAAAAGAACATTATATTTTATTTCAAGTAGTATGGAATTTTTTTTTTTGAAAAAAGTAATCATTTTTGTTTTATCCTCATTTTTACTCATATAACTGTTTATACATCATAATTCAAATCTTTTGATTACAAGTTTGTAGATACTTACAGTCATTAGATGATTGAATGTATTTATAAATTTTAATTAAATTATATAATATCTGATTGTTGCATTTCAAGCGTTACTTATATTACGATTTGAATTATGGTATATAAACATTTATATGAATATAAATGAGGATAAAATAGATCCCTGAGGAACATCAGAATCATTACAATAATAATCTAATTCACAATCCAAATATGTAACAAAATGTGATATTTTATGCAAAAAAGATGCAACCCCCTAACTATGGTTTAGTTAATTCCAGATAATCTAAATTACTAATAAGTATAAAGAGAGAAATCTTACCAAATGCCTTAGACAAATAAAAAAATGCATGAACTTGATTTTGATTATCAATATTATATGACACAACATCAGAAAAATGTATCATGTAAGTAGTAAGAGATCTGATTCTCACAAACCCATACTAAAATTCTGGAATAAATTTTTTCATGCAAGTATAAACAGATCCATATTCAACTAATTCTGGTAATTTAGCTGGAACTGATAATATTGAAACTGGTCTATAATTTTCAAGTCTATAATTATGACCATTCTTTGTAGAAGTCCTTACTGTCACATTTTAGGTACATAGTCTTAAGGTTATAGTCTTAATTTATATTACTTACATAATGAGTATGTGCTTTACAAATTATTAATTATAAACTACTTTAGTGATTTGCCATATACTAGGAAAAAGTGATTTTTGAATAAAAAGATTAAAAATGAAAACAAACGTAGGAACTAGAATATCCATGCAACGTTTGTAAATAAATGTATGTAAATATTTAAATTTTTGAAATATCTTTATTTAAATCTCCTAATTTATATGAAAAATCGCACATTACTATTAATTTATTTAAAAATAAGCTTATTTAAAACATTAGTTAATAATAATGATGCATATATCAATTATATTTCATATATTTTTCTGTTGTGTGTTTATATGGACTTAGTATTAGAGGTGGAATCCAATGAAGTTGCATTTTTTTTAGATAGACTTTTTTTTCTTTTTAATACTAATGTCATTTTTTTAATATCGATATGATTTTTTTTTATATTTTACTAATCTGCTTTTATTAGATTTGTACTGTAGCACTAGAATTTGTTATTTAGCTAAAATTCATAACTGATCCATAAAATTATCCAAATACCCTAATGTCCAGATCTAAGCAAACAGAATTAGTAAAAAAACATTTTTAAAAAGATATTGTATGCATATCATTAACATGATATTATTATTTGATTTCTCTTCATTGATTGTAACTATTATACAACTGAACTTGTAACCACTTGATTGGGAAAGTACCTACAAAATTCTTTATTTATTCTAGTGGAAGCAGTCAATTTTTGATTTTTTTTTTTGATTTATAATCTATCATTAAACAAAAGAAATGCAAGATGTAGTATAATGACTTCTAAAAAATTTTTAATAAATAATGTAAATGTGAAATTTTCTTCCCTTAAGTAAGTGTAACATAAGTCCTTAAAATCCCTAGACTGATTATATTAGCATGACTGTTTTTAACTGAAATAACAAGCATACAAAAAATTATTTTGTTATTGAGATTCTGAATGAAACAAAGTAAAAAAAAACAAGCATTATTTTGAATTAATTAATATGTTGGTTAGAATCATCCTAGTTAAAGCTGATCATCATTTTTCACAATTTGGCCACCAAAGTTAGGAGAGCTAATTTGTAAATAAAAAGGTAAAAGTGTAAATAATTATAATTTTTTAATATTCTATTGTATTTTTGTTAAACAAAATTATATAGAATTCATTTTTTTAATTAACTAATTTTATTTTATGAGCTGGAGGGGAGTGGGATCTTTTTCACATGTTAACAAACATTTACATATTTAATAAAATAAATAAATTTTTACTTGAAAATATAGATATATTAAAATTAACAAATTGATACTTATAATGTATAAATAATAACTTATTTATAATAAATATGATTTTGAATCAATATTTGAGAAAACAAAATAAAATACATATAAAGCATATATATATATTTCAAAATTTTATTGTAAATCTGTTAATAATATCATCCTAATTTTATTTTATTTTTTGTGAATTTTGATCCAATACATAAAAATGCTAACAAAGAACTGATTCTGCATTACCGCATAGTCAATGCTTTTACAATTGTATTACTTCACATATGATATTCATTGTAGGGTTTACAAATTACTGAGTTTTGGTAAAAAAGAAAACATAATTTTATTTATAAAGTGATAAAATGTTTTAGTTTTTGATTTTTGAAAAAGACATCATGCAGCCCCAGGTCTTGATAAATGTGGGGTTTTGTGATATCACACTGATTTCAGGACAGCTCTGAACATGAGACAAGGGACACTGAAATTTAGTTTGCACAAAGGTGCTTTTTATCAATATGGCAGCCCTGAATGTAGATTTTCCAGCAAAATCAACTGAAGATTTATTTTTTAGTCTACAAAAAAATTGGCAACATATATTGAAGATTAAATTTTATACAAAGTAGAAAATCAGATATGACATTATAGCTAGAGAAATTACATGAATGAATAGAACATGCAATATTACTACAAGAATAAAAAAATCTGAAAAGCAATTAGATATTAACAAAGAGTTAGTTATCATCTCAACATTAATTTTGAATAAGGATTTACAATTTGACTTGTCTTTTTATAAATTTCTAAAAACTTTTGGGACCCCCATGCATATTACTTTCCATTTTTAGTAAGTAATTTTTAAAATCTTCTTTTTGTCTAGCTTTGAAAATAGATCTAAGATTTTAAAAAACAAACCAATTTAACGTAATAAAGAATTTGATTTAAACAATTTATAACGAGAATTATGCATTCAATTCATTTTCAAAGAAATAAATTTAGCACCACTAACTTAATTATTTCATCAAATTTTACAGCTGCAATATCTGGATTCAAACAATTATATATTTGATTTCAAGAAATATTACCTAATTTTAAATACGAACCAAAATAGTACCCTTTTTATAAACTCTGACTGTTTATTAAAAAAAAGTTTTTCTTTCAGGTGCATGAAGCATATCAAACTGTACAAAAGGGTATTCTCACACATTAATAGAATTAAAAGTATATAATATAAAATCAAGAATATTGTTTAAACTATTAACACAATAATTTTTCTGAGTAAGATTCATACAATTCATAAAGTCATTTAATTTTAAAAACTCACCCATGTATTGTAGAAAATATTTAAACTTAAAGGACAATTAAAATCATCAACTAATAGAATATCATTATAATAATTCAACAATAAAGATTCAATATTATTTAAAAGATTAACAAATTGATCAATGGATATTGCATGTATTTTCCAAAAGAAACTTAGTATTATTTTGTCAAGCATTGGTGGCCTAGCGGTTATCATAGCTGCCTTCTAAGCACCTGGCCCGGGTTCGCTTCCCAGTCAACGTATTTGACATATGAAAAAAAAAAAAAACTTACTGTTATTTTTTAATAAAATTTCAATCTATATACACTCATTATTTGCCTCCAAATAATTCACTCTCTTACAACTTAAAACTCCACTATAGGCGATGATCTATCAAGATGATTAGTGTACGTCAATCATCAAACAGGTTCATTCTGATATTCATCAATCAAATCGTGCTTCAGTTAGAAAAATTATGTCATAATTTCTGTTAATAAATTTTCTTTAATTTCAATTGCCCTTTGTAGCAGGATCCAGACATTTTGATAAAATCAATATAAATTATTACAAAAACAATCCATTAAAAATTACATCAGATATTACAGTCAATAAATGTTCTGTATTCTTTATTAACAATAGTTGAAGTACTTAATTCAATCAAATCAATATCAGATTTGTCACACATTTTAATATTATTATCATTTGTCTCAACATTAAAGGTATCAATGAAGATTGCTACACTGTCATTACTAGCACTGTTGATTTTCTCAGTAAAATTTTCAATACCAACACTTTTATATAAAGAAGTATTTCAGATTTCTCAATTTTAAAATTATTTACACCACCATAAAGTGGAATATTCAGGCCAAAAATCAAGATTATTAATGTCAGCAAAATATTAGTCCAGCACTGAAACATAAAAACATGGATATTTTATAAATTTAGATTTCAGTTTAAAGCATTTTCTTGATGTTGTATTTTTATATTGAACTATTTTCAGCATCTAATATGAGTACTGAATGTCTTTAGAAAAATTTAACTTTATTTAAATGTTCCCAATACATTCAACTGTTAGTAATAGCACATAAAACAGGTTAATATTTATTTAAGAATTTATGTTAAACAGTACATTAATTAGTCAAATTAAGAGTCATAGATCACATGACCCTATTCTCTTAGGCTTGTAAGTTATAAACAATGAGAATTGCAAATTACTCAACAAGCTTTGTAATAAATGCTTAGCTAGAGAAAGCATTTAAAATATCTCTGTCAAGACCCCCCCCCCCCAAAACCTCTGACCATGGTTTCATGCTCTGGTATTCCTCAGAAAGGTGTTAGGGTAGGTTCAGACACTAGATCTAAAATTACCAACCCAAAGCCAGCATTTAACTAAAAGTTATCTATTGAGTGGAAAATCTGAAATGTTCAGACACCTACATGTCTTCAAACCCAGCTATCCAACTCAAATAGCTGTATGAGGCTGAGAGATCTTCAGTCATACCATATATTAGTAGTCTTAGCAATACAACACTGCATAAGATTTAAGGCAGAGACTATAAATAGTCAAAATGAGTCATAGATCACATGACCCTATTCTATTAAGCTTGTAAATAGTATATTTTCACATCTTTCTTCTTTGATAAATTATATATTTTCAAATCACTGTTTTATAATTTTCAAAATAAACTTCATTATTTAAAATGAAATAAAAAAGTGAGGGAAAATGTTTTTTGTTATTGTTGATATCTTAAAGATTTTTGTTATTGTTGTTATTCAGTAAGCCTTCACATTTATTTTCTCTACGAAAATTCGACTCCCAATCCAGTTGAACAGCTCTTTTTTTTTCTAATTACAATGTACATAGAAAAAAAAATCTATTCGAATAACAGTCTTATTAAATATTTTGTGGGACAATAGTTACAAATACAATTAAATATTTTATTTTGTGTGTATTTTATATAATTATTTGAAAAGCGTTTAGTATTTGTTTCATTTCATCAATTATTAAAGTATAAAAAAGAAAAATCAATAATTAACCCTTGTTTGATGTTAAAAATATACATGAAACAGCATAATTAAAACAATTAATAGTTAGCATGACTGAAATCTTAGTGAAAAACTAAATCTGTCATATTTTTAAGAGTAAATGTTTAATGCAATAAGAATTACACTCACGTACATATATGTATAAACAGTGAGGATTTCCAATTCCTCTACAAGCTTTATGATAAATGCTTAGCCAGAGCCAGCACTTAAAATATTCCTGTCAGGAACCCCTACCCAAACCCCTGACCATGTCATTAGATCTAGTGTCTAAACCTACCCTGACACCTCTCTGAGGAGTTCCAAACCATGAAACCATGGTCAGGTGTTTGGGGGAGGGGTTCCTGACAGAGATATTTTAAGTTCTGGCTCTGGCCAAGCATTTATCATAAAGCTTGTAGAGGAATTGGCAATCTTCACTGTTTATAACTTACAAGCTTAAGAGATAGGGTCATGTGATTTATGACTCTTGTTTTGACTATTTATATATGTATAAACATTTAATAATCATTTTGTTAAACAATACAAAACTATATGCAGTTCTTATGAAAGTTCAATGATGATCAAACATTAGGGTTGTCGCTTTCTCTTAATTGAGACAACAGTATTTTTCTCTTTCTCAGCTATAAATTGATATAAAAATTGATAGTTCTCTGCATTTGGAATAATTCTCTTGGTAACGAATTCAAAAGCTATTTCAGCTGAGATCAAACATATATATAATTGTTGTGTTTAGCATCCACTTTGGTGCTTGAGAATTACATGATCTCCAGAATAACTAAACTTACAATTTATATATTTTTATTTTTTTTTACTATAAAGTAAATAAATAACAATTATATGACTTAAAGTTGTTTTTTATATGGGAAAGGATGGCAGATAATTAAAATATTCAACAAAAAATAAAAAACTTGTCCAATTTTTTGTAATGAAAAAATTAAATTTTCATGAAAGTTTATAACATTTTTTTACTTCATAATGCACTGAGATTCAAAAATAATCATTTTCTGCCTGAACATAAAAAATAGAAAAAGAGATAGCATGGAGAATTTACAGATTTTAATAATTTTCCAGATTATAATTTTTATTTCACTTTCAGGTAAATTTATTTTTTTTAAAATTACTTCAGATTATATCAAATGATCATCTCATTTGGCATTCCAATTATTTTACACAAAACATTAGTGACAATTTGAACCAAAAGTGCAAATTTTATTTTGATATTTAAACTTCTATTGTTTAATAAAATTTAATAAATTCAATTTGCTTAATTAGAAATCTATATTTACTAGTGAAAAATATTCTTAAAAAATCACATTTGAACCTTCCAAATACTAAAAAAATAGTAATAATGTTAGCTACATTGAATTACATAATGATAATAATGTCTTTTTTCAATTTTTTTCTAACAATTAACTAGGCTAAAAATAAATTAATGAAATCTTTGTTGTTTAAAGTTTAATTTTAAAATAAATAATTATTCAATAAGGCACTTATGTATTATCCTTCCTACCAAGCTTGGCAGCCATTTAATTTTCCTTATACAGTTTCATGGTCATGAGCCTGCAATAAATATTTAAAACAAAATGCCTATCAAAAAGCAGTCATATTTTATTATTACAGTTTTTAAATGCCTTTATTGAAGTTGGAAAATTAGTTTTCTTATTAGTCTGTTTGTTTGTAAACTTTTGATCTTTTTAAAGTTAGAATGAAATTTCAAAACTGAAGTTTAATAGATGTAAATTCAATAGAATTGCTTGAAATTTGATATATAACTAATTAATATTTGGCTAATCCATATGGAACACTGATCTTTTTGGTAAGTCACCTAATTTCTTAGATATGGCTAATCTATATGGAATACTGATCTTTTTGGTAGGTCACCTTATTTCTTAGATATGGAACAGAGTGTGAGAATATTAAATATTTTAATATCAAATCTTTTTTAAATTTTTTTTAGAACCTTCATTTGTTTTAAGTAAGACTTGTAAGAAGGTGGTATGGTTTTTTTCTTTTAATTTAATAACATTTTAAAATTGAGATTTAATAAAGTTGAGTTCATTATAATTTTTTAAAATTTTGCATATTTTTTTAAAACTCTCTGTGAAAATGATAAGTCACATTAATATTTTAAATAGATGTTGTAGTTCCTTAGATAAGGAAGAAGGGGAAGCTTCACTGTTAGATAATGATTTTTTGGTTACAATTGTAAAATTCATTAAGTAATGAGAAAGTTTGTTTATAATATAGTTTTGTTAAGCTTTTTTTTTAAAACAAAATTTTTTTTCAAATAAAAAGAAAAAATGGTAACCAATTTTAAACAGAAAAGTTAGTTACTGATTTATTATACATATATAATTAATCATTAAAATCCAGTCAACACTTAGACAATCGCAATATTAATAATAATCAACAATTTCAAACTATTGTCAAGTTAACTTTCTTTTAACAATAAAGGTAGAATTCTACCACTATTAATGGTCCAATATATTTATATAGACACTAAATATTGCAACTTAACCATAGAGAGTGAAATTATTGATACAAAAAAGTTTAAATAAATATCTTTAAACAAGTAAATATAATCTGTTGTGAATGCAGACTAATAAATATGTCAATTATAGCATTACAAACTGCAATTTGAAAATTATAATTGCAGTTTGTAATGTTATAAATGAGTATTTATTTGTCTGCATTCAGAACAAGTTATATTTACTTGTGTAAAGAGATTTATTCAAACTTCTTTGTATGAATAATTTCAATCTCTATAGTCAAGCTGCAATATTTAGTGTCTATATAAATATATTGGACCATTAATAAAAGTGGGATTCCACCTTTATTGTTAAAAGAGGTTGTCTTGACAACAGTTGGAAATTGTTGATTGTATTGATATTGAGATTGTCTAAGTGTTGACTGGTTTTTAATGATTACTTACAAACCTATTTGGCCTTGAGCATTATTACACTTATATATAATAAAGTACACATAGTAAATGTGATATTTACTAAAGAGTATACATATTAATTTACTACAGATAAATTTAATAATATATATAAATTATAAATGGGAAATTGATTTTAAATAAAATTGTATGTATTAAGTGAAGGTTATTTACAATATAGTTTTAGTAAGGATTTTTTAAAAAAAAAACATTTCCAATCAAAATCAAAAATGTCAAACACTTTTCACTTAAAAGAATATTTCATATTTTTAATCACATATATACATATATTACTATGTACACATACTAAATATGACCAAAATTGGAAAAGAATAAAAATCTTTATTCTTTTCTTCCCTAAAGTAATAAGAAAATAATAATAAATTCTTTCATAACAGCTATATAAATATCAATAATAATTTTACACATAAAGAATCTTTTTCAGCACCTGGTTTGGTGCCCTTTTCAAATGTTAATCTATTTAACTTTAATGAACTATTTTAGACATAAAGCCACCTATTGTTCAATAATGGAATTAAAACAAGCAATTATAATATAAATCATTAAAATAAATCAAAACCCTCATATATATTTTGTAATTACTGGATTTATATATGAGGGTTTTGATTTATTTTAAGGATTGATATTATTATTGCTTGTTTTAATTCCATTATTGACCTCTAGAAGATTTTATGTCTGAAATAGTTCATTAAAGTTAAATAGATTATTAATATTTGAAAAGGGCACTAAATCAGATGCTTAACAGGCTTTTTATGTGTAACATTATTATTGATACTTATTTAGCTGTTATAAAGAATTTATTGTTTTCTGATTATTATTATACTAAATATGATATATATATAATGAATATGCATTTTAACTTATAGCAGAAATATCTAATGATAAATATATCAACTACAAGTGTCAAGTCAATTTAAAGTACAATATAGTTTTACTAAAAAATGAAAAATAATAGAGATAATTTTTTATTATTAAATGCTTTTATTTATAATGAACTAAAAAGAAAAAGAATATTTCTTTAACCACAATTGGGTTTTTTAGATTTAATTTAAAATAAAAGCATGGGGGTTCCAGAAATTAATTAAGTCAATCTCCATCTTTTATAAGAAGGGATTGACTATGCTTTTTTTTCAAATTAAATCTAAAAATGCCAATTGTGTTTAAAGAAACAATTATATTTTTCTTTTTAGTGCATAGTAAATAAAAGCATTAATATATATAAAAAAAATTTCTATTATTTTTTTGTTATTGTTATTTTAAAAAAAGAAAAATTTCTGTAAAAAAATAGTAAAAATATTTCCACTTCATTTATTTATTTATTTGTAATAAGTCAATTTATTAATATAAAAAAAACATTTAAAAAAGTATTTTATATGTATCATTTTTAAAGAAGGATGTGAGGATTATTCATATTAGTGGCCTGAAATTCCTAATGGCCTGCAAAATCACCACAAATGAATCTTCTTTGTGCAGTTGACACCATATAAATTCATCTAAATAAGTATCAAGGTGTCACATGATATTCCGGTGTTTTTTGTTTTACCATTTGGTCAGATCCCATAGTTTCTTGATGTTTTGCATATGCATATCAGTAGCTGAATCCACAAAGTTATATTGATGATCTAATATAAATATAAAAAAATTGAAATAAACCAATAAACTTTTCTGAATGAAATTTATGATCAATTTATTAATTTTTTTAAATTTAATAACTAACACATATTTGGTAAAATAAAATTGGAAAAAACCCCATAATCAAATACTTGTAGGCCCATGCAACTATATAAGTAAAAAAATAGTTGCTGAGCTTGATAGGAATGATAATACATAAGTGCCTAAAATAATCACAATTTTACCAAGTACTGTTTTAAAATTAAAATGTTCTTCTTTAATAAATTATCACCAAAGAGCAGTGCTGCTGAATTTTGACAGCTTGTAAATGCAGATTTGTAGTCATTTTTAAAGCATATTGAAGCATTTGTCAACTGTAAATTTTTAAAAATAAAATATATTTTAAAAAATAAACATGAAAATATTAATTTCTTATTGATTACCATGAAAATATTTTGTAAAATTAATTATAAATATTTAAACAGAATCAGGACAATGCTGAAAAAATGTCCAAGTTTGCTTCCACTCTTATAATCAAAGAATAGACCAATTAGAAATTGCATAAATGTGGGCAAATGGGATGTTTTCTTTATGAGCTACTGATATGTTCAGATTTTTTTAAATTAATGATTTAGTATTTATGTTAATTTGTTTGTTTGTTTTTACTAGAAAACTGAATTTAAAAAAGAAAAAAAAAAGAAAATGATGTTAAAACCTTTATTCAGCACCATCACATGATTCAGTTCATAATATGGCTGAGATTTAACAAATGCTAAAAAGTTTTATTTCAAATTTTTTCCCCATAAATATAATTAAGTTATGGAGAGACATTATATTGAATAATTAAATTATATGTACATTTGTAAATAAATGTATGTATACAAAGCAAATGTTTTGGAAATACTCTACATAGAATAATATGTATCAAGGTGTTTTAAATCTATCTATAAAGAATTTATTTCTTATGTTGGATTGACTTCAGAAAAGTAGCAAATTGATTGTACTTTAAGTTTAAGAGCATCATAAATATCATTAACAATCATTTATAAATGAGTGCCATTCTAATCCCAAAAAAAAGTAATTAAAATATTAGAACTGAGTTACATATTGACAATTCATAAAATACAAATATATCCACATATAACACATATATAGAAATTTTGATATATATATATTATATAATCTTTAGCTTTGGCAGAAACTATATAGATATTCAGTTAAATTTTGTGCTAAAACATCTAAAAATGTTTTTATATAGATTAATTTTGATTTAAGTAAACTATTGTGATTTTTTTATAATGCTATAATTGTTACATATAAGAGTTGCTATATCAGTATTTATCTATTCTCTAGCATTAAAATAAATTTGACACAGCTTAAATAATAATGAGTTTTAATTTAAATAAATGTTTTCAGATGTTAAACATCTTTAAATTTTTAAAAGCTAGTAATGTCAATGATAAAAAGTGTAATTTAGAATTTAAAATGCTCATTTAGTTTTAGTTTAACTGTAAAACTGTTTTAAAAAGCTTAAATTAATATTAAAAGTTGAGAAATCAAGTTCAAAACTATATTTTGGTTTGCTGGTTTAAAACTAAAGCTATAATTTTTTAATGTTAAACAGAATATTCTAGTTAAATATTTTTAAACTAATTTAATTATAAAAGTTTAATAAAATTAATAATTAAATTAGGATTTTAATAGTTGAATAAATGTTGAATAAGTGGTTAAATATTATATTTGTTTGAAGTATTTAGTTTAAATATTCTTAAAATAATTTTAATTTAAAACTTATTGTGAGATATTTGTTTAGATTTAAAATTGTAATAAATAAATGTTAAATTATGTTAATGTTTGATTGGTTAAAGATGTAATAAATTTTTAATTATATAATATTTTAATTTTTATCCTAGTTATTCTGTGATTTTTATTAATTATTTTAATTCAACCAGGAAGTGTTTTTATTACTCCCCCTCATCGCTATCAACCGCACACAGCTTTGAAAGTGCTGAGCTTTAAATAAATTATTAATAAATATAACTTCTTTAACGAGCGTTAAAAGCGCATAATTATTGATATTAATTCAAGCATCTAAAAATATACCTTTATTGTAAGGTTAAAATTTTAATTAAATAATTTTTGATTGACAACCTTCCTTGGTGATAGATAGATCAAGGATTCTAACTAATCAGAGGAGAGGTTGTAAGTTCAAAAGTAAATGGTCATATGACCATGGGTATAAATAATATGAGACAGACACCTGATATCAGTCTACACTATTCTATAGTCTACAGCAGTCTATCTTTATTTTCTCAAGGTTCTCATTCAATTTAATGTTGTAACAGTTGAATTTTAAACTCTGCTAAATTTTTTAAAAAGTATATATTTTTTTCAAACTTTTGTTTTGTATTAGTCAATATGTTAGGTTAAACGTATATTTAGACACAAACACCAAAGAAACTGAGGTCTATATAACTGCCAATGGAATGGTAATATAATTTATTATTACAGTATTTAGAATATTTTTTTAATTTTCCACATTGAAAAACTTCAAAAATTATTGTTATTGCTATTGCTTTGACTGGAGAACAATTGTCAATTTTAGAAATAAATTGAAAGTCTATATTATAATTAAAATTGCCAAGAAATGTCTTGTATTATTGGCAAGGACATTACCAAAAATGCTAATAATTTTTTAATAGCTTCTTCATAATATTTGTCTTAAGTCAATATTATTTGGAATTAATTATACATGGAATAAAAATTGTAATTCAAGTAAAAAACTATAAATTGACATTGAAAATATATTTAGATGTTCAATAATAATTAATTCTGCAAAAGAAAAGAATTGACTAAAAGAATTTATAATTTGATAATAATTATTAATTTGTGCTGCATGATTTCTTTAAAAGATGTGATTTACTATTGTAAAAAAAAGAAGAAAAAAACAGCATGAAGTTTTTTTTTAGTATTATAACAATTTTTGTTTAATCTCACCAATGAAAGAGGAAAGAAATAATTTCTTTTAAGGTGTGGTGATGAAATGTAGCTTAGTACAACTGTTTAATTGATAAAATATATGAATTTAAAAATGTTTTACTGAATAAAATGACAATATCAATTTTATCTGTAATAATAACTTGATATTAAGAAATTTAAAGAATTTTTCTAGTTTTCATTATTTATACTGCCTCCACAAATGTTTAAAATTCATAAATAATTTCTTCCTTCTATAAGTTGTTATGGAAACCATTGAGGTCTTGAATATAATAGTTAAGTCAAACATTCTCTCCTGCAACTGTTCAATAATGTTAATAAAGAATAATAATTGAAGTGCTTTATTGTCCTATATGATATTGCTAATATTAATTTACAATACTTTGTGCAATGGATTAATTTAATTTAGGAAATCTAAATTTAAAGCTTTGTGATCTATTTACAACAATATTTTGAATCTTTATTAGACTTTAAATCTATGAATACATTGAATGAATGGCCATTAACTTATTATATACTTAATAATAAAATGAATTGAATTTATCTGGGATATCTAAATGAATGAGTTATACATATTCTAATTATATTATAGATTATGATATTATCTTATATAATGGATGTGTGATATCTACAAGATGCTACTGCCGACAGTCTTCTTCATATTTAAGTAATGGAGAATTGGTCAAGAATGAAACAGAATAACATTATTATTTAATATAATTTATTTATAGTAAAAAATAGGTTGAATTTATTTATATTATGATTTTATACTATGTTATGATGTGCATATATTATTAGTCATGTTATATGCTATATATTTTAAAATACTAAAGGTTAAAATTCTCAGAATAGTACTTTATCATATGAGCATATTTTGAAATAGTATGTGCCTCTCTTTAAAAATATGAATAATTTATTTATGAAGGTATATTATGTGCTGTAAGCTGAATAAACTGATGTATATTTCTATGATTTATGATTTATTGTTTAATGTTAATAGAACTGTATTTAGTAAAATTAATTTTTGTTTATCATATTTCACTGTCTTTTAATATAGAATCCTTTAATACAACTCCCTCTGTTATTAATTTTTTAAAACTTATAATTCTATTTGAAAAATTAAATCTTACAAACCTTTATATATATATAAAATATTTACAAGTCTTTATCTATACGCACATTAAAGATAAGTGTATATATCTATGTATGTGTATATATATAGAGAAATATATAGAATATAAAAATAAAAATAAGTTTAAAAATAGTATTAGTTTATAGGATTAATAATAATAATAAAATAAATATGTAAAAGATTTAATATGTGGATATGGATAAAGACTTATAAATATTTTTATATATTTAATTTATATAAAAAAAGGCAGAATATTTATTGCTCATCCTAAATGAGAACAATAAAAATTTATTCGCTGTGAAGAAAAACCAGAATAGATAAACTTATAACTCTCAAATAACTATTAACACTGCCTCTGTGAGCAACTGATGGTACTAGTTTTATGCATTGATAAAAACAAATAAATCTCAGTGAAAGTTTCTGAAATTCATCAGATATGAAGTTTCTGACACTACTATAATTAGCAGTATCTTTGAATATATTTTCAAGCATCAGTTAAAATAACTCTTTTTAAAAATGGTTTAATTAATTGTACTTACGCAATAATTATGTGAAATATTGAATGATTGTTATATTATTGATATTTTCAAGCACAAATTTTATATAAAAAAAATTTTCTGGGGTGCTGAAGTGTTGCACCACTGATCATAACTATAATCTTTATAAATGGAAAATAAAATAAAATGTGTATAAAAATGTTTGAATACAATAATTCTATATAAAAGATGCAAAAAAAAGTTCAATACTCTTCTTGATATTAAGAAAGAGAGATTACTGTCTAATAGAAAAAAGAAACAGATTACCCAATAATAGTTCACAATTCAGAATTTGGCTCTTATATTACATTCTTATATTTAGTTAAGTAATAACAGAGAGTATTTCGACTGAGTTCATTCATAATAATATTAATAAATAATATGTAATTGTAGATAAAGTTAAATGCTTTCTTTTTACTCTCTGCTTAATTCAAAATTCCTTTTCTGTGTAGTTTGGCATCTTTGTAGAGTGGTCGATTCAAGAGCAAAAGATTTCTGAATTTATTGTCATCTGATTAAATTTTAAAAAATCCCTCAAATCATTTGAATGAGATTATCATGCACAACCATTGCTTTGATATTTGAACACTACATGGAATCTCTTCACCAGTTGACCAAACAATTATTATTGTTTTAAATCCTCGTTCTTAGCTAATAAGATCACAAAATGTAAAACTGTTGTTAACCATCAGTAATTTGCAAAAAATATTATTTTTGTTTTGTATAAATTTCATTTTCTAAATATATAAAAAAGTAAATAATGCGTCATTATTAATGCATATTTTTAGTATTTTCAACATTTTTTTTAAAAAAGAGACTAAAAAAATCTTCCAAAATGCAGAATATGTATATGTTGATTATTTCTATAATCTAACACAGGGGTCCCCAACCTTTTTGCACTTAAGAGCACATTCTATAATATCGGCCAAGTGGTGGGCACCATTTATTTTTTTCAACCAGATGGTGGGCACCATTTATTTATCAGTGTAAATTTATAGTTGGATATTATTAATAATACACATAATGTACAAAAAAATATTTATTTTAAAAATAAAATTTTAACATATAATTATCATTTATATTTTTACGCTGTAAAAGTATAGTATGTCCTACAATTTGATTACAATATAATTTATAAGAAAGTTTAAAAATTTAATTTATTTGTGTCAGATAAATAATTTTTTATCGTGTTTGGATAGCGGCGGGCACACATAAAATGGTCTGCGGACACCATGATGCCTGCGGGCATAGGGTTGGGGACCCTGATCTAACATTATATAATGAATGTCTTCAGAAAAATTTCAAATTTCATTTATATTTTCCAAATACACTCACTGTTAATAAAAGCACACAAGTTAGTATATAACAACGTTTTGAGTGGTATTATTCTCTTATCTTTTTTAGGGAGATTGGCTATTGGTTAGAACATCATCTTAAAATTCAACATTCAAAAATTTAAAGGTCCAGGTTTTATTTCCATGCAAGTACTTCCATTGGTAGGCTAGCAATACACAAAGAAAAAAGAATATTACCAATCAAAACATTGTGTATATACTAACCTGTGTGCTATTACTAATAGTTGGAAAGTTTAAATTTTTTCTAAAGACATTCAGTATTTACTGCAAGATGATGGAAATATCTAAAATCTAATTACTGTACTACCAAAATGTCATTATTATAAACTTTCCAAAGTTTGGAAGTTTTTAAGCTCCATTTTTGAAATTTGGAAATGTTAAAAATTTGCACCAAAAATGCAGTTTCCTTTTTTACATGTATAGAAAATCAAACGAAAATATGTTTGAAATGTATATTGAAATTAAATTTTGTATAAAAATACTTTTTTTTTTACATTTCCTTTTTTTTTCGGTAAAAAAAAATTAAGGGGAAGAGACATAGTGCTTGGAATATTTTATACATTTATTTTTTAATTATTTAAACATCTAATAGAGGGCGGTATAATTCGTAAACTTTTAAAAGAATTTATACTTGTACGCGAATTAACTGAGTTAAAATTATTTTTATAATTAAACAAAAACTAATATAAAACGATAGTTTTGATCATATTATACATATAATAAAGGACCTCATGCAGTAGTAGTTGGTGCATTTTCCATAGCCTGGGTTAAATGAACTTTTAAAACTTATTCAAATTACATGCTAAATTATTTTTTTTTTTCAAAAATCCAGATACCCACTATGGGAATCTAACTAGTCTTAATTAAAGCCGAAAATAAAGAAGAAAAAATATTCAAAGTTTTATCCATTCAATAGTTTGTAATCTTCATGAATAATGTTTTCCACTTGTCTTCTTGATAATAATTGAAAAAGCTTTTCCCCGCAAAGTGAACTATTTGATCTTTTATCATTATTATTATACAGTATTCAAAAACATCTAATACTTTTATATCAACTATTATATCATAGAAAACAATATACATAAACATTACAATGTCTGTAACATACTCGTTATTAAAAAAATGATTTAATTATTTAAAAAGACAAATCAAAATGTATTTCTCTATATGCTCTGTGATTACTGTAATAAGAAAAAAAGAACGTAACAATATCTGATCACTTTTAGATCCATCGAAATATAATAAACATATACAGTATACAAATTACAATTTATTTGGAGAAACTAATTTACAAAAAAGTTAAATCATTGAAATAATGAGATCAGTTTATACATTCATCTTAATATCTATATCATTTTTTAAACTTTTTTTCCATAAAAATGGCAAATGCATTATTTAGTCTAACTGATTCATCGAATAATGCAAACTCGTTTCTCCAAGAATTCTTTGCTCGGATATTTTCATATACTGCGGCACCTTTGTGATATATATAATGGGAGCAAATTTTGAATTAAACTTTTTTGCCAATAAACTTTGTTTCAGTACAGCAAACAGCACATTGAAGTTATTTGAAATAGCCTCAATTTTGTTTCATATAAGTTATTTATAAACATTGTTTGTTTCGAAGACGAGTTAATGAGAATTCATTCAACAACAACTAAAAACCATATTATATTGTTTTTATACATATATACAATATCAGAAAACATCATCATAAATTTTTGTATTTTATTTTATTATTGAGTTATATTTTTATAAATGCTTATGCTAAATGAAAAATGAAAGTATTTTTTTTATTGTTTTTTACTTTTTCATTTTGTAATATCTCATTATGTTACATATATTTTAAAATATTTAATTTTTTTTAAAATTAATATTTGATTTTTTTCTATAGAAAGATTTCAGTTGAGCTGGATGTTGCGTATCTAGAATATGTTGGAGTGAGCAATTTTTTTATTTAATTCAATAGATTATTCATAGATGTCACTAATACTATTAGTTTACATTTTACATGCATGTAATAATGTAATGTAAAAACAATCAACTGAATTTGATATTTGACTTTATCTCTAATCTTACAGTATGATTCTGGTTTACACATTATTGATACTCAACTATTCAAATATTTATAATTAGAGAATAAAATTAAAATGGGGAAGGAGAGGATTAAATTCTCAACCTGAAAGTTAGTCATCTTTATGAAAAATATCTTTATTTTTCCTGTTTGGAAGGGTATTGGAACAGCTTTTGGCCTGCAATGAATTTTTTTTAAAAATATTTTTATCTGTATAGTTTCATCTAATAGGTTGTTGGTTTTTCAAAGTTTTCATCTATTGAGTGAATTGTTTGTATAATGTGAAGATTTATTAAACTTTATGATGTAATACCAAAATCCAAATTATAAAATAAATTATGTTGAATTGTTGGCAAGCAATAGCAAACTATACCAGAAAGGATATTCCATAATTCTAACACTATTTTTTACATTCCTTTCAGCAGAGAACTTAAATATACATGCATTTCTATTCTGTAAAATTTTATTATTAGATGTCATCAAGTAAACAATTATGCAAATCAATGAACAACATTAATTCTCAACATAGTGGGCTGAAACAGTTGCAACTTCTTTTTCCATAATTAATTTTTTTATTTTTGTTCCTTTAAACCACTAAACATCACATGATGGACCCTTCTTTATGCTTCTTACACAAGCTGTTTACATAGAGGAAAACTCTCCATACAGTAGCACCATTCAGTGCAAGCAAGTGTAATCAATGGATGCAGGAAGGTGTGTGCATAAAATCACTATCTAATGCCTACTCATTCAGGCTTTCATCAGTGAGGAGTCTTGGATCTGACAATACTGTACCTAGATCTTAGGAGCCAATGCAACCATTCAGCAGCCATCTTTTACTTTATAGTCCAAAATGAAAACACAATAATGTTTTCAACTTAAGCTTATTAGCTTGTACAGTCATATAGATCTGAATTCAGTTCAGCTTTCATACTTTTTGGTGTCTTTGGTTCTTTAAAAACCACAGCTTTCCCTAAACATCACATGTACACCATTCTTTATGCTTAAACAAGCTGTTTACACGTAGACAAAACTCTCCACACAATAGCACCACTCAGTGCAAGCCAGAGTAATCAATGGATGCTGGAAGGTTTATGCATAAAATACCTATCTAATGCCTACTCATCCAATATCACCAGACTAGTTTCTAGCTTGTGACTTTCATCAGTGAGGAGCCTTGGATCTGAAAGTACTGCACTGACTGCTGGATGATTGCTTTGAATCCTAAGGTCTAGGTGCAGTGCTCTCAGATCCAAGGCTCCTCACAGATGAAAGACACAAGCTAGAAACTAGTCTGGTGTTATTGGATGAGTAGGCACTAGATAGGGATTTTACACATAAATCTTTCTGCATTCATTGATTACTCTGGTTTATACTAAGTTGTGCTATTAGATGAAGAGTTTTGCCTCTCGAAACAGCTTGTGTAAGCATAAAGAAGTGATCATGTGATGTTTAGTGGTTTAATACCAATCCTACCTAATAGAATTATGGTGGCTGTGATTATTAAAGAAGCAAAGATACCAAAAAGTATAGATGGTGAACTGAGTTCAGTTCTATATAACTATACAAACTAATGAGCTTAAGTTAAAAACATTATTGTGTTTTCATTTTGAACTCAAAGCTTTATAGTTAGCTAATAAGTTAAAAGGCGGCTGCTGGCAGATTGCATTGTGCAGTGCTCTTGGATCTAAGGTGCCTCACTGATGAAAGTCACAAGGTAGAAACTAGTCTATGGATATTGGATGATTAAGCACACAGATAGGGATTTTATGCCTTGCATTGAATGGCATTACAGTATGGAGAGATTTGCCTCTCTGTAAACAGCTTGCACAAGCATAAAGAATAGTGATCATGAGATGTTTAGTGGTTTAATACCAATCCTTCCCTATAGAATTATGATGAGTGGGATTATTAAAGAACCAAAAACAGCAAAAAATATGGATCCTGATGCTAAACTGAGTTCAGATCTATATGACTATACAATCTAATGAACTTAAATTTAAAACATTATTGTGTTTTCATTTTGGACTCAAAGCTTTATAGTTAACTAACAAAATAAAAGGTGGCAGCTGGAGGATTGCATTGGATCCTAAGATCTAGGTGCAGTGCTCTCACATTTAAGGTCCTTCACTGATGAAAGTTACAAGCTAGAAACTAGTCTGGGGATATTGGATGAGTATGTACTAGATAGGAATTTTATACATAAACCTTCCTGCATCCATTGATTACTCTGGAGTAATGCTGTTGTGGAGAGTTTTGACTTTGTGTCTTATTGTCTTTAAATATAAATATTAATAATAATAAAAATGAGTCAAATATCCTCCTGATCTTTCAACATTTGTTCCAATTTTTAGTTTGATATTCGTAAGATGTAATTTTAGGAAAATTGTGTGCCCCAATTTTTCAATATTTATAATTTTTAGGTATCATATATAGATCATTCCCAATAAAATATTCATATTTCTTAAAAAATTATTGGAAAAACTATATTTTTTTGTCATTCTTTATCTTTCTCTACACCAATATGTTAAAAACTTTGAGTATATTCTGACATAAAAATCAATGCTCAGATCTGATTTGATTATTATTATTCGTGAATACATTTGGTGTTAAATGTGTGTGCTCATGTGCAGTGTGTCTGTATAGCTTGGACAATATTGTATAGATTATATATATATGTTTGCACAATTGATCCATTTAAATATTATTGGATATACTGAGTAGAGAAAGCTAATCATAGAAGCTCTTTAATATTTAGCTTTTTAAATATGTGATTCAGTTAAACAATGTTTTTTAAAAAAGCATTTTTTGTAATGCATTTGAATTTATTTAATATTTTTATAATTATATATTTCAAAATAAAATTAGGAATTAACAAAAAAAATTCTTTTAAAGCATTTTCATACAAAAAAAATTGATATTAATTTTTTTATCAGTAATATAATGTTCCTTTATACTTTAAATTTAAAAAAAAAAAAAGAATTATTATTATAAACTAATTATAATTAAAATTTAAACATATTTGCTTATATATTTTTTGTCAAAAATTACAAAGAGAATTAAACATGTCTGACAAAAAAAAAGTAATTTTCTCTTAAAATAAAAAAATGAAAGTTTCCAGTTTCAAAAAAATAAATATATAAATTATAAAAGCAACTACTGTCAGAACAGGATTTCCTATGAAAATAATTTGTAATCATATTTTTAAAATTAATATTATGACCCTAAAGTATAAAGAGAAAATAATTTCAATTATGAATAAACATTAGAATTTTATTTTAAAAACAGGACACAATAAAAATGAAATGAAATAAGAGCTATATAACTTGGCTAGTCAATAATATATATAAATAACTTGGTTATCTGTAAGCAATCAAAAACATAATCATATTGTATATATTATATTATATACATATTATTCAATCTGACATTTTAAATTTTCATATGTTTAGTCAAAAAAATTGTAGAAGCTATTATTGAAATAGTTAAGATTTTACTTCATTAAAGCTTAAAATAAATTAATATATATACATGTGCTCTGCGCACAGATAATGAAGCTATTAATTATCAGTGAATTATTAAAATTTACCGCCAAGCGCTCATGGCGACTTATTCTATTAATAACCTAAAATTATGTAAATATTATGCAAATTTATGTGCAAATATTACGCGGACCATTTACGAGATAGGGAATAGCAATTATTATGCATTTACACTTTATTTTAATGTTAGGTTATACTGGGTAAGTATAAAAAAATAAAACAGTTGGTTTTTTTTCATTGGATTTCCCAATAGAGGAACTATTTAGAAGAGCTTTTAAATGTTAAATGATTGTTGCATTCAACAGAATGGCAATAAAATAGTGACATATCCAATTTGTTAAGAATTAAATATTTTGGTGCATATCTTTTTTAAAAAATTATGTTTTTTACTATTCTGTAATAGTTTTCAGATATATATATATAAAGGTAATACTATCGATCAATTACAAGTTTTTAGTTAGGTAATAAGCCTTCAGGGTAATCCAAATTTTTTAAAAAAAAGCAAATTAGTAAAATGTAAAAAAATAATATCAGTATTAAAAAAAGATAATATATTAAACGGAAAAAAAAGGATAATATTAGCATTAGAATTTTTTTTTTTTGAAACAGGACTGAAATCAATCCTAGGCTCCCAAATTTTAGAGTTCCATACTTTACTGTTGCATTATTACATAGATAATTAGAGAATATGACTGATAAAAATAATTACCTACTATACAAGACGTCCTCCAGTGTTTATTTTTAAATAAATTATTAATAATAATGTGTCATTTTTATATAAATTAGAATAGTTAAATTCAGAATTTTAAACATTTTCATTTACATATAATTTTTGTTAATTATCATAGCAACATGATACTCTTTTTTTTTTTACTGATGTTTTATTAACACAATAGCAGAGTATATAATATATATTGTAGTATATTCGAGCAATTGTCACAAGACTAAGTAACCCTCTCATATTTAATAAAAAACTATTTGCAGTCAGAACATGATTTAGAAATCACTGGCGTTCCCAATAATGAAGCAATTTGTGTCCCCACAACCTGCATGCGACAGCCCTGTTCCAGATATTTTACTGCAATCATCTGGTTTTCTAATAATAAGACAATAAAAAAAAAGCAAGGCAAAAAAATAAGATAATAAAGAAAAGGACATTGTCATGATTTGTACTAAACAAGCACAAATTTGGACAGACCCTTTATATTTATATTCTTTAATACAAAAAAGAAAATATTTTTGCGATATTTTTTATGATAATAAAACGAAATGCACGTTTTAGTTTTTTAGATAGATTAAAACATTAACATAAAAATAATTTCTATTAAATATGCACTTTCCTTTCTTAAACGTTTTCCGGAAACAGTTTATTAAAATTACAATTTGAAATTTTCAATTTTTTTTTTTGTGATGTGATGTGATGTGATGTATTATGGCTTCTCCGTAAACGAAGTCAAGAATATCTCAGCAATTAAGCCCAGATAAACCTGTTAGCCACTTTCTTTTACATTCCCCACTCTAAATTTACCCATAATCTGCTCTATTCCATTTCCACAACATAATTTTTGTCAACTCTATAACCTTTATATCTAAATCCCCCTTATCTTTTCCCAAACCTAGCATAAAAACCAATAATTCACTTTCTGTATAATCACTCTTTTCATATTTATTTTTCCACAACTTCATTATATGTACCCTTTCTGTTTTCAAACATTTACATTCAATTAACAAATGCCTAATATTTTCAATTCCTTCCTTACATAATTTACAAAATAAATCACCCATATTTTTCCATTTACATGTATATTCTTTTGTAGCTAAAGATCCCGTTCGAGCCTTAAACAATAAACTACTTTCCTTACTATTATCATATATTAACTCACACCTAATATTCTGTTTATTTCTATATATATTTAAACTCTTTTTACTCTCCATACTATTTCTCCATCTCTCTAACTCCCTAGTCTTTATTAATAAATTTATTCTTTTATCCCATTCCTTACTACTATAACATTCAATAATCCTCTTAACACAATCATCCCATCTTTTGTACAAATATACTGATATAAATTCTTTATCCAAATATTTTGCATAGCGCATTACCTTTATCACCCATCTTGTTACCTGCCCTTTACTCATAACCCAATTAAATACTATTTTAGCTATTCTTTTATTATCCATAAACTGCAATCTACCAAACATTTTCATTTTACTTTTTGCATCTCTCATATGAAAACTTGACCATCCCATTTCTCCTTGAATTGCCTCCCTTGCTGTCCATACTTCTGCATCCAATGCATGTCTTCCTACTTCCCTTTGAGTTTTTTCTAAATAATCTAATATCTTTTTACTAACATATAATGCATCATTACCATATGTTAACCCTGCTACTGCAACTCCTTTCCATATAATTCTAGCCACATCATATTTATTATATGAAAATACTGTTAATTTCTTTATCAATCCCTTTCTTTTCTTTGCTTCATTTATCAATTTTTTCTCCCATTCATCCAAATAATTTTTCTGATTACTTAATATATAGTAGAAGATAGTGTCCTCTATCGATCATTATTATAACTATTATATAAAAGCCGATATACAAATGCACTCGGATAATATATATATAGTGAAGTATGTGGATGTAGTATGATATCACAGATCACAAAAACATTGTTTTTTTTTTAAAGCTAATTTTAAACGATATATCTTTACCAATTCATTAAATCTGAAACATGGCGTTTTGCGCAGTCATGAATCAATAGAGCGATTGGCTAAAGGGTTAAATATTTCTGTTCTGGTGCTCCGATGTCATATAATCTATTGAGCAACTAATTACTCGATTATTATTGTTATTTTTACTTATCTATTTGGTGATGTGGTTTTAAATATAAACTTTTAAATATAAACTTAAAGTTAAAAGACACAATAAACTATGATAAAATCTCATTAACGACGTTCACTTGCATTCTTTTTGTCACCACAAATTATAAATCAATCTTTCTTCTAATTTTAATGCAGCGACTTGAAGTTAAACCATAAATTTACCAATAATTTAACGATACAACGCGATTTAGCTATTTGTGAAGCAACAATTACTTTATCAATTAATTTATAAATAAGACTTAATTTTTCCAACATGACATGACCTAAATAGGTACATTGACTGTGAATATCTATATATTCATTCATAATTAGTTCCAAAAATTAATTCTGATTCCATCATCTGACCAGCTTTGCAATCATTGTGCAATTATAAGTAGAAACAATTTTAAACCATTCTACTAGATGTTATCACCTATCTGAGCATAGATATCACTAGTTTTTAGTTTTTTTTTAATGCATTTAATTCGATATTTCGGTTTTCTCCTATACATTTGTCCTGAGGTATTTAATTAAATCAAATTAAAGCAATTCTCCGTAATATTGAAAATAAAAAGGTTGCAGATCTAATTAAGATTGTGGAGAAAATTTAAAATATGATGATGATCTGATCGCTTCATAACTATTAGGAACTTTCAAAAATATATAGACCAAGGAAGTAGAACTATGTGTCTTTAAAGATGTTTCTGTTGTTGCATTTTATAAAAATAAGTTAATAAATTGTTGTTATTCATTTTTGTTATAGATGAATGCTTACCTGGAGTTAGATAAACTTTTAGAGAATCAGTAATTGGTATAGATATAGTTGTTGTTGTTGTTTTTTTGTTCCCAAGTAAATGAAAAAAAAAAAGTTTTGCTAGAAAGAGTATAATTTTATATTGATTTTTTTCAATTTAGTCTTGGTATTTAAATTCATATAATTGAAATGATTATACAGGATTAAATAAGTATTTTTACTATTAATGGAAAATCGGAGGCTTTTGAAATGAAAACTGGTGTTAAATAAAATTGAAAGTTATCTCTTACAACATTTTTTATTTTCATGACATTGATTTTTAAAACAGTTTCTTTTATTGACTTCTAGTTATGCTGATGATTATGCTATTTTTTTCCCATTCAAAAAATGATTTACAATGCGATCTCCAAAGTCTTCCATGACTTATTTAATATATTTGATTTTAAAAATGAGTCCTTTTATAAGGCATTGGCAGAACAGACTTTTTCAGCAGTTTTCATATGAATGGTTTTCAGTTTGGCAATATGAATACTTTAAATACCTTGGTAATTTCTTTAAATACAAATGCCTATTTATATGTTGAAATGCAACCTAGATTTCTAATTAGTTCACTGATAAAATATTATGACTTCTTAAATTATAATTGTATGTAAAACTGTTTACTACTTTATTGTTGCTTGTGTGGACATTTAAAAAAAAATAGTTTTAAGTATTCACAAAAATTATTAAGGAAATCTGGAGATATTTCAATCAGAAAATACATTTTTTAGGTACCTTTATTCAATTCTATCAATTGCAAGAAAAAGGCCATTAAATATTATAGAATTCATGATTTCTGTATGTTGCCACTTAGTCACATAAAAAACACACTTGTAAAATAACTAAATACAATAATCACGAATAGTTCTAAACCTGTTAATAAGACTCTAGCAATCTTTTAAAAGATTAAACCCAATTGTCTTAATTGATAGATCTGAAAAATGAAATTAGTTTCAGGTCTCATATTAATCACTTTTTGTAATGTTATAATTCTGAGATAGTTTAAGAAGTTTTTTAGTTGAATATCCAGAAAGAATATCTAGATTTGAGGCATTTCCTAGGTGATGAAGCTATGTTTTTGTTTTTACATTTTCTATAAAGAAATTTGTTGCTTTACATCTGGTGGAGGAATATTTAAATGAATGGAAAACTAGCACAAAGAATGATAATATTAAATGTTTATTCAGAAGTTTAGCATGCAGAATTTGCATTACAACTCCAAGTAATTCCAACTAGTTTTCCATTAAAATTATTTCATGGAAATACTTTAGATCTAACTTTTGATTAATGAAATATAAAAGACTTTAGTTGAAGTTTCTTCCTGAGTAGTATAGGATAGTGTCATGTTTTAGCCTACTGTTATAGAAAGAAAGTCACTTGTTTTTTGTTGCTTAGATAAAATGATGAACATGCCATCCTTGGTGAGGTTAGGAATAAGATCTCAAATCTCTGAAAAAGATTTCCAAACTTTTCATATCCTTATTTTTTTTTTTAAAAATTCTGAGTGTTTTTATAGTGTTAAGCAATCTCACCATCTGTGTTTCTGAAATATCCTCAATGAATATATTAAATCATTAAACATTACATGATCACCATTTCTTATGATTAAACAAGCTGTTTACACAGAGGCTGAACTCTCCATACAGTAGCACCACCAGTGCAAGCCAGAGTAATCAATGGATGCAAGAAGGTTTGGGCATAAAATCCCTATCTAGTGCCTACTCATCCAATATCCCCAGAGTAGTTTCCAGCTTGTGGATTTCATCAGTGAGTAGCCTTGGATCTGACAGCATTGCACCTAGAATTTAAGATTTAATGCAACCCTCTAGCAGCCACCTTTTACCTAATGCTAACTATAAACCTTTGAGTCCAAAATGAAAAAACCAATAATATTTTCAATTCAAGCTCAGCAGCTTGTATAGTTGTATAGATCTGAACTCAGTTCAGCATCCATACTTTTTGGTGTCTTTAGTTCTTTAATAACCACAGTCATCACAATCCTATTGAGAAGGATTAGTTTAAACCACTAAACATCACATGATCACCATTTTTTTATGCTTACACAAGCTGTTTACAGAGGTTAAACTCTCCATACAGTAGTACCACCAGTGCAAGCCAGAGCAATCAATGGTGCAAGAAGGTTTGTGCATAAAATCCCTATCAAGTGCCTACTCATCCAATATCCCCAGATTAGTTATTAAAAAACCAAAGACACCAAAAGGTATGGATGCTGAACTGAGTTCAGATCTATACAATTATACAAGTTCATGAGCTTGAATTGAAAACATTATTGTGATTTTTTTTTTTTTGGACTCAAAGCTTTATAGTTAAGTAATAAGTAAAAGATGACTGCTGGAGGGTTGCATTAGATCTTAAGATCTAGGTGCAGTGCTCTCAGATCCAATGCTACTCACTGATGAAAGCCACAAGTTGGAAACTAGTCTGGGGATATTGGATGAGTCAGCACTAAATAGGGATTTTATGCACAATGGTTACTCTGTCTTGCATTGGTGGAGAGTTTAGTCTGTGTAATATATTACATGAAATAGATGAGCATTAAAAGAATAACTGTTATAATCTGTGATGTAAAAATTTATATTTATTATGACATTATTATTATTTAAAGACATTAAAATTTTTTGTTGAGATAAATTTGTCAATTTATTGTACAAAATGGGATTTAAACTTCCCATTAACTTAACAAAGATACAGAAACATTTCATTTAAAAATTGTTTTAATGTTCTGATTATTTATTAAGTGCATAGGAAGTATGTAATTAAATAGAGAAAGACTTTAACCTCTATCATATGTGTATTCAATGTTTATAATAGTCAAACAATGTTGTTGTTTGACTAAAGAGATATGTTCTTATCTTTATAAAGTCGTTATCTTGTATTAAGGTTTGAGAGGTCCCTCTATGGCCAAAAAACTACATACTTCGACTATTATACACCTTGAAGATGTATATGATACAGGTTAAAGTCTTTCTCTATTTAATTAAAATTGTTTTATAAAATTCTACAAATATCTCAGCAGAATAATGTGCAATCAGTATACTAATCAGCTATTGGGTGCAATAGTAATGAATTCATCATTACAAAAGCATCTTTTTATTAGATTAGATTTGTAAAGTTAATGTAATACCTGGCGTCAGGTTTTCTATAAACAAAAAGCATTTTATAGTGAACTTCAAAATATAAATTTTTTTTTTGACGTTAGAAGGGGGGGGGCAGATTCTTTTTACATGATAAAGGTTATGTCAAAGACACTCTAAAGAAGTACAATATTAGTTGCTTTTATTAGGATAATTATGGTTGAGAATAGACAACAAGTGAAGAATAACTGTTAGGCAAGATTTTGAAGTCTTTTTTTTTGTTTCTCCTCAGAAAAAATTAAAAATATTTAATAAACAAGCCAAAAAAAGCAGCATGGGATATATGTGGACATATTTGTTTTACACATTGGTTTGTAAAGTCGTTTTTAATATCTTGTTATTTGAATGGCTTTTCTATTTTAGAGTTAGAATAACTGTACTTATTTATATGGGTTTATTAATTATTATACCAATAATATTTAGAACAATTAATTTTGAAAAATGTTTGTTATGAATATTTATTAAAATGATGGCATCTTAATAAAACACCATTTGATTCCTTTACAGTTGATTCAATTTAGCATTATATTTGGTTCAGCATCTCACTTAACTTTTAATCTAAAATTCACCACTTATACTATAAAAGAACAGAAAAAAATCTAGGAAAACTATTCTTCGTCATTATAAATAAAACTTCTCATCACTTAAAGCCACCCAGTTTTAAAATTTAATTAAATATATAAATCTTATTATACAGTAATAAACAATAAGTAGCCTTAATGCAGGCCCATTAAAGTTTATGCTGCAACTCTAAAATTGAGATTCTGGAATAAATTGTGTTAAACAATGACAAGCTGCTATCATTGATGACCAAACACTATTGGTTGATTCATAATATTCTATTGTCTAATTAACTCAACTTTCTTATCAGTAGAAGTTAAATTCAAATAAAAAGAGACTATTCTTTTTTTAACATTAATATTTATTTTAACTTAATGCAAATTATATTAGTTAAATTTGAAATTTTGTCAATATGAAGGAAAATAATCTGTATTTTTTTTTCATCTTCTGTGCAGTTTATCTTTTTTTTTTTGTCTTTTACATAAAGCAGTGTCAGTAAAAATTTATGAATGTTATGCATGGAAGTATTATCTCAATGACACATTAATTTATGCCCTTAATGGGTTGCATAATATTTTAATGACCTAAGTATTGTGTAGTTAGAAAAAGTAAAATTTTATTGGTAATATATTAAAATAAGTCATGTGTGGTATGGTATTACAACTCTTTCATAGTCATATTTTGAATTTTAGAATTTTCTGAATTTTATTCTAAATACCTTTTTTGTCCAATTGTCAGTAAATTTATTAATTTTTTTACAAAAAAATTTCATAATTTTATTTTAATAGATAAACATGTGCATTAGCTTAGAGGTTAATCTGAATTACTATATAATTCATTATTGGCTTTTGAACTGCAAATCATGAGATGTAGTTCTTGCTTTTCATTATTTATGGAGAACCAAAGATTAAAAGAGTAAATTCCATTATATCCTGAAAGTCAATATGAGAATGTATGTGACTAAAGGTTTAACATTCTTTATAGGTTATGATATTTTATTTTCTGACAGTCTGTCTGATTTCAAATAAATGATCATTAGTTTTTATGTTACAAGCCAACTAAATCAAGAGAAAGCAGTGTATTGGATAATGCATTGTCTTTATAATAGTGTCTGGGAGCTCAGTAAGGAATAGTGAAAACAAAGATGGAAATGACATTTCACCATTACTTATTGTTTGATATCACATATACACAAAACAATAGATTATATATTTTTTTAATTAACATAAGTAAAGGTGATAGGACCAGGTTTTTCTTAGATATCTGGGTAGCTCTTGGTAAAAAGCTGCTTTTCATGTCTCTTTTTATCCTTTAATGTGCATGGAGCTAAAGTAAAAGTTAAAAAGATGTGTGTAAACACCTAACAACAACAATAATAAAATATGTTTTTAGAATTAGACTTATCTCTTTAAAATGCCCCATTAGATAAAACAATTTTAATGGAAAGAAATTGTTAAAAAAAATTTGAAATTAGCTCTGACTTACATGAAATTAATAAGAAAAATAATAGTTAAATCTAGCTACAGTGAAAGCAGAAACAATAACACAACTGTATATTTCAAAGGTTAAGAAATAATATGAAGACAACTTTTAAATGAATCATTTAGAATAAAATATGTGAAATCGGCTGGTGATGGAAGAAGTCTTCAAGATTTAAAACATTATTATAAAATATTAGAAGACAAATCATTTCTTATTAACAAAAAGAGCATAATTATTAAAAATGAGAATGACATTTTCACAAGTGCGAAATACTTCATAAACGATTGCATAGTAAAGAAAACAATAAAAACAAAGCATAATTAAAATTCCATATATTGCAAAAAATGCAATTAGATCTATAAAGAATAAAAAATCTGAAATTATAGAATTATTATAGATTTTTTTGAAAAAGTGTGTAAAAAAAATAATAAAATATTGGCAGAATTATACACCAAATTTCTAAATGAAAGGAAGTTCCCAGATGACTGAAAGAATAAATGCAACAGTGGTACTGATATATTAAAAAAATCCAAAAAGAAGATAATGTTTCCATCATCTAATATTAAATATTTAAAAAAAAATTTAGAACTTTATTTAAACTTTCCAAATGCATTCAACTAGTAATAATAGCACTCAGGTTAGTATATAATGCAATGATTTAAGTTGTATTATTATTCTCATTTCTTCAGATGCTGTAGACCTGACCAGTGACAATACTAGAATTGAAATCAAACCTGGAGCTTTAGATTTATGAATAATGAATTTTAAGGTAACACTCTAGCCTATTGAGCTATTCTGCCAAAGACAACAATCACTAAAAATTTCAATTACTCATCTATGACGGTTCTCCTGATTTCTCCAACCCAAAAGCAACATGAATTAGTGGCTTACAGACATTATATATTATCATATTATTTTTCTTATAAAGTTATTTGCCATTATCATAAAATGGCTTCTTTAAATTTTCTTCTTTGTACTTTTTCCTCTCTATCTAATATTTTTGTATTTTATCAGTTGAACATGTATTCATTGGTACAAATGTAGCTACTTTAGATATGTCTGTTTTCTCTCTTCTATTCATTAGTATGTGCTCTCTCAATCATTTTTTAATAGAGCAGCTGGTTTCACTAATAATTATCTTGACACATTCACATGGTATTTCATAGATTCAGGTTTGTTTTTTTAGCATTTCAAGTTTAGATTTGTAGATATTAGAATTCCTTATAATTATCAAATTTACCACTTCCTTTATTTTGTTGTAATATCTTATATAAATGCAATTTATCCACTCTATTTTGAAGATTTTTTTAGCAAAAAAACTTTTCATTGTACATATATGTACTTAGTCTTACATTTTGACTGTCTGCAGTTCTCTTCAAAACCATTTTTATTTTAATTTCTTAAAAATAAAAAAATAAAAGTGGCTCCGAAGAGGACTGTAGGACAGTTGAAATGTAATATTGTGTGTACATATATATATACAATAAAAAGTTTTTTGCTAAAAAGTTTTCAAAGTAGAGTCAATAATTTGAATTCCTTATACTGTGGTATATCTTGGAAAGCTGTTCTGAAGATATATTTCCTGCATATTTTCTTTAGTTTGTCTGCTATTTCTGGTATGTGTGGATACATTATAGTACCAATAATTTTTTCTTTTAATGTTTCCTGTTTTTATTGACTATTTAAGATTTTGTTAATGATAATTGATGGATATAACCATACTTTATGAATTTGTTCTATGCAGATCCCCCCCCCCACCAATGCTTTTTGAACAAACTTCTTTTGATCTATTTTATAGTGATAGTGTAACTCCATGTTTTGTGTTTCTTTTGTGATTGGATGTATATGCTAAATATTTTCATGTGTATGCGGTTTCCTGCTAACTAATTTTAATTTTGTTATACAGGAATTTTGTCACAAAAACATTTAAGAATGCCAATTTTTGTTCTTGTTTTATTTCTGTTGTGAATTTAATCAAAAGAAATGTGTTATTTATGTGTTTACTAAATGTTTGTAATAGTGCTTCACTGTGTGATCATACAACAAATGTATCATCAACATAATAAAATCTAATTTTAGATAAAGATGGATTAGTGTTTATTGTTGTTTTTTTCATATGTCAAAGCATTGGCCGGGACATGAACCCAAAAACGTCTGCAACCAACTACTTGCTTGCAAGGCAGCTGCGATGACCTCTCGGCTAACAATGCTTGAATAGTGTTTATTGTTGTGATTTAAAATTTTTCCATGTACATATTGTTAATAAACAGTGTTAGTGGTGAACCCATATTTATCCTTTGATTTCATTGAAAGAACTCCACGTTGTGTTTGAACTATGTTGCTATTATACAAAATATAAATAGTCTAGTATACTATCAGTAATAAGAGTTGTTCTGGCTTGTAAGCTATTATTGTCATTTCATTATTTTCTTACATAAACAATGCTTCATCACAGGTATATTTGTAAATGAACTTCTCATATCAAAGCTTACCAATATGACAGCTCTTTCTATTTTTAGGTTCTTAATCAATTCTATAAAGTGCTTTGAATCCCTGACAAATGACTAAGACTTTGAGAAGAAATTTTATTAAGTTTTGCCAAAATGAATTTCTAGTACTAACAATAGATCTTAATGGAACATAGTTTTTATAAATTTTTGAGTAGATCACAAAGAATTTTGCTAAAATGTGTTGTTAATTCATCTTTTTCTAAATCAATAAAATATCTGTGATTCTTTCTGAATAATGTTGATAACTTTGTATATTCAGTATCAGATTTTTTGCAACTTTTTATATTGGCCTACTATGTTATTGTAGACAATTGTATTCATTACAATTTGCCTTTGTCAACAGAAAAACATTCATATTTCATTAACACTTTTAAGTACACCTTGGTGGACAGATGGTATGTTAATGTGATCTAAGATTAAAATGGTAGTTTCACTCTTATTCCAGTCTTATTTACAAGAAAATGAATGTTCTTTAGAATTATCTACTATATACAATAAATTTCAGCAGTTATTAAACATTAAAATAGCTAATTCAGATTTTCAGGATAATTATATTAATGAGGCATGAAATCTCTTAAGGAGTATGTTATGGATATAATCAAATCTATTCTTAGATGCACTAAAAAAATCATAACTGGTTTACTGACAATGATTATAATATTAGTCATTTGATTAAAAGGAAACATGCATCAAAGGCAATGTTTCATTTGTAGCACACAAGACACAGTCCTTTATCAGAGATTCAAAGCCCTTTATAGAATTAATCAAGAAGAAGAAAATAGAAAAAATTGATATATTGGTACCCTGTGGTGAAGCATTATCTATTATAAGAAATAATTAAATGATGACAGTAGCTTACTAACTAGAAATTTCATTCTATTGGTAGTGTAATGGAACTATTAACATTACACATAATAACCACATATTTTCAATACTACATGGAATTCTTCCAATCAAATAAAAATGTGAACTATGCACTCACCACATGGAAAATCCTGAAACCACAGCCATAAACACTACTCCCATATCCACCTAAAGTTTGGCCTTACTTTATTGATAATACATTTGTTGTATGGTTACATAATAAAGTATTATTACAAATATTGTGAGCACACACCAACAATATATCTCAATAGAATCAAGACAAATACAAAAACTGACCTTCCTCATGATAAAATTAAAACAAAAATTTGCAGGACTCTCCACCCACACACACACAAACATGAAAATACCTAGTACATATATCCAATCACACTATAAACACAAAGCATGGAGTTATATTATCATTATGTAACAAAGCAAAAAAAGTTTGTTTAGATGCAAGAGATTTAGACAAAGAAAAAGATGTACAGAAAACAAAGTCTCATGAAAAATGGTTTTCCATCAGCTGTCATTAAGAAAACCTTAAATAGATAACAAAATCAAGAAACACACACACAAAAAATTATTGGTACTGTGGTATATCCATACATACCCAGAATAACAGACAAAATAAAGAAAATCTGCAATGAATTTTAACATGACAACAGCATTCCAAAGTCATATTACACTAGGATGAATTCTAACATCTATAAAATCTAAACTTGATCTGTTGGAAAATAAAGGTTGCATTTATGGTATACATGAATATGGAAGAATGTATATTGGAAAACATCATTGACAAATAATTGCAAGTACACAAGCTGATGATTAGAAATATCTAAGGTAACATCATATATATATATACCAATGAATATATGTTCAATTGGGAAAATACAAAAAATATTGGAGAGAGAGAGGAAAAATGCAAAGAAGAAAATTCAAAGAAACTGCTTACATGACAATGACAAATAATTTCAAAAGTCAAAGTATGATAATATATAATGTCAGGAAGCCACTAATTAATCTTGCTCTTAAATTGGAGGAGGATTCTCACAGAGAATGTATAAATTTTCTATTGACTGTTGACTTTGGTAGAGTAGTTCAGTTGGTTAAAATGTTACCTTAAAATTCAATATTCATGAATAGAAAGATCCATGTTCAATTCCCATGTTAGTATTATCACTGATTAGGCCAAATCATCTGAAGAAGAGAGGAGAATAATACTTCTTGAATTGTTGTGTTATTTAATAACCTGTGTGCTATTACTAATAGTTAAACATATTGGAAAGTTTAAATGAGGTTTTAATTTTTTCTAGACATTCAATATTCAATATTAGATAATGGAAATAGTCCAACATATAATTAATGCTAAAATTCCACATCATTAATCTTCAGACAAATAAAGTCTATGGAGTATATATGTATATTATGCTGAATTTAAAAATATTTGTAGCATAATGGATAATCCTAGTTTTGGAGAAATTTTATAAACAAAGGATTCAGTATTGCATATGATTTGTTTGAATACAAAAAAAACATTTGAGTTTATAAATAATGTGATTGATTAAAACTTTAGATTATCATTATAAAAATCTAAAATATTGTCAAATTCTAATGATTATGTACCAAAACATTATAATAGTTAATAAATAACATAATGCCAGAAAGAATATTAATATTGGTGTATATGTCAGAATGTTTCCATCTTTCCAAAACTTCTTGCTAAAAACATTTTGCAGAATTGATAAGCAAAAGTTATAAAAATGAATGAAGATTATTTATGACATCTGAATATTTGAGAAATGGTTTTTGCACAAAAAATAATTTAAAACTTTAAAATGATCCAAAAATAATAAATTAAAAATGATTTGGGTTGGTATATTAATGATAAAGTTAGTTATAGAATTCAGCTTGGATAGAATACTTTTAAAACAAATAATGTTAACAGAAAATAATCTATTATTTCTGGAGAAAAGTGGTTTTAATATATGTTATTTTATCAGTATTTTATTTGTAAATATAATATTTAATAGACCATACACACAAATATATAATGAGATATGCATATTAAAATTAATAAGCAAAGATTAAAATAGATAAGTGAGAGAACATACAATAAAGCACTGATATTATTGAATAAAGAAGGTAAATGAAGTTAGAATGAATGTTTCTAAATAATATGACAATTTATGAAATTCTAAAGTAAGTTCCAAGAAAATATTAAGAAGTTATAAAAGGAGATGACGTGAAATAAATTACCAAAATTTAAACAAAAAATTGCTGGAGCAAAGTCTACAGATAAGAAGAATTGAAATGACCTTGTAGAGGCTTTCATCATACAGTGGATTTTTATTAATGATTGTAAATAATAATAATTATTCACTTTAATTGCAGAAAGCAGAAACTCTTGTTTAAAATATTTAATTTTTTTAAAAATCCACTCTACAAAACTTTATGCATCAATTTGTGCATATATTTTTAAGATTAAAGAATGATTATCTTATAACAGTATCCCTTTAACTTGGTTAATGAAGCCAATTCATGCTCCAAAATACAACATTAACCAAAGCCATCACATCAAAATAAGTAATTATAATGAGTTCTCATGGGGGAGAACATAATTTATTATTCTAAATTCAAAACATATAAAAAACTTGATGAAAAAAATTAAACTTAAATTGAAAAAAAGTGTTAATTAATGAGTATACATTTTACTAAGCATATTATTTTTAAAATGTCTTAACTGTGAGTAAATATATTGTATAAAACATTTTGGTAGCTATAATTTTAAAAAATATATAATTTTTTTTTATTGACAACCCACCATTTTGTTTTTTAAGTAGTAAGAGATTATTTCCTAATTCATGATTCATTGAATTAAAATTAACTAATACAATGTATAATTTAAAATTTAAAAAAAAAATTAACACAATGTACATTTTTAATATTTATTTTTGATGTATTTTATGTTATATTATCAATGTTTTTTTATGATTAACACTACTGTTAATTTTTTTGTAGCAACCCTTTGTGATTGTATTTATTTCACATAAATCAATGAAATTGTGTTAATGTTTGATGAATAAATGTAATGTATAGTTGATTGATGAAATTTTAATAATCTAATATGATTAAATCTTTGCTACTGTACATGTATTTTTATCACCCATTATTAACTTAAATATCAGAAACAAATTGTGAGATTATTGATTTAAAATTAAGCAAATGAATAAAGGATATTTAAACTTACATTTAATAGCCTTTGTTCATATAAAATTAATTATTAATTGCATAATGCATGGAATTATTTTTTCCCTCAGAATAATGTATAATTAAGGTGCATATTTTACAATTACAATTAACATATATTTGGCCACATGTAATATAAGATTCTTAAGAATTTTAATCCATAATATTGATTGAATATATTTTAGCTAATGTACACATTTAAAATTTTAATATTAATATACTTTATTGTTATACAAAATCAAAATATGGCTGTGATTATTAACTATATTGAATGAAACTGTCAGTTTTTGCTTATGTAGTCATTAATGATGAAAATATTTTTTAAATATATCATAAATAAAAGCACTGACAGGCTTGACAAAAACTCTGAATAAAAATGAAATAAAATACATCAATCATATTTTAATTCTACAATCAAAATAATATTGTATACTATAAAATGAATAAACTCTAAACTTTTTCAGTGTCATCATTTGATTTTTAGATGATGCAGCTTTAGTGAAGTCATTATCCTATGATATCATCAATCTTGCAAAATGGTTGTTGTTTTTAAAAATATTTTTTTTTAAATCACAATAGTGAATAAATGATTGTAAATAAAAATAAAAAGTATAAATTGATGATGATTACTATGGTAAATCCTTGCATAAAGGTACATCTCTAACTGAAGTAAAGATGAATTTATTTTTTTAGATAAATTTATGCTTAACATTAACAAATGTTATAAATGAATCAAAGATCAAATAGCATTCAAATCATTAAAAAAATAATGTTCTCAGCAGACTAACCATGAATATGATGCAAAAGCATTGAATGTATACTTGGTGCAATAAAGTTTACTAAATTTTTAATATTTAAACTCTGATTTAGTATTTCTTTTACATTGAGTTATAATGACAGAGTATTTACTTATTACAGAGATAAATGGAGTAGCTGGTATTTTAGGACAGTGTATAAAATAAGAAAGAAGATTATAACATTCCAAGCTAAGCTGAACTTCTTTAAGAAATGCCTATACTATGGCATTTACCCAAACTGTTACAATATAAAAATTCATAAGTTTATAAATGGACATAATGAGATAAAAGAACAACTACAGAAACAATTTATGAAATGGATAAATGAAAGATATCAAACATAAGTTAAATATAGTGTTTATAGCCCAAAATAAGTACAGAGAACAAAATGTTACTCTTCTACAAAATGATATAAGGATGTGTGGAAAATGAAATAGAGAATTAGAAATTATATGCGACAAAAAGTTTAAATTTTTAGCATTTAAGCAAAAGAGGAAAATTTTTTCAATAGAAGAGGGTTTCATCAATTTATCAAGTTATAGAGTGTCATTTAAATATACATCAATACTTAATACCAGACCTTCATTCATGGATGGAGGATGGTTAAATACTCAACTGGAAATGATGGCTGAATTGAAAACTACCTATGAAAATGACAAAAATAATAAAAAAATTGTTTGATAAATGCAACAGCATTGAAAGCCAATATAAAAGATGTAACTCTCTCATCTTTGAGAACATCAAAGCACTTAAAAGAAACCTTGCTAGAAGTGAAATTACAAATATGAAAGAAGGCAAAAATCATCACTTTGTACTGATAAATAATAATGTTCAAAAAGAAAATGTTGAGGCAAATTGCTACTTCAAACTTTAATAGACTAAACAATTACAATGTCAAAAACCAAAAATCCAAGTTTATAATGTGCATACTCAAAAATTATATAAATAAATTATATGATAGGTGATAATACTTGCAAATGTACCCATCTAGTACTCTATTGACATTATTCAAAATATGAAAATACACAAGGGACACCATTCACTCAGATGAATGATTGATTTTTGTGGAACATACTATCATGAAATATCCAAATTTGTCACACAATTATTGAAAGAAAAATTAGGTTTTGGCAAACATACCATAATATCAACATTCAAGTTCATGGACATTATTAAAAGCACCACTATTTCTAATCAACCAAGAATGGCTCCTTTGATATAACAGAACTTACCAGATAGATTAATTGAAAATAAATAAAAATAAACTCTTTCACCATAGATTCTTTATTAAAAGTGGTCAAAATACTTTTTTTAATAGATTAATTGCATAGTCAGTAAAAATAATCAATGAATTATTAAGAAACAAAAAATACAAACACATATAAATGGGAATTTATTATAAAGTTCTTAACTTGGGGGGGGGGGAGAGGGATAATGACACCATAGCTACATATAAAGGGCAAGAATATGATATGGCAGAATCATGGCCAATAGTGCAACTGTATGTAGTCAGATCCAAATTTATAAAGAAACAAACATAATAAATCTTATATTAGGCACACAGGAAAATTGTTTATACATATGCTATGTAAATGATGTCTTCATAAGTGCACCACAAAATACAATTAATCACATGTTCAATAAATTGAATGTAAATTCAGGATTTAATTGGACCATTGAACTGGAAGAAAATTATCAAATCCAATGATTTAAAATTAAAGCAAATACTTAATGCACTCCAATATAAAATGATTATAAAAAACCCATATCACAGGATACATAAATGTAAAATCATAAGTATTCACATCTCATAAATTTTCAGGATTAAAAAAACTTTTTATACTGCAATTATTATTTGTATCATGAATATAATAGAACTGAGAACATAAAACATTATTGGCTAACTTGATAAAAACAAGATATAACAGAATGTGCATATATTGATATATAGAGTAATTCAAAACCAAAATAAATAAAACTGTTAGTCATAAAGATAATAATAAAAGCTGGATTGTTTTACAACATTCATCATGTATGGACCAATAAAATAATACAGTTTTTTTCAGACAAATTTAACATAGAATTCAGAACCCCCATAAATTTAAATAAGTTTATTAACAACATAAGGAAAAAAAATTCTAATATTGGACTGGACAATGTGGTCTATATTGTAAACTGCAGCCAAAAAGACTGTTCATATATACTATGGTAATACAAGGGCAAATCTTAGGACTAGAATGACCCAGCATTAATTAATATATAGAAAATCTAAGACAAAGTCTGATGCTGCCAACTCATAGATTTTTTATAATCATGAAAGAAAATATTACCATAGTTCTGATCTGAGTGTTGTTAAAATTATGTGTGAAAAAAAAAAGATCATGAATGTAAAATAAAAGAGGCATGATTCCTTACATAAAATGAATATGTAATGAACCAAAAATCAAATAGTATTCAAATCAGCAAAAAAATAATGTTCTCAACAGACTAAACATAAACATGATGTGAAAGTGTTGAAAGTATACTTGATGCAATATATTTTGTTAAATTTTTAATATTTAAACTCTGATTTAATATTTCTTTTACAATAATAGTTATATAACAGTAATAAATATATGCAGCATGCATGTAACAAAGCTTTAATGATTAGCTTGGTTGAAAGCTAGCTCAGCAAACTAAGCCAATCTAATCATTAAAGCTTTGCTATATATATGCTTTTTATATTTATTGTTATATTGCCATTTAGATAAAGCTAATACTTATACATTAATATTTATAATGACATCAATATATATATAATCAAAAGGAGCAAATCATTCTCTGCCAGGTTATGAACTAAAAGCACTCTGATGTTTATAAGCACACCTTTGTCAACATTCCTTGGTAATTCAGTATGAAATTAATTTATCAACCAGATGGAATCATTGAGCTATGTTTATTTTAAAGTTATAAAGGAGGTTGCCTTGACAACAGTTTGAAATTGTTGATTGTTATTGAGATTGGGATTGTCTAAGTGTTGATTGGTTTTTAATGATATATATAGGTGTGTGTGTGTGTGTATGTACATATATGAATGTTTCAATATTTTAATTAAACTAGCATTAAATAATTTGCTTAATAATCTTTAAAATCAAATGTTATTGTGGTTTAGATTATATTGAAAGGATTTACAGTTTTTTTGTGTGCATTACAAGTCTTCATTATAATTAAAAATGATGATTCAGTTTAATAAATATAAATCTAGTTAGCAGCTTATTTTATTTGATGACTTGGTATGAAATATGATTAAATATTTTTGATTTTGCAACTTTTTTTTAAAAGATATTTTGATAAATTGCTAAATTTTGATGGGTTGGATAGAAATCAGTGATATGTTTATTTATACTGCTAAATATAATATTTATGTATTATTTAGTTAAAAAAAGATTTAAGATTTTTATATATTAGTAACAGTAATATATTATTAAATAGAATATTATTATATCATCTTACATCAATTATTCAAAAACATATTTGGTGCACTTTATTATATCATGTAATCTATTTTGCTGATCCTGAGCGGTTTAAAGCAGAGATAGAATGATAGATTTAGAACTCAAAATCTCTGAATTGTATTCATTTTTGTCATTTCTGATACTCAAACTTAATGTGAACTTGATGTAATTTTCTGAATAACAAACTAAGAGAGTCAAAAATTGTTTGTACTTTGATTATATTAAAACTTCTGTCTTATCAGTGCTTTCTGTGTAAAGATGCTCAGTTATTGTTGTGCAGTTTTCAATTTATTACATCCATTTAAATGTGACTGCAGTGTAAAAAATAAGAAGATCATTTGTAATATGCATGAAAGAAGAGCAACATGCAGTCATTCATTTTCTGTGATCTGAAAGTGTATCTGGTGTCAATATTTATTGAAGACTTTGTGCACAATATGAAGAAAGTGCTTTGCTATGAAGAAGTATGTATGAATTGTTAAAGAAGATTAAAATAGGTCACACAAATATCAGACATAAAGAAGAAGCCAGGTACCCATTCACTTCTACATTTGATGACAACATTGAGTAAGGACATGAACTAATTCTGTTAGATAGATAAGTGACAACGCATTATCTGGTAAATGATTTTAAAATCAGCCATGGGTCTGTCTACACAATAATTCATGACAGACATGGGTTTCAAAAAGTTTGTGTAAGATGAATACTGAATGAGACATGGATTTAGATTATAAACCTGAGTGTAAATAACAGACTGTGGAATAAACAACCTGTCACTATCCAAGAAAAAATTTATAATTCAACCATCATCTAAAATATTGATGAGTAGTTTTCTGAACATTCTCAAGCACCAGTTAGATTATTATAAGAAAAAAGATTCAACAATCAATAGTGCTTGTTACAATGAAATGATCACTGAAGAACTGGAGTCTAAAACTGAGACAAAATGTAGAGAATTGTTATCCAAAGTCTTTGTGTATGCAACAGTTTACAGTTGCAACTATCCAAAAGCTTCATTTTTGAGTTGTTGAAGCATCCTCTCTACAGTCCTAATCTTGCCTCATTAAACTTTTATTTATTTGGTCCACAGAAAGAAGCACTTATGAGGATGAAGAAGTGACAACAACATTACAATCATGGTTTGCAATTCAACTGAAAACATTTTTTTTGAATGAGGGAATATAAAAGCTTTTGATATATAGATAAAATTTACTAAAAAAAGATAATATTCCAAAAAATGATGTATTTGTCTTTTATGAAAATTGATTAAAAGAGTATTCATAGTTCAGATAATTTGTTTTTCTTTAATCATTTTTATTAAAACAATATAATTCTCTCCTTAAATATGATAACTTTTTTAATTTTCTTTTTCCATATTTAATGCATTTTATAATCTCAAAACTTTCTATTAGTCATTCTAATTGCTTCTTGCTTTCCGATTTTTTAAATATATATCTTTTTTTTTTTACTGTTTCTTACTCTTCATAATTATTAATTTTTTTTGCTTATTTTTGCTCACATCACAAAGATTTTTTAAAGTACTTTTCTTTACTTTTGAGTTTCCTGGACAATTTTTATTTTGTATTAATCTTATTGATCTAAATGATAAATGTCTATCTTAACATTGGCTTCCTTATTACAAACTTCTTTTTAATTTTATTTTCAATCTATTTACTTATCCACCTGATTATGACCTTTAATCTGAGCTATTCACTATCTTCTGTTTTTATTTTTATTTTTTCATTGCAATCTTTTATTATCTTTGCTTTTGTATATAGTTTATTTTCATTTGGAACCATTAAACAGTTTTTTAATATTAGTCACTTCCATCTGTTTCATAATTTTATTACTAAGAACAATTAAATCATTGAATTTGTCATCTATTACATCTTTTTATGAACAAGAATCATTGATTATTTTTCTTGTAAATATTTTTTAAAACATGTGATCAATAGTGATTCTTTTCTCTCTCTTTTTTTGTTGAATGATTGTAAGCTTGTTTTGTGTTTTAATTTATCAATCTTAGAATTTGATTTTAATATATGTTTTTGGTCCATTCATAAATTTCTGTCAATTTTTTCTTTAAATTCAATCACTAATTATTATTTTTTTTATTAACAAATCCAAATTGCTTCCTCAATCATTACTTATGAAATCAGGCTTTCTTTTTAATTGCAGCCATAATAGTTGGAAGGAAATCTTATGGTTATAATCTTGAGATTCAATCTAATTGCAAAAAGGCCAATATTTTATTCTTTCTAATTTTTTACATTTTATTCAGAATATTGCTGACTTCTATTTTTTTCAATTCTTAATTTTATTTGTATAGTTCTAACTATTTATGACTTTAATATGATCATTTTTTTTGCGTCAATTAAAATATTTCTATTTATTATTATTATTTTTTTTATCATCAAATTTAATACTAAAAGTCGATATTATTTTAAAATGCATAAAATACTTTTTTTTGTAAAAATTTTTGGAGAAAATCTGTATGCCTACATATATTAAAATTTTATAAAAATGATTTTAGATTTGGATCAACGCACAAATAATGCAATATTTTTTTTAAGAAATCTATTTTTTATGCATACGTTCTCGATTGGTGAATAATATATATGTTTTATTCTGCATTTACAAAATTTAAAATTATCGACAAATTTATTTGATCTTATACACAAGCCTAGTTTCAATTAAAATATATAAAGGTTAAACTTTTTCCCCACCTGTGCTAAGAACGCTTGGGAATTTTTTTAAACATTTCAAATCACTTCATTTGTTTAACCACATCCTTGCAATCATCTTTTCGGTGGCTAATCAGAACATTCTTTTACGGTCATTCAATTAGCATTTTTACAATTCTTTTAAATCAAGGCGACGTATTTGAACAATCGGTTGTTAAAGCTGAATGTTTTCAGCGATGTAAAAATAGCGCCGACAATATTTTTTATTTAACAGTAATCTCATTCCGCGATTAGAATGCTCTTTTTGAAACTACATAAAAAGTAATTTATATGAGTTTTGATCAAACAGAAGATAATTTGCTTTTGTTTTAAAATGCTAAGCAGACATCATTTATTGTGATTTATTAAAATTTTTAAAGCAATTTTCAGCTGAGATTGAATTGCTTATATATTTGAAAATATGTGTTTTCCTTATATACCTATGTTTAAATGTAAGCTTTTTAATCAGTCTAATTTAAAATTAAAGCATTCAAATAGGAATAGTGGTTTGTATCAAGAGTTCCCAAACTTTTTTCGGCCGCAGACCCCTTTACCAAAAACCTTTAAAACCGACAAATTAATAAATATGTACAATACTTGATATTAAGTATTTCAGTGAATATCAAACTTTTCATTTTAATCACTTGTAATTAGTTTTTGGAAAAAAATAAAAGGACTAGGAATATGGCATTATCTTGTGCAACATTTAATATCGAAACCTGCACTAACGAAAATTAAACAAGAATTTTTTTTTTAATTTTTGATATTTATGAAATAAATATGTAAATTCAAAATAAGTACAAATATTGAAATTAATTAAACATAAAAATAAAATGAAAAAATCAACATATTCCGACAGAATCAAACATCAACAAAATTACAAGAAAGATTTTAATTAGAATTATAAAAATAAGAATACCAAATAAATTAGCTGGGAAAACTGAATTTAATGAACCGGGTGCACCTGGTGATCTGTCAACAATTTATCTATGTCCAGTTTTAAATTAGTGAATTGCATTCTCAAATCTCCATGTTCAGTGTTATGCAATAGATGTCTGTTTTGAAGCAGATTTAAAATTATATTGAAGCCTCTCTCTACCAGATATGATAATAGAAATGCCAGCAAATACTTTTGTACAACAGTCCATAGAGCTGGGTACAGAAGTGGAATACCTTGTTGCAACCAAAACTTTTGATAATCGTATTTGAATTGTATCTTGAGATCCTCATTCATGCTGATGATTATCTGCTCATCTTGCAAAATTATATTTGGTTCTTCATTAGTAGTTTATGGGTTTATTATCCAGTCTGATATTTCCAATGATAGAATATCTTTGAACTTAGTTTTGAAATCTAAGTGAAGAGCCTTCTGGATTGTGCCTATCTTAAATAAGTTGGGGAACTGGGAAAACTCAAATATTGTAATATTGTGTTTAAAAAACATTAATCTGGCAACAAAAGCTGATATGACAAATTTTGCTTTGATGAGATTCCTTGCAGTTGTAAATTAACATCATTAAATTTACCAAATAAGTCAGTTAAATAAGCAATATCTGTTTAAGTAAATTTTCTTTCAAACTGGAATCCTTGTCTTCCAAAAACTCTAAAACAGATTGAAAAAGTACAAAAAATCTCACCAAACATAAACCTTTTGAAAGCCGGCAGACTTCGGTATGGAGAACTAATTGATAAAAATCTTTCTCACTTTCTTCACATAATCAAGTGAACAGTCTATTATTCAAAACATTACTTTGAATTTTGTTCACGGCTATTATAACAAACTGAAGTGATTGAAAGCTTTTAAGACAAGAATGAAATTTTTAAAAAATTTCTGACTAGAATGGATAATAATACTTCTGCTGAAGATGTGATCACACATTTGAAATAGCCTTTAAATCTAAATAATGTGTGTTATAAACTGAACACTAGGTCTAAAAAATATTTATGTTATTTACCTATACAAGAATGTAAATCTGATAAAATTAATGGTAGTGATATTTGGCCTGAGGATGTTGTGATATTGTCCTTCTATGGTAATTTAAAATATTTAAGAAATCTTAATGCCTTTGTAGTTAATGGTACACAGGATACTATATTAAATATTAATAAGTCTGTTGAGGAAGAGAGTGAAGATATTATATTAACTGTTAGTGTTAATGAAAGTAGCATTGTAGTGAAAGATATAAATTTGCAAAATGATCTGTGTAATAAATAGCAATTCATGAATTGTTATTATCAAAATGTTTGTGGTCTTATAACTAAGACAATTAATTTTAAATATAAAATTGTTATTAAATAAATATGATATTATCCTTTTAATAAAGACTTGGTTGAAAGAAGAAATTGATAATATTAATATATTTGCTGATACATATTGTGTATATAGATGTGATGGAAATTATACTAATGAAATAAGAAAGGTGGTATTTTGATTAGTATTAAAAAATACATAAAGCATAGACAGATATTTATTAATGATAATAATATTGAATCCTATTGGATTGAAGTTGGTTTAAAAAATAAAATATTATTAGATACTATATATCTTTGACTTACTTTGTCATTGAATAATTTAAATGCATATTTGATTAAAGTTAAGGATATATTGGTGAAATATAAATATATTATTATATGGGAATTTTAATGAAGCTGATTATTCAATACATAGCAATAAGAGTGTTGGTAATAATAATAAACTTTATAGATTAAAATTTTTTGTTGAGTTGAGTAGATTAACTTAACTTAGTAGTATTATAAATTTTAGGGTTGGTGTGTTGGATTTATTGTTAGCATTAAGGATGATTTGAAGTACAAAGAGACTGAGGAAGTTCTTTTGCCTCCTGATCCTTATCATCCTCTTTTGGAATTTGTAATAGATAGTTCTCATGAACATATAAAGCCTATAATAAATACTACTAATAGAGATTACAAACATAGACTATTATGGTCTTTATAAAGCTCTGGAAGATTTTGATTGGAATGTAATTTTGATAGAAAATGATCCAAATATAGCTGCAAATAAGTTTATTAGTATAGTTCAAAATTGTCTGGATTAATATATTTCTGTTATGCATTATTTGAATACTAATAATAAATATCATAAATGGTTTTCTAAGGAACTGTGTAAAGGTTTAAATAACAAGCATAAATATCATAGGTTATATAAGTTAACTAATGATAGAGAATTGTATAAGACTCTTATAAAAAGAGATTATAATAATAATTTAAATAGAGTAGAAGAAAATTTTAGGAATAATCCACAAATGTTTTGGAATTATGTTAAGGATCTTAATATAATTGGAAATAATTTTTAGATATAATGTAATTTGACCTTCTATGAATGATCTAGTTAATCATTTTACAGATATGTATTTAGATACTTTTGATAATGATATGGCTGCTATTAAATTTAATAAAGAGAGTTATTGGAATATAGATGTTAAAAAAATTAAAATTACTGAAGTGTTTAATGCAATTTCTAAACTTAAACCAAAATCTTGTATGGGATGTGATAATATTCCTAATTTTATTATCAAGAGTTGTGCTGAATGTTTGGTAGTACCATTATATTATATTTTTAATTTATCAAGTGAGAAATCAATTATTCCTGACATATTTAAGATAGTTAAGATTATACCAATTTATAAGAAGGGGAAATAGATCTGATCCTGGTAATTATAGATCTATTTCAATTCTGTCATCTTTTGCTAGAGTTAAGAAAGGTGTATTTACAGTAATATTATGATAGATAGGATTAAGGTGTTATATAATTATCAACCTGGTTTTCTACTTAGTAAATCTATTGAAACTAATTTTACGGTGATAACTGATCACATTGCTCATGATCAGAAGCAATTCAATGTAGTATATTTTGATATGACTCATCCATTTGATAGACTTATATATAAGCTTAAAATGTTGGGAGTTAGTTATCTTTTAATTGAGTGGTTGTAAATCTTATGTGTATATGGATAGATTACATTTTAATGTTTTTATGTGTGACATTGATCATAACATAAAAAAATATTATGATACTTATTTATGCTGATGATTGTAATTTATCCAAAATAATTATTACTTCATAATGATTACATTGAGGTTCAAAGGGATATAGATTGTTTTAGGGTTTAATATAGGTATAACAATATGGAGATTAATATTAATTATATTTTGTCATAATTTTATTTTTAATGCACATATTAGATATATTATTAATTAAGCATACAGAAAGATGGAGTGTATTTTGAAATATGGAAGAGATTTATGTACTTCCATAAAATATAGTTTATTTTTTCTCTTGTAACACTTTTAGAATATGGTTCGTTTATATGTAATTTGAATAATATTCAGTCTAGAATTTATAATGTTGAAAAAAGATTCAATAAATTAATAATGGGAGAATGTCAAAATGTTAAAACAGTATTGAAAAAAAGAAGAATGTTGAAAGATATATTATTAAAAAAGTTAATTGATGGGAAAATGGATGTCAATGACTATATATTGAAAATAGAATTGAAAGTACCCAGTCTTCTGTTAAGAGAAATGCATACTTTCAAGGTTAAAAAATGTAAAAATACTTTCTTCAGTAAGTCAGTTATTAATAGATTGCAAAGAGTATGCAATCTAAATTTTAATAATATTGATATTTTTTTTGTGATCAGTTTATTATGAATATTAGGGAAGAACTAAGCTTATAATTGAGAACATATAATCTTATATATATAATTTGCATTTGTTTATTATTTTATTTTTATTTTTTGTTTATTGTGTATTTCTGTTAAAGTGATATTGAATATTAATAATAATAATAACAATAATAATTAATAATAATAATGTTTCAAAGGTAAACTTTATTAAGACTCAAAAAGAGTTACATGTGTTACATATGAAAACATAAGGTCTTAGATACAAGTTAATACACGATATTACATATACAATGTAATAAGAATTTACTATGTTGCATGTGATAGGGGGGAAAGCTTGACTTACAGTAATTGAAAAAAGAATGATCATTACATAAGATTTATATGTCAAATTAGGTTTACATAGAATTTTTAAATGGGATCATGAGAAAAATACATGGAAGCACATGGTAATGAATGTGATTGGTGTTAGATTAATATATGATTGTGTGTTAATTGGGCTTATTTGATGGGGAAGGATTATAGTTTCCATGCCTGTTTTATTATTCATGTGTTACATAAGTTGCATATGAAAAACATGAGTATTTAGATACAATTTGATACATGAGATTATGTATGCAATGAGAGCTCACCATTTTGCTTATGATAAAAAAAGTGATTTACATAGTTGGAAGAAGAACAATTGTTGTATAATAAGATACATATTTCAAATTAGGTTTATATAAATTTTACAAAAGCATTATGAGGTAAATACATGAAAGCACATAGTGATATTTGTTAATACATTTAGGGAGGTTGAGTGGAATTAATGTTCCATTGGCATATGGCTGTACTATAGGTGTCATGGCTAAGTCTTATTGTTCATATGCTGGACATTTAAAGTTCATTTGAGATAAGTGGATGGAGTGATCTTATAAACTTATTTAGATAAGAGATTGATGATGTTGGTGTACAGTGTTATTCTCAAGTGGTGCAGTATTTATTCCAGAGTTCATCCTGGTGTGACATTGGAGTTATGAGTTGATGCATGGTAGACACTTGAACTGGTTGAGGTTCCAGATAGTAGGTTGGAAATAATATAGAGAGCAGCTGGAATCTACAGCTGATATAATGATGGATTTGAAGGGGAAATATCTTAAATGATGCAAAATATTCTCTGTGATGTGGGAATAATAAATTTTGACAAATTGTTGTTAGAATCCACATGGGGGGAGGGGTTTACAATCTTGTGTTTTATGCCTAGGTTTTAAATGTTGCTTGCATTGCTTGACCTAAAACTTCAAATTGTCTTATTTATTAATGGATTTGAAATATCTTTGCTATTGCTGACATAGAAATTGTTCTTGGGGATGCTGGTATAATATGTTTTTTCATGAGATAAAGCTGCAATGTGGTAGAATAGGTTTTGGTGCCAACCACTTGGTCATATTGTTGTATTGCAGCCATTTTGATTGGTTTTAACAATTTAAAAATGTCATTAAAAAAAATAAATAAATTGTAAATTCAAAATTATCTTAGAAAAGGTGTGTAGCATAGTTAATTGTTAATAAGTGATTTAACACATGTTAAAATTACCTGAAATATTGCAGAATTTCTAGGAGTTTAAATCTTTGCATATTGTTGAAATAAAAGGTCATACTTTCAAACTATTAAAATACATATTAATTTGTTAAATTTTGTACATAATCATTATTATTATTACTGTCTGAAATACAAATTATAGGGTAAGATGATGTACAATAAAATCCCTTTTACATTCATCATACTTAAAATAACTTAATAAACTTTACATCTATTACATCTTTTATGTGAAGGTTTAAGGTTGATTTAGTTAATAACCCTGAGATAAATAATTAATTGAACATTATATTTAATTTAAGAATGAGAGAAAGTTAAATTTCTAGCTTTGTATAAAAGTACATATTAATTTGTATCAAAGTAGTTATTTACACAAAAAATGTAATGGAATATATGTATTTAAAAATACAGTAAGATTATTATTACATGTCTATAAAAATATCCTGAGAAATTTATCTTACATTTTATGTATTACTAAATCCTAGAATATTATTAACATTTATTCTATGTGGAAAATAAACATGCATTCTTTTTAATTTATTTTCATAAGTGCACAACCAATTATAAATACACTCCACATAAAAAATGCACTCATTTCAACTGGTGTCACTACAATATATATATATATAATAAAACCAGAAAAAAAGAATAATCTAAATGATAAACTGTAATTGAATTTATTGGAATGAATATTTCATTTGTTCTAATAACTAGTTGCTAAAATCAGGCAGAGGAAAGAGTAGAAAGGAATATAAAATTAGAAAGAGAGAGTGAAAGCTTTAGCATAGTTTTTGTCTCACAAGTACAATTTTAATTAAATTTTATAAGAATTTAAAACTCAGTTAACAAACATTACACTGTTTGTGTGTATCTAAGTTTAATTTCCAACATAAATTTAATAATATAAGATGGTTTTTTTTTTTTTTTGTAATTAAATCTGTTTTTTAATGCTGTTAAACAGATTTGATTAAGCTTCATTGTCAAAGATAAAAGTTTTTATTAAATTAATAAATTAACTATGTACTCTTAAAGGCAAGATAGTTAATTAATATGATCAAAGTTGTAATTAAATAATTTTGTTATGTTTTTGAAAAATAATGTAATTAGTTAATTATATTGAAGACCAGTTGGTATGTAGATTTCAAATAGCCAGATTTATTAAATTCCACACAGGATGAAAAAAATAATTATCATGAAGTTATATGAAGCCCCCAAAAAAAGACTCATGTTATTCATTAACCCTGCTCTCAGCTCTAGGAAGTAATCATACTGCATTATTTTTTTCTGGATTTCTTTCCACAAAGAGAGTTTGGAAAATAAAAACATTACAAAGAACCAGTCATAAAACATATACTAAATGGGGACAGAAGAAATGAATGAGTAAAAAGAAAACTTATAGGATCTGTTTCTTCAGATTATCAGTTTCAGCTACAAAATGATATTAATTATTCACAAATTTACCAACAAACTTATGAAATAAGAGAATTTATAGGGTCACAATCTATCATATATACCATCTTGTGCAAGAAATAAATTGTTGACAATATTTGAAACACCTCATGATACAGAGACAATTTACATAAATACTCACAGATCACCTGGACATCAAAAAACTATGGAAACATATTGTAAGTTATTCATTTATTTTTTTTATAAAAGCTTTATTAAATATTTCAAAGAAATCATTTAAAAATTCCACTATATATGTTATAAATTGTTTATTTTAGTTTTGTTAAGAAGAAAATAATTATTTTGTATGATGATAATTTATATACATATTGGTATTATGCAATATTTTTTCTGTTGTATTGCCATTTGATATAGTTAAGTACATTTCAAAATGCTGGAAAAAGTTTATACAAATAAAAGCGGAAAAAGAAAATTCGGCCACTAATCTTTGATGTAATAAGTTAATTGTGATTGAGAAAAGAATAATAAAAAAAAAATTTGAAATATATTTTTTGAAACTCATACATGATTTAACATTATGACCTTTAGATGAAAATTATTTATTTTGACAGTTATGAATAATGTTATTTTATGCAAAAAAGAAATATCAAGGGTAATTTTAAAATGAGCTTTATAAAATCACTTAGAATTAAATAGATTTTTTAATTGCTAAAAATAAAATATATTTAACACTGCAACATGAATTTGTGTGTGTGTGTGTGTAAATAAATATTAATAATGCAAATTTATATTCATTAAAGGGCATACTTTAGAAGTAAGTGAATTATTGATATTTTCAATACCTGTAGCTATTTATAATCCCATTTTATGTAAATTTGATAAAATTAAGCAGAGAGGTCAGCGCAGCTGCCTTGCAAGCAAGCAGCTGGTTATAGACTGTTATTACGGATTTGCCTCCCGGCTGATGCTATGACATATGAAAAAAAAAAGTATTGAATATTGATAATTTATGTTAACAACAGTAGTAAATATATATTTTATTATTGTTACTGCATACAGTGAGAATTATTTATCATTGAATTCTTGCAGAATAATTATAAAGAAGTGAATGTCACATTGCATATATGTGTACATATTATGGAATAAGGTCAAATATAATACAATCATGTTATTTATAGCTAGTAAGTCTATTATTATTAACCATACCTATTCATATGATTTAAGAGAAGATTGATCAAAATTTATTCATTCTTTTTTATGTACTGTTAATGTAGCCCTGTACCATGAAAATGATTTAGAGATTGGAGTTGATGAAGTTACAAATATATTTTCGATGATAAAGATATTTGTTATTTGCCATTTGAGTTAATGTAGCTCTGTTATGAATATTTATGAGGATATTTGAAGTTGTTATTTTATATGATTTATCTTTGTATTACAGATTGTATGTGTTTTGTATATATGTGGATTTATGTATAATGAGTATTGTTTAATGACATGATCATATCACTTCTTTATAATTTTATTAATTAATTCCATTTGCAAAGTATTTCAACTTTATATATTTCAATTGTGTTATGCAATATGGACAATATTATTAAGATGATTTGAAATAATTATTTTCAAAGATTAAGAATTTTTAAAGTTGCTATCAAAACATTATGTCAATAATGAAAGACTTTGTTATTAATGTTTATTTCCAAAATATTATAATCCAGACTCAAGAACATACACCAACATAATTTAAGATTATAATAATATGCATAATATGCTCAAAACCTCGCTAAAGTGGCAATAGAACCAATAATATAATGATTGTTAGATAAATAAACTTAGTATTTAAACCTTAAAGTCAGTTAATTAAAGAAAAAATAACTACGTTCATTTGGGAATATCTGTTATGAGTGTTATTGTGAACTGGATAAAGGAAAAGTAACTCCCATGGATCAATAAATATATTTTTTATATTAAATTGAGGTAGAAGATATTAAATCATCAACCAATGATGACTTAAAAATAATTGGGGTTATAAATAAATTTATTCCAATATTTGTTAAATTAATATTATTTTATGTTTATTTTCTTTATTAGCATTTCATTCAATACATGAATCAGAAAGAAACATGATCTCCTGACCTATGCTAAAAATGATTGTGTTATGTGATAGTTGTTAACTGAAATGGAGAAAAGATAAAAAGAAGCCTTCAAAGATAATAATTTTATTGGTTTTTATTACATGTTATTTTATAGTAATGAAGGGGGAGGGCAAGACCAACATGTCATTTAACACATGAATAATACCCAAATAGATGAATACATTTCTTAAACTTATTATGTTTAAATCCAATCTACATCATCTTAAGAGGTTTTGGAAGAACCTGGTGACATTTAACTGAACTATCAAGAGCTACCTAAACATGAGATAACGTTTCTGACTACACATTACATGTATCATTATCTATATATTTATCTGCTATTCTATTGATCTATCTATATATACATATATAAATTTTGCAAACAATAAATGGGAATGGTTGAATTGGTAATACTTGAGTTGTATTTTAGATAAACAATTAAGATGTATTGCATATATATATTTCAATAAATAATAAGTGAATTGTTTTTATTTATAATTTTTAGTTTGCTCCCAGCATTAGTGTTTCCTCAAATGTTCCAATTTCTACAGTTTTTTTTTAAATAAGAAATTGAGGTTTAACTATATAAAGTATAAAAGTCTTGCACATCCATAAAGAAGTGCAATTGTGAAATAACAAAAAAAGCTTTTGAAAAAAATAAATGTCTTAAAGTTATAATGATATCTTAGTATTGGAAAGAAAATTGTTTCTTCTATATGAAAAAAGATAAGATGAATATTAAATACAAAAATGATGTTAGGAAATATATAAAAAAAATTTTAAAAGAATATAAAACAAAATAATCCAATCAATAAGCACCATCAATTAAAATACCACTTTTTTTCTAAGGAAAAATAAAAAAATAAATGAAAAATTGCAGAAATTCAGGAAATGATGGAATAATTTAAAATATAGTAAATGAAGCATATGAAGAAGTAAATAAATTATTGATAAATTTTTTCAAAAAATATTTGAAAGATAAGATTTTATTAGATGATTGGAGGAACAAAATAATAATGTTGATATTTAAAGATAAGATTTAAAAGAAGTGATTAGAAATTATAAATCTATTACTCATTGTCAATCAGATATTTATAAAATAGATATGCATTAAAAAAAGATTTTTACAAATCATTTACTGAAACGTTTAGGCGTTAAAAGATAAATAGAATTTAGAATTGGTTATAACACATGTCCAAATAATAATACAAGCTGTAAAAAAAAAAAAAAATCATTAAATTCCTATTTCTACTTTTTTGTAGGTAACAAAAACATTTGATGAAAGCTTGAGAGTATTATGATTTTTCAAATTAATATATATATTAAAATATAATAGTAGTGATTAAACTGTATGGTGATATTAAAAATGAACATTGGTAATGATGAATGGTAGAACAGGATTCCATTTTTCCAAAAGATTTCATAGAACAATAGACTATCATTAATCAAGGGCGTTTTTGGATTTGTAAATTTTTCAGCTTTCAACAGTAAATTTTTTCCCTCTCATTATAAACTAAAACTATGCTGAATATTTAAATAAACATTCATTTTATTATCTATACTATATATATAAAATGCCAATACTCAAATACATACATTCAATATACTCAGCCTCATATGTTTACAAATACCAATAAATATTTTAAAATACAGTCAAAGAAACATGAAATAAAAATAAAAAAGAGAATCAATCTTCTATTTTCTAATCTTAATTTTTGCTCTTTTAAATGTGAACTTTGATAAACAATGAAATGAAATGAAGTTTATAACTGTTAATTTTGTTAATTGAATACATTTAATTTTTTGGCTGATATTTACTTCAGCACAACATTTTTATTAAGCAGAAATTAAAGTAATAAATCAAAACAATACTTTGTAATTTTATTAGATAATATTGATTTTCAATTTAATTGTGTTTAGATTAATGGTAGTCTTATTAATATTACATGAAATAATTTGTAATTAAAATTGAGAAGCAAATAAAATAAAAACAATTGGAGACTACTAAATCATAGTAAATGTAATTGTTTCCATAAATAATAACTGTAAAATTGCAGGAAGTATTTATTATAAGAATTGTCAGAGGAAAGCAAAACTATGTCTAAAAATAATTAGTAAAAAGATTAAAGTAGTATTTAGTGCATATTAAAAAAAAGTAGAAAACAATAAAAAAGCAATTACTAATTATAAATACTTCAATCAAAATATTAGTATAGATGTAATCAAAATAAATAAATCTTAATTATAAATGGTTTTGTAGTTAAGTGGAGATAAAAGGTGGATGCTGGAGTGTTGCATTAGATCCTAAGATCTAGGTGCAGTGCTCTCAGATCCAAGACTCCTCACTGATGAAGGCCACAAGCCAGAAACTAGTCTGGGGATATTGGATGAGTAGGCACTAGATGGGGATTTTATGCACAAGCCTTCTGGCATCCATTGATTACTCTAGCTTGCTGTGTGTGGCAATACGTATAGTTTTGCCTGTTTTAACAAAGAACTTATTATTAAAAATGCATTCACATATTTGAAAAATATTTAATATGTATAGCAATACTTATGGATATGAGAATTGGATGCTGATCACACAATAAAACATATAGATATTAAGTTAAAATGAACAACGAAGAGTGAAAGCAAAAATACATAAATGAAAGAACAAATAAATGTACTAATATTATAAAAAAAGAATTAAAAAGTTAAAATAGAGCTGGAGCAAAATTTTCTAGAAGAAATGCTAATAGAGAACCAACAGGAACCTTAAAAATAAATTCCAAAATATTTTAAAAATTATTAAAAAACATCACATGTAAGACAGATAAGTAGAAAAAGCTTTCTGGAATAAAGTAAAAACAAAATCTATAGATTGTAAATATTGAGATGCACCAAGACTACTTTCATTTTGCAAGGGATCAGTAACAGTTCAAAATGATATATTCGAAAAAAATCGTTATTAGTTGATAAAGATAATCTCTAGTTTAGAAAATAATTAGTAATAATCATTATTGTATTTATCTAAGGTGGATGATGTCAAAGTCGTGAGTGGAGTGAGTTTGACAATGGTAAATAAAAATGTAACAGTTTACTATAGATAAATACTCTTCATATAATAGAGATATATATGGGAGATAGTGACCTGGGCCAATTGATGAGTGCTGGTTCAGCATGAAATGCATCTTGGGGTCATTTGTCTTTTATTGTATCTTTATTTATATGAATTTAAAAAGAATGGGGATGTATGGAGGTTGTTTAACATATCTACAAAGATATTACAATGGGAAAAAGAAAGGTGAATAACTCCATGTGTGTGTATGTTTAAAATTAGATATATTAATCTTTAACTGAGGTTTAAAGTTTATATCTGTGCTAGAGATAATCTCTAGTTTAAAAAATGATTAGTAATAATCATTATTGTATTTATCTGAGGTGGATGGTGTCAAAGTTGTGAGTGTAGTGAGTTTGACAACGGTAAATAAAAATGTAACAATATAATTACATTTATATTTTACAAATTACTATATATACTTTTAGATACTGGCTATTGTTTACCTAAGTTCGGAAGACGACATGGTGAGACATGTAAAGTGGATCGAGATTGCAAACCAGGATTTATTTGTATCTTATCAGTACAGAAAAACAAAATTACTCGCAATTGTCAACCTGAAACTCGATCAATGCGAAAAAAACAGTTTAGTAAGTATATTAATTTTATTAAAACAACATTTGCCTTGATTTCCTAATTCTTGTTTTTATATTATACTTAAACATCCTTTTAGAAAAATAATAATTAAAGTATTAAATAACATCTTAATTAAGTTGTATAATGCTTAAAAACGATATATATATATGTGTGTGTGTGTGTGTTAAAGCTAACATGTGAAAGATAAAAGATGTGGTAGTAAATTTGGGTATAGAAATAAAATAGAGAGAAGAAATGGTTTGTGGAATTTGCAGAGAAAAAAAACCTTGTATATTGTAAATTTTTTTTAAAGAAAAACTCGAAGAGAAAATGGTAATGGAAGCATCTAAACCAGGGGGCTTCAACCTTTTCATTTTTTTACCAACCATCACAACATATTTTGAAGATACTATAATATGCCTACCATCCATCTAACATAAAATTTGATAATATTCTTACAGAACATAATTTTATGCAAAAATAATATTGAGAAATAACAATGGAATAAGATTTAGGAAGTTAACCAATACAAATACAAATATGAGTAATAGTAAAGATATAAAATGAAATTTGAAACTGAACTAATGCAAGAACAGAACTCATTAGTATCTGTATATTGTGATAATTATATTAACATAAAAGTAACTGCATATTTATTTAATAACTAATATGTTTAGTAGAAATTACTTGTGCTTATTGTTAGTTAACTAAATAGTTTATGTTTGTTTTTAGCTTTGTCAAAAATCATTAAAGGTCTTCCCTTTCTTGTACATCCAAGTGGTTTTTCTCCTTGAGCAAAAGTTTGTTCACAACATTGAATCCTACTTCCAATATGAAGTTCGAAAAACTATCAGGAGTGAATGAATTTTATTCCATAAATGTGGTTACAGCTCAGCAATTTTTTATCTTTCCACAGTTGTAGGTATCCTCCTTCATTAAAATTTATTTTGCTCTCAGTTTAATATTTTAGTTGTAATAATTCTTCTTGTATCCTAATTTGAACTTCAGTCATATTTACGTTAAATGAGAACTCTATTCATGCATCCATTTCCAGGTTTATGATGTCTTAAAAACTGGTTTTCAAATCAAGTTTGAGTGTATGAAGATGACTACTATATGTTTCCAAGTAAAACTTAAGATCATTTTTGATTGACAACAATTTAGAAAACTGATTCAACTCCTTATTCATCATATTTTGTCTGAGTAAATTTAATTTATCAATAAATAGACAAATTACTTTTTTGCATTCAATAAGAATGATAATTTTTCCTTGGAAATATAGATTAACTTCATTTAATTTCGTAAATATATTAGCGAAATAATGTATATATATATGGGTGTTTTTAATTTCTGGCATTTATCGACTTCTTTGGCATTTTCAAAAAACTCGTGTAAGATAGTTACATATTCAAAAAAAAAAAATTACAGCAAATGAAAATAAAGAATTTCAAATGACATAATCATTGAATAATATTAAAAAATTGTAATTAATATTAAATATTAATATATCTAAAACCTTTTATCAGAGGAATATAATATATTAAAAGCAAAATTAATACTGTATATTTGGAGAAAATATATACTTTTACTGCCTATAATATATTAGAGATGTTACAGTAACAAATATGCATGGACAACAAATAAATGTAGCCAAAACAAAAGCAGTCATGCTTGGGAAAGAGAAAATGAAAACTCAAAAGTGATAAAATTGAACTGTACAATGTAGAAAAATTTGTATAAGTTAGATGTACTGAGTATATTTATTAGCATATTATGAAGTTGTTAAATATGGGTAATAACAAAAAGATCCAAAGAAAAGAATCTTGGCATTTGAAAGAACATTTCAGAATTGATTGAATTATAGAGAATTATAAATTGAAGAAAAATTTTTTTGAAGAAAGTTATAAACTGGAAGTTAAAATTGTTTAACTGTATATGTAGAATGAATGATGACTGAAGACAAAACCATAATTTTTGATATTATATAAGGTATTTTGATAGTACATAGTATGAATAGATAACATTAAAGAATAAGTGCAGCTGATTTGTATTTAGACCATCTTTTTGAAAAAGACCAACAAAATAGAAGAGAATTGGTAAAGAAAGTATAATATACTTGTGGGGGTTATGGTTTATGTTGATGATGACATATAATAATTAGAAATATTGGAACTAGCATTTTATTAAATTGACAAACAATTATCTATCTATTCTTGTGGCAATTAGCAACTTATTTTATGAGAGTGGAGTTATACAAATCTTAATATATATATAGTAAAATAAAATAGAACATAATGTAACATTTCATAATTTTTTTTTGCCGATGTAAATTAACTTCATTTAATTTGGTAAATATATCAGCTAAATAAAAAAACATTTTTGTGTGTTTTTAATTTCTGGTATATATGGACGTCTTTGGCATTTTAAAAAAATTCTAAGATAGTCATATATAATTCCACAAAATGTGAAAGACAGTGCCTTCTCAATAACCAACATACTTCTGAATAAAGAATTAATTGGACATATGATTTCTCACAATCTTTACAAAACTGCCTGAATATTTGATCATTTTTTCCATTAGATTTAATCATGTTAATTGTGTTCATAACAATTGTTAAAAATAAATGTAAACTGGGGCTAGTATGCTTTGCAGCAAGGTGTTGCCTGTGAATAATGCACTGGATGCATAATATGTTGGGAACTTCTTTTTTCAATAGTGCTAAAAACTCTTGATAGTTGCCAATCATTGCTGGTGCTTCATTTATTGTGCAAGCAATTATATTTTTAATGATATCTTTTTCAAAATAGAATTGAATTGTAGTGTAAATGGATACACCTTCTATATCTATAATAAGGTTACAGGGAAACAGCATTTCTTCTTGCAGATAATTATTTTCATTGAAATAATGAACATAGGCTATTAAAAAGCATTATTATCAACAACTATTGATTCATCTACTTGCAGAGAAAACAATTTTGACATCAATAGCCATTTTGTCAATCTGCTATCTAATTGTGTTATTACTAATTGGAAAAATTTTCAGAAGGTTGGCTGGATTCTGATGCATCATTGCCAATGAAAGTACTTTGAAACTTGATTTTAATAACTCTTCTCCAATATCATGAGCTTACCCATTTTTAGCAATAAGTTCAGATATCTGATAACTTGCTATGAATTCATTTTTGGTTTTTCTTGAATACTTTTTAAATAATGAGGTTATCGTATTAGGTTTTTTAAATTGTTCATAAATATCTTTAGAATATTCTATGGATTTTTCACTTTTATCTTTGTGTTTAGTATGAAGATGTTCTTGCAATCAAGATGGTTTTATTGCTTTGTCAGAAAATGATTTTTGACACAATAAGCACAATGGCATGGTTTCATTTACTGATGATTTGATGAAACTATATATCAATTATTCAGTTGAATATAAGTGAGTACACTTTTTCTTAGGAGGCAAAATAAAAATCTGAGTACACTTGGAAAATACACACAATTTTAACACAAGATTATTCTGAAAATGAACAGTCAACTGAAATGACAGAACTCTATGCACCCATTATTAGATCACTATCTATCAGGTTTTTAGTTTTACATTATGTGTGGTGCCATCTATCAGATTTTTGCATTTCACATTTTTAGAATTTCATATTGAACATGTGACATTATGGCACATGTTCAATATGAAATTATAAATATTGCCAATATGTTCAAAATATACAAATTGAATAAAAACTGGTACTTCCATATTAGACTTGCAATGTATTTAGACCTGCTATGCCTTTTCACATTCATATCAATCTGCTGATAACTTTCTAATCTTATTATCTGACCAAATAACATGTACACTTGGATTGTGTACAAACTTAAATTGATAAATTTGTTAAAATGGACCAAGTGTACATGACATTTTCACAAGATTTACAAAGTTATCAGCAGTCTGACTATGTATGAGAAAAGGTATAGCAATTCTAATACATGACAGTAATTGCACAAGACTAAATCTGAAAAAGTATGTATTTAACAATACTAAAAATATTAATTTCTAACAATATTAAAAACATGAATTTCACACAAAAATAAATCTGCAATACTAAAAATGTTAATTTCACACAAAAAATATGAAATATGACATAATATTATGCAATTCCCAAATGCTTAAAATGAAAACATATGGTACTATCATGTAATATATAACAGGAATTGTCACAATGATGAAACAATTAATTTGTCTGTTCTACTTTATTTTAAATGGATAAAATTTTGTTTCAAAATGGAGACTTAAAGTAAATTTATCCCCCCCGACCTCCATGGAGACTTACTTAACATGTAATTGTGCAATATAATGCCTGCACTCACCAGAAATGATAATAAATAGTAAGTGTATTTTTTCAAAATCAAAAAAAGAGCAAAAAAAAAATTAAATTACTACACTTATTTTTTCTCAGTGTGGTAGATTAATTTTTTTCATGTCATCCAGTATAATTGACATGAAAATAATCAGCAACAGGCAACTCATAATTCAGAAGTTTTATAGGCTTTCCAACAGTCAAAATAAATTGTTGAGTCCTATTTCATATAAAAATGTTTGATGGCTTGTGTTTTTTTTTGTGCAAAAGACATCAATTTCAATGATTTTGTTAGGACCTCCAATTTTACATTTTCCTCTACTAAACCAAGCTCTGTTTCCCCCCATTCAATAGATGTTAATTTGTGAACCCAGCTATAAATAAATTGGATCACTATCAAAAATGGAATTCTGGAACCTTCCAACTATGTTCCCATATGAAGGCCTATTTTATCACAACATCCTTGAATGTTACAACAACATTGCTTGTCCAAAGTATGGATGTACTCAATCTCATTGATCTCAGTAGCAGGTAAACTCCAAATGTTCATGATTTTGTACTGTTTTAAAAAAGTATGGTATTAGTCAGAAAATTGGAAAAAATAAATTAGCACTGAAGTAAAAAACATGTCAACAAGAACTTATCCAAATGAAATTGGACAATAAATGAAAGTATAAATTTATCATGTTATTGAATGAGATCAGATGAGATTGCAGGGTTTATTTGATGGGATCACAAAGTTAGACATTTATCATGAATATGAAAAGGTATATCATCTCTTCTACATTACAGGTCTAATATGTAAGTACCAAAAATGTATAAACAGAATCATAAAATAAAGATGTAGTTTTTAAAAAAATTAAATGAATGGCTGAGCGATATCCAAGTCACCTCAAATTTGTCTGAAGATTTTTGTTCTTTCAGGGCTATGGGAAAATAATCTTTTTCTGGATCCACTCCAGGAATTTCTCCTAGGGCCAAATTTAACTGCATTTGCCATTGGTTCTTTTGGCTGGGGTTTAAATTCCTAATCTTTGGCCTTGTAACTAAGTCTGGTCAATCAAAAGCACTCAGTAATTCAGCCATCTGCTCAACAGCTTACTCAACAATGTTTTTCTCTGTTATGATGAGCATTTGTTTGACATTATGAAGGGAATTATGTCATCCTATCCTAATAAATTGTTGTTCAGATAGTGGGCTTGCTGTTTAAACACATAATTTGGCTGCTTGTCTTCAAAAGAATGGAATAAAAGGGCTAATCAAGTTATTTATTTTGTGACACCTGGTGTCTAATATTTTCCTGATACTCTTCACTCCAGTAGCTGGCTAGTAGAGCTTGGTTATATTTATGAAAAATTATTGGTTTTTTAAACAAGGAGTTCCACCATGCCTGAGAAGCATCATGCAGATGGTTGCAGGTGATAGTGATCATGGCTTCTTCACTTTGCTGGGTCAATATGAAGTATCATTCCAAGCTGCTAATATGTTCTGTGGGAATCTCCCCCTGTCTAACCTGAAAATATTATTATCTTTAAAAATTAGTTTACTATTGCAGGTTTATTACTTTGCATCTGCTTGCTTATATTTGCAGTCTTTTGCTCACAATTACTAACTTTAATTTTTCCAATTTTTTTACATGTTTCAGTTTTCCTATTTTTAAACATGATTTTATCTATCTTCTCAGCTAAATTATTTATTTCAACCCTCATATTCTCTATTGTTCTTTCAATTCTCTAATTTATTTTCTATTACTATCTCCTGTAACAGCTCTATTTTTTTTTCTTGTACTATTTTAAGTTTTTCAATTTCTTGATAAGCTATCTATATTTAGCTTTCCACCTGTTTTATATTTCCGCTGATTTCTATCATAATTTCTTTTTTCAATTTTTTATACCCTGACTTAATTTGCTGTTCTAATTTTTCAAGTATTTCAATTTTAACTTTCTAATTTTTGTTTGTGTCATTATATTGACTTTTAAGCCCATCATTCATTTTTTTTCCAATTTTATATTTGTCTTGTTATTTTCTTTTTAACTTTCTTCAGCAGTTTTTTTTTTTTGTTGATTTTTAAATTCTTCAGTTTTTTACTTTCTTCAGCTGATTCTTTTTGTTGATTTTTTAAAGTTCTTCAGTTTCTGTTTTACTTTCATCAGCTGTTTGTTCAAGTTTTTCAACTGTCTTATTTTGTTGATTTTTCAATTCTTCATTTTGTTTTATTAAGTTTTTCAAACATTTTATTCATCAGATTCATGATATCAATAAATAAATAAATAAAATCTATCTTCTGTAGGTTCTTTTTTTTTTGAAGACACAAGTTTTTTTTAATCATTGTATAAAACATTTCTGCAACAACAATAAGTTCACTCATTATAAATATTAGACAATATTTTATTTATATATTAATAATCAAACATAAAATTTTTTTTTCTTTATGCATAATTTTCATTGAAAGTCTTTATTTTTCACACATTTTAAATTAGAAAATCAAACGATTAGGCAACAAGCTGCTGGATATGTTGAAGAAGTATATAGTTTTTTTTTTTGTTGTTCAGACTTCTATGCACAGAATTTCATAACATACTATACCTGATCTTGGGGTTTTAGTCACACATTTATTTAGTAAAGATGATAGTAAATGAAACCAGTACTGTTTATTTAAAAAAAAAAAAGAACTAACAATTTTAAAACACAATGATTTAACTTACAATAATTATTTTTAATTATATAAACAAATGAACATATTTTTTGATATATTAGACATTAACTCATCTTCTCTAAAATTCTTTAATTTTTGAAAATTTTATTGCTTTTATTTAGGGCAATTGATAAATTAGAAAAGTTTTAGTGCTACAAAATTTAACGATGCAGTATTTTTTATTTATATTTAATTTTTTAATAACTCGAAATAACACAAAATGTCTTCAATTTTTTTTTAAATCGATTAAAAACAAAAACAAACATTAAAATAGACACAATTATATAGACTGACACATTATAAATAAATGCGTAAACTTCTTATTTCTTTCCAAAAATTTTATTTCCATACATTAACTAGTATATATTAATTTTTATCGTAGGGAAAAAAAAACTAATATATATTGATATTTTAGATGGTTTCTAATATTTTTAAAATTTTTTATTTAATATGTAAAAATGGAAGTTTTATAAAAAAGGAAGTAGAGGAAGGGGGGAATTTTTGAAAATGACTGTAATGGTGAAAAAATCAATTGAAACGTTGGAAATGTATAATATGAGAATTTATATCTATATGTTCATTAGTTAATACATGGAAATAAAGTTTTTGGAAAGAAATAAGAAGTTTATGAATTTATTTATGATGTTGGAGAATATATATATATATTTAAAAAAAAAAAAGGTGGTTGTTTAATTTGTCATTGTATAATGAATGATAATATTATAGTATAATATATACTGGCACATTAGTGTATATTTATTTCACGGTATTTATTCTTGTATATATTAAAATGCTATTAATAAAGAAATTTAGAAATTAGATTAAACACAGCAATATTAATTTTTAATGATTTTCACAATAATTTGGTTATTGTAGTCGTTTTCTAGCTAATTATTATTACTTGGTTTTCTTTTAATATATAAAATTATTGTAAATATTTTTTTTAATAAATAAAATTAAAGGTTACACATGCAGTATATATATATATGCATAAAAAATGTAAATATAAAAGATATTATATAGGGCTTTAAATAATTCTTTTCAATAGATTCCACAGAGGTACAAAGAGTGATGAGTAATTAAATGTTTTTCAATCTTGGTTTATCCTCTAACTAAGGATAATTAAGTATTAATCAAGATAATTTTAAAGCTTAATTAGGCTTAAATTTAACCCTATATCATAGCGTCGATAAGTGGATGTGCTACAACTGTTCCATAAGGCCTATATATATACACACACATATATATATATAATGTGAAATTCATTGAATATTTTGTGTAAATTAAATTTTTGAATTACATATGTTTGATGTATCTCTATGAATCTATATTGATTTATATATATATTTTAGATGATGAGTGTACTCGAAGTAGTGAATGTGATCTTGATGCCGGATTATGTTGCTTGATTCAAAGAAGACATCGTCAGTCACCCCGTAAAGTTTGCTTCTATTACAGGACTCCTAGAGAATGTTTAGACTATAAACATGGATTTCCCTTTTATTAAAAATAACAATTAAATAAGACTTGAATTTATGTCCACTAATAAGTTCTAGGAGAATTATTGTTGCATGAAATGTATAACCTACATCTAAACTTGTTTAGAAATTTATTTATTTTTTGCCTAATAATTTAAATACAAAATCTCCAAACATTTTTTGGGCCAAAATTATTTGAATTTTAAATTTTATTTTTGACAACATAAAATTAAAGTATTTTTGCTGAATATTTATCAATTTAATCTAAAATTATCTTTTACTCCTTATCTTTGACAGCATTTATTTTCTAATAAAGCTGACATTTGCAGTTTCACATCAAAACTAACGTTACAACAATATATGTACATATATAATTGTGTAAAAAACATTCGTATTGTTTCACTATCAAGATTAATGAAATTTATTTATTTTTAAATATTTCTGTTAATGTATTCAATTAAAATAATAATAATTTTGTTACTATGAGTATTATATTCTTGTATTTACTTTATTATTTTAAAATATTGTCGAATTAGAAAAATAAAGAAATAGAATTGTTATGATGAAGAACAGGTGAGTAAAAAATTTATTTCTTTTTGTCAATTTAATCCATTTTCAAAAAGAATTATTAAATTATGAAAATATGCAAAACATGATTATTAACAAAATATTAATATCTATTAAATTCTCTTCTCTCAATTCAGTTAAACTAGTATGAATAGAAGCTAAGTAATAATGTTCAGTAAATTCTCATTTAGTATTTCCCTGTGCAAAATCCCCAGAATAGATTTTAATTTTATGCTTTTCATCAGTGAGAAAGTTTGGGTCATAGTGTAGTCTACTTAGATTTTTGGGATATAAGGAATCTCTTCTCTGACAGCTATCTTTTATTCCACTATTTTACTATCAAGCTGAAGGAAAAAGCATTAAATCCACAAAATCCAGGTGCATTAGATCAAAATTTGAAACCCCTTACTGATGAAAACCATTATTAAGAAAATAGTATGAAGATATGGATAGAACTACACTTGATATGGATTTATTAAGCAGCTGCATCTATTAATTTCTCAAGGTGGCATAATTGGAGAGGGAATTTGCTACTGAAAAACATTATGTTGTACAGTGAAATATGCGTATTTAATCATAAACTGTTTTTTTGTAAAGTAAGATAATTTTATCATAAACCATAAAGTTTATAGTTTCAGACCTTTTATTATTGGTATATTTTGATTAATAATTCAAATGTAAATCAACCATTATTACTTTAAAATAACAGAAAGCTTTTTTCTCTAAACTAAATTTGATATATTTATTCTAATGAACACAGACAGATTCAGGTCTCCTTTATTTAATAATTTATTGAATATTTTTTATTAAACTAGTTTATAATATTTATAATAATAAAAAATAAATACTTGTTTAATAATTTAATTGATTATTCAATAATAGTAATAAAAAAAAAGACAAACTTATAAAATACTTTCTGTTGTTGCTGCAAATTATTTAAAATAAAAGAAGATCTTCAAAATAAAAAAACCTCTGTACTGTCACCTCAAACCTTTACATATAATATAGAATCAGATCAATCTAAAGCAACTGAAAGAAAATCATACAGAATCGAAACTGAGCCCACCCCAACAAATGGTTTATCAGCCAGATCTCTGCCAAAACATACTCAAACCGCTGAAGTGTCAGAAAGTCCACAGAACTTATCTTCTCTTAAGGCCCACACCTACAATCCTGAAGTCACAGAAACATCAAAATCTCCAAAAACACAAACACCTTTTATCAACCCTAAGTCATACAAGTCTAAAGATAATTCTAGGGATGATTCATTGCTACAAAACCAACATGGCAGATTGAATCAGGATCACACTACATCCAACCATCCCAAGGGCTCCAAAAACACATCCAGCCATGCAGACACATCTCAGACGCATCATCCTGCTAACCACAGGAATAATAAAGATCACCATATTCCCATTAAAATTTCACCTTCTCCTTCGATCAACTCATCAGACCTTGAAACTGAGATGGATCTAACTAGCTATACAACTTCCACTAGGAAAAAATCCACTCGCTTGAATGGATCCAGCTCAGAGGATGAGTATTCATTAACACAGTCATCCAATCATTACCATAACATTAAGTCCAAGGAAACCTCTAAGTCCCATACTTCAAAAAAAAAAATGGAAAATTGCTAATTCTATTTTGCCTAACTCTCAAATCTATTCGAAGGATGAGTTTTCTAAAGATGAAATCCTGACCGAGCCTTTGAGATTTAATAACCAAAACAGCGCTCAACTCAAAATTTCTTTGGCGGTAGACTCTGACCAATCCCCAGCTTATGACTAAGGTCTCTTGCCAGATAGCTGGAGTTAATGTCAGAGGCATTAATTCGCTTACACGAGTACATGCCATAAGACATTGGTTTAATTCGTTTACCCCCCACATTATGTTTATGGGCGAAACCAAATATCACCAAAAGTCCAATAGCCTCATTTTAACCGAGCTTAACAAGCTTGGCTATACATATCTAACAGTCAACCTTACAGCTACTGAAGGCGTAGGTATCTTAATAAATAACAAACACCCCCCTAACAAGTTTAAGATCACCTACCAAGATAAGAACCTTATTTGTGCCAACCTAACCTATGGCAATAATATAATCAATGCATTTTATGTCTACACCCCCAATAGCCATGCAATATTCCTTCGGATCATAAACACTATAAATATGATAACAGCGAACAATAACTCCCCAGCACTCCTCTTTGGGGACTTCAACGTCTCCTATGATCACTTTACAAACAAGTATTTTCACTTGCTCAACAGACATTTTATTAATGGCAGGGGCTTCTTTCCTCATAACGCCTATTCTTATTACACCAAAAAGTATCATACATTAATTGATCTGATGTTTTACACCTCTGAACTCCATCATTGTCTGGAAGCTACTCTTCAACCTGTTCCCTTCTCTGACCATCATGCTATTATCACCACACTGCAACTAACTAACTACTCCTCATCCTTTCTCAACCGGTCAATCAGAATGTTAACTAAAGCTTCCATGACTGAAGCCATTGTATCTGAAGCATACATCCTCTTCCACAAAATCAACATACTAAAAAGGCCCCCAGAAGAGGCATGGTTCGCCTTCATTGGGATAATCCATTCCTTGATTGCTCACTATACTAGAAACAACAAAGGGCCATCTACGCTTATGAATGAGCTTGACCAAATCAATAATAAAATAAAGACATGCTCAACTGAACCAGATCATATCAAACACCTTCTATCACTAAAACATCAGTATAAGGAAAAACAGATGGCTATTGCGGAGTATATTTCTATTAAAAGATCACAAAACTTTCTTACGACCCAACACTGCTGGACTCGGGGATATTTGCGTTGGGCATTGGGAGCTAGGAAAAAACTTAACACTCCAACCTCCTTTATTGTCAATGGAAACTATGTCACTGGTCATCACATGATTGAACACATTGGTCTTCACTTCAAAAACCGACTTCAAAATAATATTCCAAAGACTATCAGTGAATGGCTGGATCACCCATCTGCTATAAACCATGGCATAACAGCAGCTGATCTTAAAAACCGTCTATCAGCACTTTCTGACAGTGTTCATCCTGGGATGCATGCTATACCAAGATTTCTAATTTCCCACCTTGATAACTTTGCTATCCCAATCATGATGAACATGATCAATCATCTATCCACTAAAAGAAGAGAAATAAATAATCTCTACCCGATTGCCTTAGTGCCATTCATCAAGAAGAACAAAGATCCAACCAACATCCATAACATAAGGCCTATCTCCATGACACCAATTTTAATCAAAGTTATCGAAGGTGTAATTAAAGAGAAAATCCAGCAAAAATTTTTAGACAATATTGTTCAGTCACAATATGCAAGAAAAGGATCTTCAGCCCTAACAGCAATGGGTGAAGTCAAGATTCTCCTTGATCATATTAGATCTAATCACTTATCAAAACCCATTGCAGTCCAGCTAGACATAACAGAGGCTTTTGACTCGATTAATATTCACACACTTCTTACTCTTCTAAAAGACCTCAACATTCCTTCTCATATTATACAGATTCTGGAGAATCTTCTCTACAATAGGCTAATTCACATCTCCTTAGATGGATTCTACACAGATGGGTTCTCCCCCGACCTGTCTATTCCTCAAGGATCTCCATTGAGTGCCATCCTTTTATATACTATCTCAACCCCCTATTGAGAGATATAGAAATCTCATTCACCGGAGTATTCATTCCTCGCATCAAAAAATCCTTCAAGTTGTTTGCATATATGGATGATGTCCTCGTAATACTACCATCTCAAAAACATCTCCCAACACTCTACAAGATTTTGGATAAATTTGCCCGTGATTCACAACTCAAATTTAACTCAAACAAATCTTCATCTTGGAAAATTCTATCGGGAAAGAAAGTCTCATCTAGATTTCTAGCTGAGCCCCAGGACTTTCTTGGCTTCCCTATCTCCATGTCTCAAATAGCCATGTCAAAAAAACTACAGAACTCCTTAATCAACTCCACATCCCAGATTATTCAATCCCTTTCCAGGGTGTATCTCTCCATACAGGGAAAAGTAGCGCTACTGAACATGAAAGTCATGTCCAAGATTGCATACTACCTCCCCATCATGACAGCAACAAAAGCCTTTACCAAAAAAATCAATAGTCTATGTGCTAAACTCTTTTGGAAAAACAGTACAACGTCTATAAGCATGACAAGGATGCAATACCATCGCAAATCTAATGGGATGTCCTTTCATTCCATCCCCTCAATTATCTTTCAAAAATCTCACATATTAATTCATAACCTCTTACAAAAACATGATTCCTTCAATATTTCAGAGGCCGTTCAACCGACGGACAGACCTCCTCCTCAAAAATGCTGGCTAGACCAGGTTCTCCAGCTTCTCAATCAATTTACATCTAATTTACAAAATCCATATAATACAAAAATCACCATCTGGGAAGCCCACCATAAAATCAACCCTGAAATCAACTCAATGTTGCCAATGCTTGGCATCACTAATCATAGAATTACTTCAATATTCAAGTTCTTAGCATTAGAGCCTAAATTTTTAAACTACCTAGTAAAGTAAATCTGGGAGCCATGCATACCAACTGGTTCCTCCACCACCAGAGATTTCTTAACAACATTGACCCTATCTGCCCAATCTGCAAGAGGCATGATGAGACATTTGACCACATAATTTGCTCATGTACCGGACTTAGTAGTATCAAATTTTTAATTTTCCAAAACAGTAAAACTGATATTTACAGAAACCTCTCGCTAAAAGATTCTCTACAAAGTAAACAATTTCCAATTATAAGAATGTCAGTATTTCTCACCCACTCTATCTGGAATGTGAGATGCAAATTAGTATTCACAAATCCTCCACCAGACCCAAACAGTCTATTCATTTCTCTCTTAAACAAAATCAAAAATAAAGACATGATCCTTTCCTCCAAATTTTTATTTGAAGAAACCTGGAATCTATTCCAAATTCCAAAGCCCAATACATTTCCAAATAGCTTATGATAACAATCTATAAACCACAGGATTTATTCCATACCCTGGATTAATTTTTTCATAAATCATCGACTACCAACCCAGTAGTGACATTATAGACTCTTTTTTTGTCAATGTACTATAAAAAATTAATGTATTAAAAAACCAATATTCTCCCTTAATAAAATTCTTTTAAAACTAAAAGAAGATCTTATATAAAATTAATAAAAAAAAATTTAATTGTTAAGATTTTACTTTGACTAATTGTTAAGATTTTACTTTGACTCTTCATATATGTCATATAGTCCTACTAGAAGTTATTTTGTCTTTTATTTAAAGTTGATTGCCCGTAGCATTTGAAATCTGCTGAAGTTGATAAAGTCCCATCATGAAAAATTCACAACTAAAACAAATCACTGAGAATTTATTATATCAAAAGGATAAAGTTTTTGGAATGTTTTCTATTTAAATTTCTCAGATGTTCAGTTCTTAAAGTTTAAAATCTTATGGACAAAGGAATGAATGATGATTCTTTTTATAAATTTTTTCTTTTGTTCTATGAATTAGCTCATTTTTTAATATGAAGGTATATTCAAGCAAATAAGTTAGCAAAAAATAATTTATTTCGTATAATATAACTAGCTCATTGCAGGGCTATAGCCTCTCCAATAATTCATTGGTGGGGGGGGTGTCCTTATATTATAATCTTGTTAATTGCAGATTTTAAATGTTTTTCTATTCTTGATTTTCTTTTATTAAAAATAGTTATTTACTGGCTAATATATATATTGCTTATAATATTTCTTTCATATACACTTCAATGCAAACAAATTTTCGTAAAAAAACTTCTTTATTTTCCTTACAGTTTCAACTGTCCAGCAGTCTTCATCAGAGCATATATATTACATATATCCAAATATTATCCTTTCTTCTTCCTAATCTTTGTGTGATTTTTAAGAATTTTTTTTTGCATTGAAGTGTATATGAAAGAAGTATTATAAGCAATATATATATATATGTCATATTATTATTACTATTTGCGGGATATTCCGTGTAGTGAAAAAGCTAAATGCTGACGTTTCAGTACAATATCAAGTACCTTCCTCAGAGCGTCCTCTTTCACTCTGAGGAAGGTACTTGATATTGTACTAAAACGTCAGCATTTAGCTTTTTCACTACACGGAATATCCCGCAAATAGTAATAATAATATGACATCTTTTATCCGTGAAAATATTAGAATTAACATATATATATATGAGTATATGAAGATATGCAAAGAAAGTGAAAGAGAAGAATAAGATATTACTGGATAATAATGAATGGTTATCTGTATTCATTATACACTGTCTACTTAAAAGGAAAATTCTAGGTTGATTAAAAATCTAAAACAAATTTCAAGTTTTATCATGATTGGGTTCAAACTTACGTCGTCTAAAATATATTTTTTTATTTGAAAAAAGTAATCCTTGATATTATGCATAGTCTGACTTTAAATTTATTTTTTCAATGTTTAAGATTATTTTAACTTTTTTTTTCAAAAACATTTGATTGTAATTTGGATACACAATCTTTATGCCTTGTACAAAAGCTTAAGCAAAACTGAGTGATATTTTTTCTTTTTCTCAGATATTCTTTTATCTCATAGGATTAAAAAAACCTTTGATTAATTTGCATATATACAATAATATTACATATTAATTTAACTAACAAAAATTAACTCTTGTACCAGTTTAAATAAATTAATACCAGATTTCTAGATGTAAGATTGATCGAATGAGAAAAAAATATTTTTAGAGGAAAACTTGCTTCTTTTTCATGTTTCTCTAATATTAATCTGATAAAACTGGTGGATATTGAAGAACCTGAAAGTGACCTTGATTGTAAACCAAAAAAAGGGATTAATAGCAGATAAAATACTTTCAGAGTTTCTTTCAAAAAAATTATAACTTTAAAGTCGAAACATGGCCATCAAAAAAGTTTAGCAACATTAGTCACACAGAAACTATTAATTCGAGTGTTCCCTACAACCTTTTTTTTTTTGGCAAAATCATCTTAAGAAAAAGTTTGTCAATAGGAGATATCTATCTATAGATTAGATTAGATTTAGGTCTGTAAGAAACTGCTGTTAACTAAATAAACTAAAATCTGGTGTCATTTTTATCGATTTAATTTCAGCCTATAGCTGTTTGGAAAATGTCCTGTTCCTCCCAAAAGATTCTAAAATTATTAAATGTAAGAAAATTATTAAACTATTGATTTGCTTGGCAAAATGCTATCTAATAGAAAAATTCAAGTGACACTAAATAATTACAGTAAATATAACATTTTACAGAATAGGGTAATGACAAAGTTTAATTCTTTTTCCTATTTTGTTTGATATATTCATCAATGATCTTCAAGAGAATGCAGGAAATTTATTTATGCTGATACATTGCTTTTCACAAAATCAGCCTTCCTTTTCCAGAAATAGAAAAGTCAATAAGTATATAAAAAGGCTTGAAATTTTTATCAAAAATTGGGATCTTATCCTTAATGTAACAATGATAATAGGCTGAATTGTAATTACATGTTGGATTATTCCACTCTCTAATATTAAATGCTAAAGGTTTTTTTAAATGCAAATTTTAGTTAAACTTTTCAAATTCATTCAACTATTAGTAATAGCACACAGATTAATATATAACATACCATTCTGAGTGGTATTAATCTCATTTGTTCTTTGCTGGCATGATCAGTGACAATTCTAGAATGGAAATTAAATCTGAGATCTTTAAATTTGTAATTTGTGAATATTAAATTTAAGATCATACTATAATTAACTAGGCTAGACTATCAAAGCCAATAGTTAGTAGAACTTTTGTACAATTATTTGTGTGAGTCCTCCTGATTTCTCTATTTATTTCTTAAGAGTAAGGTTAATGAGTGGTTTCCAAACATTATGAATTATTTTATTAGTTTGACTTATGGAATTGTTTGCCATGAGTAACTTTTTAAAATTTTCTTCTTTATACTTTTTCTTTTTTGTACAATGTTTTTGTCTTTTTCTAATCTAGGGCTGCTACTCTAAATACATCTGTTTTTCATTTTCAATTATTAGTTTGTGCTCTTTTAATCACTTTTCAATAGGGTACCTGCTTTTATTAATATATATTCTTCACATTCACATAGTATTTCATAGAGGCAGTTATTATTTTTAGCATTTGAAGATTAGGTTAGTAGGGATTGGAATTTTTTTATAATGTGCTATGTTTGGAAAACTGTTCTGATGTTACATTAATTGCATATATTTTTAGTTTATCTGCTATCCCTGAAATTACCTGGATTTGTTTTTTTTGATATTCATGAGAGTTTATTTTAAATAGGTCTTTTTTTTAATAAAGTTTTTTTTGCTCTGCTTCATAATAATATAACACCATGTTTTATGTTTGTCATGATCATATATGTATGCTAAGTATTTTCTTGTGCATATGGATTTTCTTTGAACTGGAGTTTTGATTTTGTCATGAGAAAATCTTGTCATGAAAACATCTAAGAATGCAAATTTTTGCACTTAATTCTATTGCATATTTAATAGAAAATGATATTTGCTGATGTATCCAGAATGCTTGTAATTTTGCTTCACTATGTAGCTATACAACAAATGTAATGCTAATATAAAGTGAAGCTTAGGTAAACATGAAATAGGATTTATGACTATATATTCAAGTTCTTTCCTGTAAAATGTTGCTAATTAAAGGTGACAATAGTCAGCCTATAGTCACCTCCTAATTTTGCTGGAAAATGTGCATTATTGAAAATATGTTGTTAATTAAGAATGTTAAAAGTTCCATTATGCTATCAATTTAAGGAGTTGTTCTGCTTTATAAGCTATTATTGTCATTTACTCTTTTCCTTAGAATAGACATTGCTTTATCACAGGGTACTTTTGTGAATTAAGTTTTCCACCCCAAAGCTGATCAATATGTTAATATTTTTAATTTTCATGTTCATGATTAATTTCATAAAATGTTTAGAATACCTGACAAAAGATCCTATCTTGCAAACCAAGAGACTAAGAACTTTAAAGAAAAAATCTTGACAAGTTTTGAGATTGTAAATTTCTAGAGTTAAACTATAGAGTTTAAAGAAAGTGGTCCTTGTGGATTTTAGATAGACCATAAAAATGGAAGATTTTGTTTAAATATGATGTTAATTTACTTTTTTCTGAATCAGTGAAATATCTGCAATGATTTTTAATAATGTTTGTAACTTGGTTTTTGCAACTGGTATAGAGTTTTTTGTCAGTTTTTTATATTGGCTTGCTGTGAAATCTCTTATTTTATTATTACAATCGATAGTATTCATTATAACTGTAGTGTTGTCTTTGTCAGCAGGTGAATAATTATAGATTTGTTTGAAAGATTTAATAATTTTCTTCTCATTATAGGCAATGATTAGTTTGCATTTTTGGTATCTCTCAAGTGTTCATTTTATTCTCCTAATTCTTCCAGAGGAAATTTTTGAAATAACTTTCTGATTGTTATCATTATATCCATTATATCTAATAAAGTATTATTAGATGATGCGATGGCAAAGTTTAATCCTTATTCCAAAATTTTGTTAGACATTTAGAACTGAGATTTTTAATTGATAAAGTGGGTGGATTGTTTGATACAGTACGAGATTTGATATGCCCATATATGTAGTTTTACAAGTTTTTTTCTTTTGATGTTTTTTAATTTTTTCATACAACTTAGAATATAATCTCATAAATTTAGTTTTCATCAGTAAATTTAATTTATAGTAAATATTCTATATTATTAATGAAATGCAAGGTTTGAAACTTGAAAAACCTTTGAGTATTTATTCTTTCTGTTGATAGAACATTTTCTCAGCTCTTTTTGGAATAAATTAGAGATTTTAGTTGTAAACCTTTAGAAATAACCTTATCAGATTTGTATTTACAAAGAAAAGTTAATTGAATTTCTACTTTTTCCAACTTTAGACATAAGTTTTCTTACTGTCTAAAGTTTGTTCATGTTGAGTACTTAGAATTTGTTTAAAAGTCTGTGATAATGGTATTTTAGTCATAATTACATGGAATTTAACTTCCATCATCTAATTTTAATTATTTTTAAAAAAATTTGCAACTTTTCAAATATATTCACAACTTAATATATAATTCAAGATTTCAAATGCATTGTCCTCACTTCTTCAGGGCCAGCTAGCCTACCAGTGTCAGTATTAGCATGGAAATCAAACTTGGAAATTTTAGATTTGTGAATATTGAATTTAAGATGATGCTCTAACAACTAGACTGTTCTATTAAAGACAACAATCATTAGAAATTTTATATACTTATCTATGAGTATCCTCCTGATTTCATCACTTTTTTAATTGAAATAATTAAACTATATATATATTGTATCAATATTTCATACTCTGTAGTCAAGTTGCAAGCTTTAAGTGTCCATATATATTCAATGGACCATTAGTAAGATTGGATTTCCATTCTTGCTATTAAAAGGTGTGAAGGTTGCATTGACAGCAGTCAGAAATATTGATTACTATATTTTACTGTGAATGTTTAGGTGGTTACTGGTTGGAACTTAATTATATATATATATGCAAACATATATGATCTCATCATTTAACTAAACAACCATATTTTTTTTCACCTTTTAATTTACTTATTAATTCTTTTGACATTGTGGAAAAATATCCATATATTTATTTAAAGCTGTGTTAACTTCTAATTTATCACAATTTTATAACTTAAATCAACCTGAATTTATCTATCTGCTTTATGATTTGAAAATAGGATTAATGCATTAGCTATTCAACTTATTTTTATCTGAATTAATTTTATTTTCATTTCAAGAATAATTAGCTATGCCATGCTATTTCAATATATTTTTATATAAATTTACAGGCTGAGTTTACTTATTATATCTGATATAATCCTTTCTGGGCTTTAAGATATGATGAAGTTATACAACAGATATGGTTATTTCATTCTTCTTACCACAACTTGTTAGAAGTAAGATTTACTCACAAGTATATATTATTTTCTTTTTAGATCAGGATTTTTTGCAAAACTTTCTGTTGTAAATAACAATCTCAGTCATCAAAGGAAAAAAGGTTATATGCACCAACCTCTCACACCATTAGCTATTTAATATGAACAATTCATGTGTATTTTTTCACAAATTATTTCATATTAGGATAATAAAATTTCATCTATAGTAAAATTACAACCTACTTTTGTTGTTAAGCAGGGATTCTTTTTATCTGAATAGATCTTAAGAGAATCAGAATGCCACAGTTGGTCATACAGAAACATCTTGGATAAACCAGGATATTTGACACTGGCATAATAAAGTGAGACCAGAAATCATCTACCAGTACACTTTTTATTTTTTTATTTTATTAATGAATTAAAATCACACAACACATGGCTCACCATCAACAAAAATATTTAATGGTTTTTTATATTTGTTTAATTATATTTGAAACATCCCATAGTTATGTTATTCCAGTCACATTCCCCTTTAAATAAAAAAGTTTGAACTTTGGTAATACATTGAGTGTTGCTGGAGTAATATATCTATGGGACATTTCAAATATTTTACATAGATTTAAGCTAGTGATAAGCATTGTATGTATAGTTTAATTATTTATTTACATTTTTCTGACTCTAATCTCTATTTGCTTTAATGCTTATTTATTTTACATATCATTATTCATTATGCACACCCAGGATCAACTTTTATTTATATGATCAAATCTTCTTCTATCTCTTCTGTTCAGGTAATGGGGATATCAATTTATAATATCATTTCTCTACATTGTTCTGAAAATGTTAACACATCACTTTGGATTTATTTCTTGGAATGGGGTTATATTTGCTGATAATGTATTAATGTTTTTGTTTATTACAGGAAATCATCTTAATTTATATTTGTTTCACATCCAATTCTTCAAATTTCTTGAGTTTAGTCTGGGTTACCTGTTAGTTTCTTTTTTGTGTGTGGTGCCTTTATTTTATCCAGAAAGAAAATTTTTTTTCTGAGATTTAAACCATATTTCTTTGTCTTTCTTAGTCTTATTGTTTGTAATCCCTCTATAAAGTACTTAAAGTTGTAAGATATCTTATTATAGAATAATATTAACTTCAATGTCCTTTTAGGTTTAATTCATAATTGATTGCAGTTTCAAATACAATTAACAGATTGTTGTTTTTTTTTTTTGTTTTTTTTTTTGATTATATGAATGATAATGAGTTGTAAGTTTTACAACAGCTAAATGAAATTAAGCCATTTTCTGTAGCTAGGAATTTGACCACCAAGCCCAGTCACATATTTTTTGCTATGATAAGCAATAAGATTCATTACCCTTTATGCTTCATTACCCTTTATGCTAGGACTATAATAAGCAACTCCTCTTTTTCCATCACTCACTTCAACAACCAACTTCCTTTCACATCAAAATATGTCTTCATGAGATTGATGACCTCACATTCAAAAAGTTTATTATCAAAGTTTCTTTTACTATTTTTTTCATTTTTTCATAAAAGATATCCTCTGCATAGTTAAATAATATTTTATGACCTGTATTGAGTTCATGGATATACAAAGCTGAGGTTTGCTACTTTAACTGTTTTATTAAGACTTGATTTACTCTGACCTATACAAATTTATAACAACTACAAGGTATAAACCACCCCAGAAATAGATTTGCAATCAATTGATTGTTTTGAACTATTTAGTAATGAATTTAAATTTAAATCTTTCTTCCAAGCCACTTTCATATCACCCAATAAGAACTATTTTTATAAATCAATTTACATCACATGATCACAATTTCTTACGCTTGCTTATAATTGTTATTAAAACAGGCAAAAACTCACTATACATATTGCCACTCACTGCAAGTTAGAGTAATCAATGAATGCCAGAAGGCTTGTGCATAAAATCCCCATCTAGTGCCTACTCATCCAATATCCCCAGACTAGTTTCTGACTTGTGACTGTTGTCAGGGAGGAACCTTGGATTTGAGAGCACTGTGCCTAAATCTTAGGATCGAATACAACCTTCCAGCAGCCACCTTTTACCTCTATTTAAATACAAAACTATGAGTCTTAAATTGATAATATTTTCAATACAAGCTCATTAGCTTATATAGTCATATAGGTCTAAACTCAGTTCAGTACCTATATATTTTTGGTGTCTTTGGTTCTTTAATAATCATAACCACTACTATCCTATTAGGCAGGATTGGTTTTATGTCAATAAACATCACATGATCACCATTTCTTATGCTTGCTTATAATTGTTATTAAACAGGCAAAAACTCACTATACATATTGCCACTCACTGCAGGATAGTTTGCACTGACTGTTTTAATAACAATTATAAGCAAGCATAGAAATGGTGATCATGTGATGTTTATTGGCTTAAAACCAATCCTGCCTAATAGGATAGTGGTGGCTATGGTTATTAAAGAACCAAAGACCCCAAAATGTATAGGTACTGAACTGAGTTTAGACCTATATGACTATATAAGCTAATGAGCTTAGATGAATGGAAAATATTAAAGTGTTTTAAGACTCATAGTTTTGTAGTTAAGTAGAGATAAAGGGTTGCATTAGACCCTAAGATCTAGGTGCAGTGCTCTCAGATCCAAGGTTCCTCACTGATGAAGGCCACAAGCCAGAAACTAGTCTGGGGATATTGGATGAGTAGGCACCAAATAGGGATTTTATGCACATGCCTTCTGGCATTCCTTGATTACTCTAGCTTGCAGTGAGTGGCAATACATATAGTGAGTTTTTGCTTGTTTTAATAAATCAATTTACTAATACCTTATAGGGCAAAGAAATAAACTCTATTCACATTATCAACTAAATATTTATTATTAACCAATTTATAGATATTTTTATACTCAAAAGCAGGTTGATTCCTCTGAATATAACTATTGTTTTCAAAATTATTAAATCTTATATTCCTATAACAAAAATTCAATAATGTTTTAATGTGTAAAGGATTGATAACTGTCTGGCCTTCTCCTATTGTTTAAATTTTTTGCTTTGATAAAATAACTACAAAATAAAACATTATCAACACTTAAATCTAAAAATTTTAACTTATCAAATTCAAATGTACTCTCCCTTATCAAAATAAATTTAATATTAGAATCAAAAGCATTCAGTATATCAAAAAAATTCTTCAGTTTATCTTCCTGTATAGCAAACAAACAATCATGAATATACCTAACAGTTTTAAAGAAACAGAAAAATTATTAATAACACTATTCTCTAAAAAATCAATATAGATAGACTAGAAAATAACATAACCAAAAACCTATCCTTCTTTAGGTTTATAAAACACATCATTACACACAAAATACATAGAATCCTCTAGTAACAATAACATATCATGAATAACCTTAATCTTATCTACAGAAAAATATTCAAATTTCTTTTAAACAGTAAGAAACACATTAATGCTTTTTGCATATCAACTTATTGATACATTTTTCAATATCTAAACTACCAAAAATTTACATTTTTTTCCTAAAACAAATGCATTAATATTTTCATATGTCTCGATCATAGAAAATACACAAAACTGACTTAAATCTTTATAAGTCTTAAAAAGCATTACCCCCCCTCCCTGTAAAATCAAAAATATATCTTAAAAGAAAAATTACAAGCCAAAAAATCACTAGGATAACAATTTAAATATCATCATCATAATCCATTGTCAATTCACTACAGGATGAAGGTCTCTCCAAGTTCAATCCATCTTATCTGATCTTTAGCTTCTCTTCTCTACATCACCCCTGCTTACTTTCTTATTTCATCCATCCATCTCACATGTGGTCTCTCTGGTTTTTTTTACAATCTCTTGGAATCCAGTTTACAATTGTCCATCTATTATAATCTCTTCTAACAACATGTTCAGATCAATTCCACTTCAGTCTTTTAATTTTTTCAATGATGTCAGTAATATCTGTTTATTCTCTTACCCATATATTGCATTTTTGATATCTTCTTGTTATTCCTAAAATGCATCTCTCCATACTTCTTTGAGTGGTGTGAAGTCTCTGTAGTGCTCTTTTATTAAATGTCCAAGTCTCAGATCCATAAGTAAGAACTGGTAAAACACATTTATTAAAAATCTTCCTTTTCAAACACATGGGCATATTTCCTTTTAGTATCAAGTTATTTCTACCAAAAGCACTCCAACCATGTTTAATTCTATGATTAATTTCATCCATTATATTTCCATCTGTATTAATAATCTGACAAAGGTATTTGCAACTGTTAACTTATTCTAACTCATCATAATCAATCTTTATTTTCATATTTTGAGAAAATCCATTGAACATTACTTTAGACTTTTTAACATTTATCTTTAGTCCTACTATTCATATGATAATTCCTGTAACATTTCCTGCAGCTCCAACACATTATTTGCAAAAACAACTACATCATTTGCAAAATCTAAAAAACTTAAATAAACTCCATTTACTTTCATTCCTTTAACTTCCCATTTTAATCCAAAAAAAAGTTTTTGTGGCACTGCTATAAAAAGTTTTGGAGATATGGAGTTACCCTATCTTACACCCTTCTCAATGTTGACTTTCCTAGTATCATTATGTAATTTAATTGTTGCTCTTGCATTTTTATAAATATTCTTTAAAATATGACAATATCCTGGATCTATACCTTGATAATCCAATGGTTTAATCACTGAAGAAATGTTTATAGAATCAAATGCCTTTTCATAATCTACAAATCCAAAGCATAATGACAACTCATATTTATTTGTCCTTTCTATAACTTCTCTCAATACCTGGATATGATCTACTGTACTAAGACCACTTTTAAATCCAGCTTGTTCTCTTGATTGGTGGAAAGCCAATGTTCTCTGTAGATGAGTTGTAATTATCTTGGTAAACATTTTGTATAAAACTGATAAAAGGCTATGGCTGTAATTTCTAATTTTAAAATATTAATATTGATACTGCATTCTTCCAATCGTCTGGTACATTTTTATCATTTAAACATTTGGTATATAACTTTGCTAAAAAAATTTATATTTCATCACCTTTTAATATATCAATTATAATTCCATCATTATCTGGAGTCTTTCCTTTCTTTATAAATTTAATTGCATCTTCTTCATTTAAAATTCTTGGCAATTCAAAAGATATAATAGATATAGGAGATACTTGTTCTTTATTACTATATAATTCATGATGTCACCTCTCCTTTTAGTAATAATTCCATCTTTTTTTCTTATTGCAGTACATTTATCTAAAAAAAAATTATTTACCATTATTTTCAAAATTTTATTTTCTTACCAGGATCAGAATTTAAAACAGCATACTTCCCATTATTTAATTCTAAAGAAACTTTATTCTTAAAATCACTATTATCTAACAATGCAAAAAGGTAACATCATTGGCCTTCAATTTTTTATTCATAAGAAACTTTATAAAATTTTTGTTACATGCAGAGAAGACAATAATTTTAAAAATAATTATATTCAAAAGAGTCAATTTTCTTGTGACTTTATTGAGTTAGGATATTTTCATGAATTTATTAGAAATATTATATTTAATGAAAATATCTATAAATTAGTTAATCATAAAGATTTAATTGATAATGGAATAAGTTTCTTTAACCTATAAGGCTTTAATTAGTAAATTGATTTATAAGAATAGTTTTTTTATTGGATGGTGTGAAAGTGGCTTGGAAGAAAGGCCTGAATTTAAATTGTTACTAAATAGTTCAAAACAGTTTATTGCAAATCTACTCTGAGGTAGTTTATAAGATAACTTGTAAAACCATCAAAACATCACATGATAACTATTTTATATGCTTACATGTGCTGTTAATAAGAGTACCAAACTCTCCTACAGTAGTGCCACCAAGACCAAGTCTTCATAATCAATGGATACAGAAAGGTTTGTGCATAAAATTCCTATCAGTGCATACTCATTCAACATCCCCAGATTTTTTTTAGCTTGTGGCTTTTATTAGTGAGGAGCTTTGGACTTGAGAGCACTGCATTTACATCTTAGGAACTATGGCTTCTGGAGAGTTGCATTAGATCCTAAGATTTAGATGCAAGGCTTTCAAGTTCAGCTCCTCACTGATGAAAGCCACAAGGTAGAAACTAGTCTAGGAATGTTGGATGAATAGGCACTAGATAGGGATTTTATGCACAAACTTGCCTGCATCCATTGATTATGAAGGTTTGCACTTGGTGACACTATTGTAGGAGACATAAAATTTATGTAGGTCAGAGTAAATTGTCTTAATGAAAGAGTTAACATTCATAAAAGTAGTATTAAAACAGATATCAAAACTCAGCTTTGTATATTCATGAACTGAATACAGGTTATAAAACATTTGTCAATGCAGAGGTCATATTTTATATATATATAAAAGTGAATTGAAAGGAAAAGTATAAGAAACTTTGATGATAAAATTTTTTGAATCCGAGGCCATCAATCTCATGAAGACATTCTTTATTGCAAAAGGAAGTGGGTTGTTGAAGTGAATGATGGGAAGACTATTTTATTTTGTATATATATTGTATGTTTAGTTGAATTTCACTTGAAGTCTATTTGTTAATAGATGAAACCATGGTTGTGTAAGAATTTTAGTAAAATTAGTTATATGAATTTCTATTTTATTTATAAAGCTGTAGTATTTTTCTAATTTATTATAACAATTTTACAACTTAAATCAACCCGCATAAATCTATCTACTTAATGACCCAATTCATGGTTATCACAATATATATAATATAGACACATAAAGTAATTCTGTTCTAAGAAAATTACCAATACATCTTCAGAGATATTTTATGCAAATGGATTAAACAATACTTATTCTTTCTTTTTAGTTAATATTTATATGAAATTATTCTTTTAATTAACGTTATTCCTTATCCTCTATTTTATCTTTATTCTGAATAAAAGACTGATGCTCATATTATTATCGCTTTACTGTCATAATTTATAATTAATATAATTTGGACTCTGTAAACATATAAACAATGAAGTGCTATTATTTTTTTACTATTGGATAGTATGTTTTTTTAAGCAGGAATTTTGTTTTATTTTATCATAATCTTTTTTTTTTGTTTGTATCTGTGAAGATTTTTAAATTTTTTAAAATGTTCAATGTTAATTATTTTCCTGGGAAGGAACTATTACGTTTTTAGATGATTCAAACTTTATATCTACTTTTATTTTTTTTTAAAAAAAATCTAAATTTGGTCTCAGGTTTTTAGATTCATATATCAGATTTGAGCACCAAATAACTTTCTTTGTTAGGGATTTCATGATATATTATTTATTATAATGTTTGCTAATATTTATTTAACTTTGAATAATTTATACTGTATAATAATTTGAGAGGCAAGATTCATTAGACTGGTATATATATTCCAGGATGTGAGATTGTAATATTTAATAAGTATTTTATCAGCAATCTTATGAAAAACAATTCCAAGTAGATACCAAATGAGTAGATATAATTGTCTTAATACTTTCATGTTATGAAACACATTTCTTTAATAATATCTGTAAACATTTTTTTTCCAGATACATTCATATAAGATAGTGATTAAAAATGATAACCAACAGCAAAAATTTTTGTTTTATCTTAATAAATCCCATACTATCAATAAATCCTTTTAGAAAAATCTACATATTGCAAAAATATTTTTTAATATTGTTATTACCATATACACTTATAATTTTATCCAACTCTATGTTTTATATATGCCTGATCACTTTCCTAGATGTTCTACAGTATTGAAACTTTTTTTTCAACCAAAATAAATCAATTTATTTTGTTTTAGATTAATAACCTGCTTGCAATTGCTATAATTTTCTTTGTAAGATTAGAGGATTGATTTTATTACAGAAAGTATTAATCAAATCTCTTTACTTGAATATTCACAACAAATTCTAACATTTGATAACTTCCTTCAATAGGATATATAAATTATTTCTAAATTTTCATATATTCTTTTTTAGATTCAGTGATGCCATTCAGAAATATTCATATTTTATTTTTACCAATCTTATTTTTTTGAAGTCTTATTGTCTTTTTGTAAAAGCTGTTTACATTTTTAAAAAACTTTATTATATATAATGATCACCATTTCTTCAATACTACCAGTGCTTCTATCAACTTTTTCTGGTAATTAATAATCATTACTCATCTATTTTTATCTTATTAAATGTTATCTAGAAATCTTTGCTACTTTTATGAAGGTAAAGAAATGGTTGAATAACTTTTAAATTTTCTCCATGAGGTATTCCAAAATGAAAGTATGATGGAAAAGATCTTAGTCACCAAGTTTTTCTACATCATAAATGGTGAGAGTTATAAACATTTAGCTGAATATCAATTTTCTGTCAAAGGATGCCTGACTTGCTGGGATAATTGTGGGATGATGACCTAAAAAAATTCAATTCTTATATAGAACTTGATTCAAATTTAAACTCAAATTCATAATCATGCTAAGTGAATTGTGGTCAGAAGTTCCATTCTTGGATTTGTTTAAATTTTTGACTGGTTCTCTGATTATGAAATTACCAGTGCTTTGGTTAAAGGATGCAAGTAGCAATTGCTGCTTGGAAAAATAATAAAATGGATATGTGTAAGCCATTACTTTAAAGACAGAATTAAATGAATGATTAGTGGACTAATAATGCAAAGGGATACAGTCATTTACTTATTGTTATGACTTTGGATCTTTTTAGAATACTGAAAATTACTTAAACAGAAAACAATATAAAACTATTAACTCAAAAAAGGAAAAATAATAATCTAGAAAATTTAGGTGACTGCTTATATTTGAAAAACAAGTTTATTAAATCAGTGATGGATAAACTATGATCCATATACCAAATATGATGCATTATGGAACTAAATAAGACACATAGGAACTATGATTATAAGAATAAAAAATATAACTGTATCTTGTAAAATAATGTGTAATCAAACATATACACACATACATATATAATAAAAATTCAAATTCAAGAAATCAAATTTTAAAAAGTGGATTTTTCTCTGCATTCATTTTGTAAATACACATTTGACAATTGTCTAATTTTATGAATCCATAATAGTTTTTATATTTTATTTTGTGATTGCTATTCTTATGATGGGCTGCAGAAAGAAGTTTGCTATTAATTGAAAGGAGACCCTTTGATTTCTCTTGGAGGCCTTAAAAGAACTGAGCAGGGCAAATTTCTAATATTCACTCTATATGTTCTTGTCATTGCAGCTGTTATTACTATGTGATTATTCATACAGAAAAGAACATAGATGGGATATTCATCAACATGGATTAAACGGTGGTGAGTTTATTGACTTTTTACCTCTGACTTTATAATAAAGAAACACCATGCTCTTTCTTCTCAATTACTAGATAGCTTTTAACTGAAATATCAGTTGAATTTTCTTGAAGGCAGAATGAATGTGTGTCTGAATGAAAAAAACTTACATATTATACAATTATGACAGTCATGGCCAATATTCCCAGGAAGATGTAAAATTGCCAGCCAAGGGAGTGGTTTGGTAGTCAAAAGCAGAGTGCTAAGAATCCCCTGATTGTGAACACAGCCTGCCATTTAGATACAACTGCAAATCACTTTCAAGTGAAGGAAAAATGCAAAAATTGAAAGAAGAGTCTCATACTAAATGGGACATTATTGGACTTTGTGAAGTTAAAGAAAAGTTGAAAAGACAATTGATTAAAAAGTGGATATATTCTGTACTATAGAGACACTAATATTGAAAGTATGAGTGAAGTATTTATTATAAATAAAAAATGGATGAACAATATTGTAGAGATTGATGGTGTATTGGATAGAGTGGCAAGATTAATTATTCAATTTAATAGCAGATACCAAATTCAGATATAATTCAGGCTTATGCCCTAACAAGTTGTCACATTGATAAAGTAGTAGAGGATTTTTATATGGATGTACAAAAGGCTTTTAATAAGACCAAACAACATTTTAGAATTGTTGTGGGAGACTTTAATGCTAGAAATGGAAAACAATTGACAGATAAAAGTTCTATATGTAAATTTGGTTATGGTGATAGAAATGAGAGACACCATGGACTTGTGGAGTTTGCAGAAAAAGAAGATCTTTATATTATAAATTGTTGTTGTTTTTTGAGAAAAATGTTAAACAGAAATGGATATGGAAGTATCCAAATAAAGGTACAACAGAATTGATTTATATTTTGACTAACAGAAAATACATATTTCAAGATTGTAATGTTCTAATAAATTCGACACAGGAAATGATCATTAATTAGTAAGATGTAAGATACATGTTAATATAAAACTAGAGAGACAAAAATTAGTAAGAAAAACAATATTCACTGTTGATATTTCTAATCTTCAAAAACATTCTAATGAATTTAAGTTAGAATTTGCAAATCATTTCAAATATAAAGATTTTGAATATGATTCAGATTTGAATAAAATCAATAGAAAAATAACTGATACACTTTTAAAACCTGCAACAAAGATAGCTGATAGAAAAAAACAACAACGACTGACTAATAAAATTTCTACTAAGACTAGAGAACTTATGAAGAAAAGAGAGAATATGAAAATATGTAAAAACGCTGCATTAAGAAGAATGAATACATCAAATTTTATAAATTGGAACAAAAAGAGTTGATAATGATATAAGAAAGTATAATAGTAAACTAACAAGGAAAACTATGAAAGAAAAAAATCTCAAATGTGCAAAACAACATTTTGGTATTTGTTAAAAACTTATTTTTGCAATAAAAAAAAGGATGGAATTATTGCTAAAAAAACGGATGATGTCATAAAATGTGTAAAAGCATTCTATCAAGAACTACATAGTAATAAAGAACAAAAAACGTAGCTTATGTATTACCCAGGATTTTAAATTAAAAAGTGAGACATGCAATTAAATTTATGAAAAAGAAAAAAGTTTTAGGTAATGATGGAATGAAATATATATTAAAAAAAACATTGCCAAAGTTATATACCAAATTTCTCAATAATAAAGCTGTATCAGTTAATTGAAAGAATGCAGTATTAATATTTAAAAAAGGTGATAAAGAAGATATTAGAAATTACAGATCTATCTGTCTTTTATCAGTTTTATGCAAAATTTTTACATCTCATCTACAACAAACTTTGGATTTAAACCAAACAAAAAACAACCTGGATTTAAAAGTGGTTTTAGTATAGTGGATCATATCAAAGTGTTGAGAGAAATTATAAAAAAGACTAATGAACATAAGTTGCCATTATGCCTTGGATTGGTAGATTATGAAAAGGCATTTGATTTTTAAAAGCATTTCTTTAGTGATTAAAGCATTGGATCATCAAGGTATCGACCCAGAATATTGCCATATTCAAAAAAATATTTATAAAAATACAACAGCAATAATTAAATTACATAATGATACTAGGAAAATTAACATTAAAGATATATGACATGTGATTCCATATCTCCAAAACTTTTTACAACAGTACTGCAATAAGTATTTAATGAATTAAAATGAGAAAATAAAGGAATAAAAGTAAATGGAGATTATTTAAATCATTTAGATTGTCCAGATGATGTACTTGTTTTTGCAAAAAATGCTTCTGAACATCAAGAAATGTTGCAAAAGTAATCAGATGAAAGTTAAGAAAGTAGGACTAAAGTAACCATTAAAAAAGACTAAAGTAATGTTCAATGGATTTTTTTTTTAAAGGATGAAAAAGATTGATAATGATGAATTAGAAGTTAACTACAATTATGTTAGTCAGATTTTTACTAAAGATAGAAGCATAATGGATGAAATTAATCATAGAATTAAACTTAGTTGGAGAGTTTTTGATAGAAACAATGTAATATTCAAATGAAATACGCCTTTGAGTTTGAAAATGAAGATTTTTAATAAATGCATTTTATCAGTTCTAACTATTGAATCTGAGACTTGGATACTTAACAAAAGAGGAATAATGAAGACTTCAGACCATTCAAAGAAATATGGAATAACAAAGAGAGATTAAAAATGGAATTCATGGTAAGAGAACAAAATAGTATTACTGACATTATTAAAAAAATTAAGAGACTGGAGTTGGGCTGGATATATTGTTGGTCCATATAATAATAAGTAGACATTAACATCTTAAACTGGATTCCAAGAGATTGTAAAAGACCTAGAAAGAGAATGTCTGAGATTGACGGATGTGAAATAAGAAAGTGTTCAGTAGTGATGTGGAGAAGAGAAGTTAGAGATTGGAGAAGATGGATTGAACTTGGAGAGATATTCATCCAGCAGTATATTGATAATGGTTGAAAATGATGATTCTTATGGTGATAAGTTGTACCTTGCTCATCATATTCTTATGTTGGTGAGTTGTCTTTTCTACATCTTTTTGAAACTTTGCAGTTTTATTATTACTGCCTTTATTAACAAATATTAAAAGTCTGGTGAAAGTAAACCAGAATTGGATGTCTCATTAGAATAAGCAATATTTAAACTTCAAATTTTACTATAATACAGTATATTATTATATTATAACGAAACTTAAATATTATTTATCGGAATTAACATATTTTGAATAAAAATTGATTGTGTAATACATTTAAAGTTATGCAAGGATACATGCAATGTAAAACATTGACCATCATTACATTAAAACATTGCACATTAATAAACTTATCAAGACAAAGTTCATATATTACAAAAATAATTAGAAAACCAAACAGACATGGACATATATATATATAATATTTAGACATATGTAGATTGTCTATACTGAACTTAATAAGGGACTTGAACTAAGACTCTCAAGATCCCTACATCTATCCAATCTATCTTAGACAACTGATACACATAACCACATACATGTGAAAAAGATAAATGATGTCCAATATATATATTTTATGCCTAACCAGCACTCATCACTTGATCCAGATCACCATCTTTCACACATGCATACAATCAGTGTTCAGTTTTATATTAAGATAGCAAATCTTCAAACTTTATTAGTCAAGCTTCAGTCTTCTCCACAGTCCAACTCTTCAGCCATCCACTTCATTGAAAAACTGAGAATGGAAGGCTCAAAACCTTTGATGCTGCCAGTATTATCATGTCCATGTTGACTCTTGTCTATACTAGACAATGTAATTTATAAGGAATGTGAATTGAGACTTTTAAGCTCTCTCTATCCAATCATTTTATATAACCAATACACATGACCACATGCAAGTGAAAAAGATAAATGATCTCCAATATACAGATTCCATTCTGAACCAGAATTCATCAGTTGGTACAGATCACAATCTCCCATTAGTTCTCAGTTTTATATTAATTATAGCAAAAATTCAAAACTTTAATGGACAAATTTCAATCTTTTCCATTCTCCAACTCTTCAGCCATCCACTTCATTGAAAATCTGAGAATGGAATGCTCAAAGCCTTGTTGATACCAATATTATTGTCATACCCATATTGACCTTAAGTCAATCTGATCCTTCACATATAGGACCTTAATATATTCATTTAATTAAATGAAGAGGAATGGGCAGAATACAGGCTGAATATGTAATATTTGAATATATGTACATTGTCTATACTAGACAATGTAAAGTAATATTGACACCAACAAGGGTTTTGAACATTCCATCCTCAGATTTTAAGTGAATGGCTGAAGAATTGCAGAGAAGATTGAAGCTGGTCCATTAAAGCTTGAAGATTTTCTGTCTTAATAGGCAACTGAGCACTGATTGTATAAATGTGTGGGAGATGGTGATCTGGACCAACTGATGAGTGCTGGTTCAACACAATATATATATATTGGAGATCTTTTTTTCACATGGTTATGGTATCAGTTGCATAAGATGGATTAAATAGATGTAGGGAATTTGAAAGTCTAAGTTCAAGTCCCTTATAATTACATTAAGTCTAGTATAGACAATATACTTATATTTAAATATTACATATTCAGTCTGTATTTTTCCCATCCTTCTGTATAATTAAATGGATATATTAAGGTTCTATATGTGAGAGGGCAGTGTGTCTTAAGGTCAACAAGGATATGATAATAATATTGACAACAAGGGCTTTGAGCATTTCCATCCTCAGATTTGCAATAAAGTGGATGGCTGAAGATTTGGAGAGTGGAGAAGATTGAAGCTTGTTCATTAAAATTTTCAGATTTGCTATCTTAATATAAAACTGAGCACTGATTGTATATGTGTGAGAGATGGTGATCTGGACCAATCAATGAGTACTGGTTCAGCATGAAATATATATATTGGAGATCATTTATCTTTTTTACATGTATGTGGTCATCTGTATCGGTTGTATAAGATAGATTGGATAGATATAAGGAGCTTGAAAGTCTACATTCAAGTCCCTTATAATTACATTAAGTCTAGCATATATTTAAATATTACATATTCATTCTGTATTCTGCCCATTCCTCTTCGGTATAATTAAATGGCTACATTAAGATCCTATATGTGAGAGGTCAGACTGATTTAAGGACAACATAGGTATGACAATAATATTGGCATCAAAAGAGCTTTGAGCATTCCATCCTCAGAATTTTTAATGAAATGGATGGCTGAAGAGTTGGAGTGTGGAGAATATTGAAGCTTGTCCATTAAAGTTTGAAGATTTGCTATCTTAATATAAAACTGAGCATTGATTGATTGTAATATAGGTGTGGGAGATGGTGATGTGGACCAACTGATGAGTGCTGGTTCAGTATGAAATGCATATATTGAAGATCATTTATCTTTTTTGCATGTATGTGGTCATGTGTATAGGTTGTATAAGATGCGGATAGCTGTAGGAAGCTTGAAACGTGTGTATAGACTTCCTTTAAGCAATCATCATTTTATTTTAAAAAGTAATTAATTTAATTTAAAAAAGTAATTTAATTTCTCTTAGAAATAGCTATATAAATTTGGTTCATTGAATAATAAAGAAAAATGGAATGCTTTATTGCTTGGAAATTGATAAAATATTTCAGCACCAAAAAAGATAAATTGGGCTACAATCTATACAACTTAAACATCAGAACCTCTGATTCCCCTATGACATTAAATAACACGGTTATAATTTTTGAGTATAATGTCATAAAAATGAAGAAACATTGAGAAAAAAGTTATTGAATAATATATGTAATATAAGTTTATAAAATATTGTATGGCCACTAAATAGCAGTAAAATCAGAACTGCATACATAACAAATAAATAGTACATGATATTTTTATGATAAAAACAATATTTTGTACTGTAGGTAGACATCTTTTAAGTATATCCCTCAAATAATTAGTGGATATAAATTTGCAAAATTTTTAAATTTTCAAACTAGGAACAATTCTTTTCATTCTACTTTAGAGTCATCCATTGTAGTTTGATAATTAATGGACACTAGATGAAATTATGTTATAAATTGTCAGACAGTTTTCAGATTTAGCCATCATCAGTAAAAATTAGAATTCATAATTGTACTCATGCATCAAGTTCATTTGTTATTCCTTTACAGTAATCAAAATAATAGCCTGAAATTAAAACAAAAGATGAACCAGTATGAGTTTATAATATGAGATCATTTCATTTTCGATATATTTGAGAGACTCAATTTTATGCCAACTATAGATATCCATTATTTGCTTGCACATGTTTCTAAAAGAAATTTTATTGACCTTACTTATAGATATTTATTGCAAACATGAGTAATCAATAATATTAGATTGATAAAATTATCTTTAAATCTGACAGATTAATAGTACCACCACAATAATAAACTAACTGAGAATATTAAATCTTTTGACACAAAAAAAGGAATCCCAAGACTTTTTTTCTTGATATTTGAATAGACAGTCGTCATTGCTCTAATCTACAAATAAAAATATCATGACAAGGAGTTTGAACTCTGAACTAGATTATCTTGAACTTTTTTTAAAGTCATAAATAGGTTTTTTTAAAGGCAAGATCCTTTACTGATATAACTAGCCATTCAGTAGTGGTCAAAATGAGCATCTAGCTATTATTAAAAACAGTGTAAAAGTCTCAGTTTAATTTGTTGGCCTGATGTATTGCCTGTAATATAAAATACAACATACGATTGTATTAGAATATAACATTTACTAGTGGGGAAAGTGTTATACTTGCATTGGTGCAAACCCATGATTATTTTTTTGTTAACTTTAGTAAAAATAAACATAAGTGAGAAGACAGTGATTTTCATTAATCTCATCTAGCAGGAGATCCAAAAATAGAAACTGGTTATTGAAGTCAAATAGTATTGCCATCTAGAATTTATTTTAATGTCAATAGTGAAAATAATGTCACGTTTGTCCTTAATTTAAAAATAATGAGAACAAGAATAGTGTCGATTTTTAGAAGACAACAAATTTGTAATGCATTGTTTAGTCAAGATAACAATTTTAAAAATGTTGAAACGCAGCAATAGGAGCAGGAAGGGAGAGATAGTCTCTTTATATTTGCTTCTTAAATGTTTATAAAAATGAATATTAGTATACATTATATAAAAAGATAAAATAAAAACGATGATTTAGAAATATCTGGAAATATTTAGATATTTCTAAAATATATATTTTGGATAATTTAAGTAAAACTTTGCTTGCACATGAGAGAGAAGATAAATGTGTACTAATTGCTGTGTATGTTCCAAAATATAATGCATCAAAACAGGTCTAACCATAAAGGAGAGTAAATTTAATAAGAGTTTATATATGTTTATATCTGTGGCAATTTTATAAGCCAAGCTTTGCTAAACATGCTGAGATCTGAGTTTAATAGACTGCATAGACTACATCACTCATAAAATCCCACTCTCAACAAGACTACTAGATTTGGCTGATAAATTACATAGGTAAATTACAGACTCCACATAACCACATTCAAACATATATGACTCACACAGGTATGTAACAAAGCATGTAATACTCTTGAAGAATACTTATCCATGAAAAGGAGCAAGATATGCCTCAGCCAGCAATGTATATGAACTAGAGGATATATTATAAGGGCTCTGAAACCCCCTCATCATCAGAGTTTTCATGGCTATTCTGGACATAGAGCTTATATATCGTCACTATACACAGAAACTTCAAACAAATCCATTTAATTCATGGACAAATTTCTTTGGACCTTCAGACACAGTTTCACCATTCAATAATGTGAAATTTTCCATCAAGCTTGCTATTGTATTCAAGGCCTGCTATCCTAAAAACATTGCATTTCCAAATTTGTAATCACACATATAAACCACTTCACTGCTCAATATCTGTATGACTTAGTCAATTACCTTATCACAGAAACTGTACAGTATTGCAAGATTATACCTATTGCAATTTTCCTCTTCAACAAGACACCAGCCACAATATCCACTCTCTCCACCCTGAGGCACATATCCATAGGTCTGTTAGTCATAAAGATTAGTGAAAAATTCATCAAGGATAAATTAGAATCTTATCTGCTCCCTCTCATTTCACCCATGAAATTTTCAAGAAAGCAATAATCCACAACACAGGTTACACTCATTTTCAAAACAGTCTTGAGCTCAGTACAGCACCAGAAAAAGTATGACAATTGCAGTTCAAATCAACATTGGAACAACATTCAACTCAGTCAACACCAGTGTGTTAATAAACACATTAACCAGCATTACCATTCTACCTACTCTCCTCTACATACTAACCAATTTGCTGTTGAATTGTGAAATTCTCATCATGCTCAGAGGCAAAAATGTTCCATCATTTATCCCTCTCAACTCCCTATTTTTCACATTTTATATTAATCCCCTTTTAATGAAAAAATACAGCAGGCTGTCACAGGCATCCAGATACCAAACTCACAATATGTAACATGCTCTGCATATATGGACATTAACGAACAACATTACAGTCATTCTCCCTTACCAAAAAAAAACAACTACCAATCCTACATAAAACCCTTCAAGAATTTACATTCACCCCATAGATTAAAGTTTAATTCAAACAGGAATGCAGCTGGTCACTATATGATAGTAAGCCCTGCACACAAATTTACCAGCACAAATCTACAAACTTCTTTGGCTTTTCCTTCTATATGGGCAGTACTATAATGAAAAACAAAAGTTGAAAGATGAAGCAGAAAGAATCACCAAATCACTATGAAATATCTATCCATATATTCAAAAGTCCAATTGTTACACCAGTTGGTCATCACCCAAATAACTTACTACACCCCATAATAACATTCTCAAAAACATTCACATCCAAGATCTCATCATCTACAACAAGCTTTGTCACAAAGAAAAACAGTGTTTATATTTTCAAGATGACTTAATCATCCATGAATGAGCAATGGATTAATAGTGCATAACATCAACATGTTTCACATTAAAAAAATGCACAAACCTAATAATCATATTCAAGCATTTTCCCACACTACAGTGCTTTCTCCAGATAATTCAACAGATAACCCCTTCCTCTTTACCAAATACATATTTCATGATTGCTTGGCACTCGTCAATATATGACAACATGCTCATCATCTACAGAGATCCTCAACACCAACACCCAAAATATCATCAATCCATTTTTTAGGGCTGCTGCACTTTCACCTTTGGTAATGACACAAATGCCACCCTTCTACATTCTACAACAAAGTGACACAGCAATAAAATAATGCATCCTGATATTTTGCTACTACTTGATCACTCGTTAGATAGCAATCAAACCTCTGATTAGTCACCATACTACCACAGATCCAATTACACCTACAGCCACTCCCACCTAAATGCACTATTACAAGACAACAATCACACAATTTACATCAATCTAACTTTCATCTGATTGATTTTTACTTGCATGAAGCCAAACACCATGCATATCCTCTAGCATTTACAGTTCACATAGAAGTCATCAAATCTTGCATTATGCTCTACTGTAGTTACACAATACCATAAAACATACACAATGAAGGAATATTGCAAGTCATTGCAGCAGAAACAATCATCCATATATTACCCGCTGGATTAACATCAAGCCAACAATGAAAACAGCACCAATACAACCAAGATTCAAACATGTGTAATCATGCACCATACACATAACTGAACTAATTAACAATGACCCTGCTAGAAAATGCCAATAACCTGTATGACAACCAGGCATCTAACATTTAGCAGACAATACCACATGACAGTAGTATACACAATCCAAATAACAGGAGCAACTAGCTATGTGGATCATATCACTAACAATGGACTATTAAAGATTTACTAAACTTTATGTAAAAATACCAATGTAATGTATACATATGTATCCTAAAGACCTTTAACTCACTTACCCCATCAACCCATGCATAAATGTAATCATCTAAATTAAAATTACATATATTCCTGAGTTCAAGATAAGCATATGTATATGCCAACAAGCAATGTAACTCAGTCTGAAATAAAGTTCCTTCTTCAAACATAATAATAATGATGATCATGATAATAATAATAATAATAGTAAAAACTTTATTCATTAAATCTTTATGTTTTATTTAAATTTCATTAAAAACAGAAGTTCAAAAAATGAAATAATCAACTTTGCAAATAAAATTAAATAAACAATAATAAACGTATCAAATAAAGATCTTCATTCAGCATTCAATATAAAAAAATACCTTTAGTGGAAAAAAAAATCAAATATTTATGTAAATTGTATTAAAATTGAATACTATACTAATAAAAAATATTATTAGTAATATTACAAATTAACGTTCCAATTAAATCATACTTAATGGCAATTAAATTATTAACGAAAGCATTTTCTGTTTGATAATAATTTTTTTTACTGATTAATTTTCTGCTAAAAATGTAATATTTTCAGATAAACCTATGTATAAATATCATTTACTTTTTAAAGAATAATTTTTTAATAATTTAAAAATAAAGCAAATAAAAAATAAATGTATTTTTCTGTTATTATTGGTAAAACAAAAAGCAGTTGCAGAAGTGTATTTTCTCTTTAGTAGAGAATTTATATATTTTTTTCCTTGTATTCATGACATCTAGATTTGATAGTTAAAAGTAAAATCTCAGTCTGTTAAACAATTTGCAACTGTAAAAAATCATTAAAATCTTAAATTTTTATTGAAAGTTTTACCATCAAATATTCTAAATAGATTTGTGCTATCGAAACCATTTTAATTCAATTGCAGTTACCAATGGAATAATTGCATGAAAACAATGAAATTCAACAGAGAAGAGATACAGAATTTTAAAATATGCATCAAGACATAAAAGAAGAGTTCAAAGAAATGCAAAAAAAAGTGAAAAAAATGTTTCAGGCAATAAAAAATGCTATAAACAGCATGAAGGGGGGAAAAGCACTTCAAATACAAAAGCAAATGGAGTAGAAAATGGAGCTTGTAGAAAGAAAATTACTTATCTAATTCAGAGGAAACTATCCAAAAATCATTACAGGAATAGATGCAAGTTATAGTAGAAAGGATTATAAAACTGTTAAATGAATGAGAAGTTAAAAGCAAAGAATGACGATCAAATTCAGAATCTACTATTCAAAAAAAAAATTCAGAGAGTAAAGAGAGAATGCAAAAAAATTTAAAAGTATTTAGCAACACAAATAAAATTTAAAAAACTCTTGTAAAATGAAAGAAAGACAAATAAAGTAGATATTGATATTAATGCTACAAATAATGATTTTATGGATGCTGAAGTCATAGATAGTAATATAATATTGATATTGATAGATGATTATTTGAATCAAGATGCCAGTGGAGGAAAATTGAAAAGCAAAGGATGAAAATTAATGTAAAAGATGATAATGAACAGAATGGATATTTCATTGATGTAAATATTTGTATAGATAAAGTCCAAAAATAAGTAATTAATTTAGAAAATGATTTTTGTTACCAGTATGCTAAAGAAAATTAAAGGTATAAGAGCTCAGCATAGTAAGGCATACAAAAGAAAAAATATGAATACAAGGAGATCAAAAATGATAAAATATTTAGATGATGTCATAGATGAAAAAAGAAGATAAATGTTAATGCTTTTGTTGCAATGCTGGCATAGGAAAGGAAGATGATAAAGTCAACAAAATAAAGCAGATTTATTCCAGAGTAAAGATAGATTTTTCATGTCACTCCAAATAAAGACATCAAAACCACTAAAAGAATGTCTGGAGAGAGGTGGAGATTGATTCTTATGTGGACAAAAGATGGTCTATTCTCTTGATGATTCTGGACCTATTGAGAGAATAAATGCTTTTATGAGAAAATGAATTATAAAATTAAAATATGTGACAAATAAACAGAAAATGATTAAACAATTTTAAACAAATTCATTGAAAAATAAGATATTAAAGCTTGATAAAAAGCAAGAATGACTTACAAAATTGCAAAAGAGCATGGCTAAATGACTTTCTTACAATTCTCAGATCTCTAAGCTATATAGACCAGTAAATAACGGATAATTTACTAGATAATACCTTATAAAAAGATATTATACAATAGATGTGATTATGGCATAGCACACATAACATACTGATTCATAAGTTGTAAAATAAATAAAAATTATTAAATTGGTTTTGCAGAGATTAGAAATTTTTGTCTTGCCAAGTTTGTTTAGATATATTTTGAATTTCTAATGATAGATGGAGAAATCTGATCACAGACTTTACAACATTATGCTGTCATGTAACTCCTTGATGTATATTTATACCAAATGCTATCTAGCACATTTTTAAAGTAGGGTGTTTACCTACCTGTAAGGCTCAGAAGAAGAAAATTATAGCTCTGAATGTTTGTGGTATTTGTCAACCTCTAAGACTCAAAAAAAGAGAGTAAGCCTTAATTTTCAAGTGTTGTATTTATGGGCCTCAAAGTCTCAGAAAATCCCTATGTACAAGCTTCATCCACTGATATTTAATTATTTATCAGTTGTTGGTAGCTATGCAGTGCTGAAACTGAGATAATGCTACTAATGTTCATGCTGCATTGTGTATTTAGTGTCCAACAGTTAAATTTTTATGTATCCTAGAACTGAAAATCCTAATAAAATTCTTTTGTTAATGAAGGTCATTCAAATTTTTAAATAAGGAAATAATTCTTTTGTTTATTGTTAGGTTTATTATCTTAGTAAAATACCATTCAGAAATATGATTAAAATTAAATAACTCAATCATATTAAATGTGAAAAACAAATACTAAGAAAAATGTAATAATAATAATTAGAGAAATAAATTATGGTTAAAAATTGGGAAATGATTTATTGATAATACTTTGAATTAGATATAGAAATAAAAAATGGAAAGGTTTACTATTACATTATTTCATTTTTCTGTGAAGGAGAATGTTGTAATAGTTTGAATTGATTGCAACTAGGATCATTTACTTTACAAGGTTGTCTTGTCATAAAATTATTAGAGACGCTTAATAAAATAATATAGCAGACTTATTTATAAATTTTATACGTTGCAATATGTGTTTAAATGTATCAGATATGTGCATAGTATTTAATTATATCAACTTAAAGAAAAAATTATTTTATAAGTTTAATAAATCCATAAAAATTTTGTATTAAATATATTTTGTAAAATTAAAATTATAATCCTTGTAATGAAAGAGAAAATAATTAAATTATTTAAGTTTACTAATGGACATGGAAATAAATATATAGTTGTAAAAAAATATGTACCATATTTTATGATCTTACAGATTAGCTTTGCCTTTTTCTTATGGTAAATTTGATCGTAAATCCTGATATTTTATTGAGAATTTGTAGAATTAAAATGAGTAATGCTAAAGAATGGATGTTGAATGTCAGTCATGATATTTTTCCTTCTCTTTTTTTTTCCTTTTCTTTCTAGTGAATAATAAAAAACTATTTTACAATTGTTTGTAAAACAATTATTGCTAAAACCTAAATAGAAGAAACTTTTTAATTAAATTATTGCATTTATATTTGAGATAAAAGTTTTTCAGAAAACATTCAAATATATAATTAGTTGGTCCAGATGTGACAAAAATACCAAGGAAACAAAATTAAAATCATAGCATATGGTGTCCTTGGTGTAGGAAAAAGTATAAGTAAATCTTCTAAACAACAGTAATTTTATTCTTGAATTGGAGAAGACAATAATGCTGACTCATTCTAAAAATAGGAGAAAATGCTGAGAGAAGTAGAACACTTGTTATCAGCAAGAAAGAAAAAAGATAAAGGACTATAACTAGCCCAAGAAATGTCTGGTGTATCAGCTGTTACAATGTTATCTCTAATAGAAAAGAAAGACTTAGTTAAAATACTTTTTCTACAGATTTCTGTGGCAAAACAGCTATACATTGCTGATTGATGTCTGCTTAAAATTATTGTTTGGTACTGCATCTAAAGCAGCAATTGAGACAATATTTTTTACTAGAAAATCATTTTCTATGTGTGACTATGAAACCAGAATCACAATAGTTGAACACTTAAAACTATACAATTTTATCAGGTATAAATATTGATGACCCATGGGATACAACTTTACCTGCTTACAAGAAAACATCATAAAAAAGATGACTCTTACATAAGATCTATCATAAACTTGTCTATAGTGAGATTCCTTTTTTGTCTGCACTCATTGATACCCAAGAATGTTAATAGAATCTATAGAGAAAGATTCAATTTGTACAGTCACATCAAAAATATGCATAACAAGAAAACTTGTAAACTTATGTTATCAACAAAACCATGGTAAAAACATTAATTATATGGGCAAGATTTTTCTTGCACATTCTAATATAAAGCCTTAGAATTATTACTAGTACATGTTTGTATATAATCTAATTACATTTAAATTTAATGTTTATGACTATTTGTTAATTTCAATATCCTGGATTTTATTTGATTTTAAGATAGTTTCAAATATATAAGCAATTTTTTTTATTTTATGATAATAGTAAATAAATGTTACTTTATTTTGTTATATTTAACAGCAATAAACTGTTGCACATGCGGTTTGCAGATTTTAACTATAAATGACTGAATTCTAACACTTCAAACACATGATAAAGTCTTTGGCATGTGCAACAGCTTAATGCTGTTTAAATATTACAATTTATAAACATCGCGCTATATAAAATAATTGATTTATTTTGTTATCAAATATGATTATTTTATTGTTTGAACTCATCTGAACATATACAATTAATATATTACTAAATCTGAAAAGTCATGTGATCCCTAGATGACTTGCTGAGATAATGAAGGTAAATCGAGATGATGATGATCATTGATAATAATTTTTCCAGAAGTATTCTTTCTATATAAAGAAAGTGGCCTCTAAGGCTAATTTAGATTGAACCTTAGCAAAAGAAATAAAGAAAATGCTTTTTGAAAAATGAGGCTATTTTAACTTTCTGAAGGCTAACATCATTTCAGTTATCAACACCACAGTATTTATTATACTTAAAATGAACTGTTACATTTCAATATCTTAAGCATAACTATTACAATATAAATATAAGTGAAAGCAGGCAAGACAATAAATTATTTAATTAAATTTAGTATGGGTAATACTTAATGAGTTTCTCCAAATATACATACTGCCTAGCACTGTTAAATTCTGATTTGCTTTACAGTTTACTGCAATGGAAGAGTGCCTGTTTGACAGTCAACTACCAAGAATTGTTGTTCTTCCTCATCATTTCTGATGCCTGAATTTTTTATAAACTCCTTATCAATAACCATTTGATTATTTTATTCTAATTGTATACACCTTTGTGAGAACAATTTGTTCCCCAAAATTCATTGTAAAGCTAGAAGTTAATATAAAATGCAAGGGTTATAATTGTTTTCTGTGAGGGAAAATTTAGCTCTTTCCTGTAGATAAAAATTATACCATAAATGTATTTGCAAACAACTTAACCTAGTATATATAGTAATTTTAAAAACCCTAATGTGCCATATATGTATGTGTAAACTGTGCAATTGTGTATTATGCAGGTATACACTTAAAATATCTATGTATAAGATAATGCAACTTAAACATATATAAAAGAAAAAACCCATTTAACTTAAAGTTGTTCTTTCTTATAATTCATTCATTCAGCACCTATTATCCAGTTATCTGAGTCATCAATGACTCATTGACTTGCTTCTTTCATTTTCTTTTCATATAACATGTGTATTATAAGATCATATTCATTGACTTAAGACATTTTTAGATTTGATGAAGCATTCAAATTAGATCAAATTATTTGACAATGCTGTTCATGGTTTTTCTACAGGCTTGTTGATTTTTTTCTTCATTGCCTTTCTTGTCTTTATCCAATTACAATATTTCCTCATTAGTTCTTTTGTGTTTGATTGCAAAAACTCTTCGATGTTGTCATAATCAATTTCTTGTTGACATCTTTATCCAAAGTTTTGACAAAATGCTACATTAGTTGTTGAAGTTAGTATGTCTTGAAAGTTGTAATGATTAATTGATTCATAGGTTGAAGAAGTGATGTGGTAATTTGGTGGTATTAGTTACTGCCATGATTCCAATTAAAATATAATAATCAGAAAATAATAAATTCTTTACAACAACTATATAAATATCAATTCTTTTTAATATGTATATTAAAAAAAAGTTGATATTTATATAACTGTTGTAGAGAATTTATTATTTTCTGATTATTATTTTATGGAAAAAGAACATCAAGATATTTCCAGTTAAAATATATATAAACTTAAAAAAAAACTATATTTCTAGAATTTTTTTTAATTATTTCTCGGTGCAAAGATACAAAAAAAATGGAGTGAGAAGAAGAGAATAATCTCACAGTTGACAATTTTTTTTGTGTTTATCTGCAAAATTGTTAATCATTTCACACAAAAAAAACCATATTGACAATTTATTTTTTTAAATTCATAGTCTTATATTATTTATATGAAATTATTTAGAATTAAAAAAACCATATTAGTTATATCCCATTAATTGGCCTGATGGGATCATAAAAACTTGTTATTTATCAATGATGTAAGAGTAGCCAATTTATAAAATTGCTCACTACCACAATATAATAATGCAGTTAACTTTTTAAAAAAATAAAAATTCTGACATATTTAAAAAGAAAAAAATATGTAGCTAATGTTTGTATATTGTAATAAATATTTAGTTGTTGTTGTTTTTTACAGCATTTTATTATGCAGATCTAAATAAGCAGCACTTTTATAGAAATATGCTATCTATGATCTTTTTGTTAATGGCATGAGATGTCATCTTTTATTATGCATGATAGCCATTTTCTTAAAATGACCTCACAATTTTTTGAATAATAGTGTATTATAATGTCAGAAATAAATACAAATTAAATGCATGAAACTTCTTTAATCTACTTATATTGTATTTTCATCAATAAAATTTATTATTAGATCATCTTCCTCTTTTCTTTTTTATTAAAAAATACACTTGTAATAATAAGCAGTTTTGATTTGACTGAAATTAATATTCATAAAGGTTTTAATTTAAAATTTGTCAACTGAATACTTTAGATAACACACAATCAGTACACAAATTAAAATTAATATATTAATAATATATGACCAAAATTTATTTTTAGTTTTATGCTGAATGAAATTTGTCTTTTATTTTGATACTATAATTTCTTAAAACAGGCAAAACTCACTATATATATTGCCACACACAACAAGCTAGAGTAATCAATGGATGCCAGAAGGCTTGTGCATAAAAATCCCCATCTAGGGCCTACTCATCCAATATCTCCAGACTAGTTTCTGGCTTATGGCCTTCATCAGTGAGGAGCCTTGGATCTGAGAGCACTGCACATAGATCTTAGGATCTAATGCAACCCTCCAGCAACCATCTTTTATCTCCATTTAACTACAAAACTGTGAGTCTTAAATTGAAAACACCTTAATGTTGTCAATCCAAGCCCATTACCTTATATAGTCATATGGGTCTGAACCCAGTTCAGTACCCTTACACTTTGGTGTCTTTGGTTCTTTAATAACCATAGTCACCACTATCCTATTAGGCAGGATTGGTTTTAAGCCAATAAACATCACATGACCACCACCTCTTAAGCTTGTGTATAACTGTTGTTAAAACAGGCAAAACTCACTATATATATTGCCACAGACAACAGTGTGGCAATATATATAGTGAGTTTTGCCTGTTTTAACAACAGTTATACACAAGCATAAGAGGTGGTGGTCATGTGATGTTTATAATTTCTTAAGTTTGCTATAATGCAATTGACTTGCATATATCTGAAACAAATTATGAGATTATGATTTAAAATCTACCAAGTAAATATTTTTAAATTTAGATTTAATAATTTTTCATCATATAAAGTATTCTATTAATTGCATAATTCATAAAATCATTTCCTATTCCCCTCATCACTTTTTTTTACAGAAAATATTTTAGATTAATGATAATAACAGTTTTAATTTGACTAGAAAATTTTAATTCAAATTTACCTGACTGAATATTTCAGCTAATATAGTAGAGAACTTAATATGGCAAACTTGTTTTTAATTTTACATTGAATGGAATTTGTATTTTTTTTGCCACTGTATCTTTTTATATTTTGATTAATCTCCCTTGCTTTGAATATCTCTAAAACAGATTATGATTTAAAATTAAGCAAATATTGTATAGTAAATCATATTTTACACTTATATTTAATGATTGTGATTGCATAATGCACAAAATCTTTTTTCTCAAAATAACTTACAATTATCGTAACTAAATTTTACAATTACTATACAATGATCATAATTTTTGCTGTAAACAAAATATCCTTAAGAATTTTAATCTATAACTGTAAATGAATCTGTAGTTTTTAAACTAATGTACACATTTCAAAATATAATATTAATACATTTGGTTTTTATACATCATCAAAATAGACTTTTGATTGCTTATTGTATTGAATAAAATGCTTTTTCTTTACTTTTATAGTAACTAAACCTTACTTTAAATATGTCATTAATTAATGTATTGATTGTCTTGCAAGGATACTAGATGAAAATTAAAGTACTGTATATTAATTGTATTTTAATTTTATAAACAAGATATTATACAATAATGTATCTTGTACTTTGTATAATAAATAAACTCCATATTTTAAATTGTGCTTTATGCAAAAAAGTGAAGCTCAGTATTATTAGAAAAGAATTATAAGGCTTAGTGCTTTTGGAGAACTTAGGTTTCCATATCCATAGCCTATCTTGAGCGAAGCTTAGCAGTAATTTATGCAAAATTTATTCAAAGTTTTCTTTTATATAAACCATTTTCAGGAGATTGCAAAGCATGATTCTTTTCGGTTTATTGTATAGTTGTCATTTGCAATAAAGCATGTCTCCTTTATCTTTCATTTCATATCATTACGCTCAGTGCAAATGGTCTATATGAAAGAAAACTTTGAATAAATTTCACATAAATTACTGCTAAACTTTGCTCAAGATAGGTTATGAATATGGAAACCTAAGTTCTCCAAAACTACTAAGCCTTATAATTCTTTTCTAATAATATTAAGCTTTACTTTTTTGTGTAAAATGCAATTTAAAACTTACCACTCAAAGATGAAGTAAAAACAAGGATTTTATTTCAATTATAAACTTCATATTGTATATTTTTAGCATGAATGTTACCATTTTTTTTAGAATAACAGAAAGTCATTATCTTATGATGCTTTGAATCTTACAAGATGACCACCATTTTCAAAATGGATGCCAGGATTTTTTGTGATAATTATGATAAATAATCAGTTGTAAATCAAAATAGGGTATACAAATTGTTTATGATTGCTATGGTGAATCCTTACAAAGATACCACTCTAACTAAGGATATAGGTATATATACAAAGTTTGAAATATATAATGTTAAAAATATGCAATAATTGGAATAATAAATCTCCTAATACTAGTTATATTAAAGTAATATTCCCTAATACAAATGCATATTTATAAAGCTGATGAAAAATTCATCTATTTTTTAATCTGCTATGTAAAATTGATATTATTACTAAGAGATGGTACATTATACTAGCTATATGTAGAAGATTTATCAATTCAATTATTATTTAAATACAAGTATATTATCTATACTGAACTTAATGTAATTTAGAAGGGATTTAAACTCAGACTTTTAAGCTTCCTACAGCTATCCACTCCATCTTATACAACGGATACACATGACTACATACATGTGAAAAAGATAAATGATCTCCAAATATATGTATTTTGTGCTGAATCAGCACTCATCATATATATTTATGTATGGAAGATGATGATCTAGATCAGCTGATTAGTGCTGGTTCAGTACAAAGTACATATATTGGAGCTTGAAAGTCTGAGTTCAAATCTGTTCTAAATTACAATTCAATTATTATATATTTTCAAAAAATAAATACATACATGTATACTAAGAAAAGCTTAATACTTTAAAAATAAGAATGTTAAATATATCAATATAGTTAGTACGCTGAGAATTGCTAGTAATCGAAAGCATTCCCAGCACACTATGTTGATATATTTAACATTGTTATTTTTAAAATATTAAACAAGCTTTTCTTAGTATACATGTTGTACATATTTATTTTTTGAATTACACTTTTCCAAAAAAAAGTTTAAAAAGATTGGATTTATATATTTTATATACAAAATGTTTGCACATGTTTAATATAAAAAAAAAGGTACTTGTGAGTTTTCAAGTAAACCAAGATCGCAGCTCAAATTTTTGATTAATCTAGTTTCAGGGTCTCCCCAAAAATATTTACAAAAAAATGCCTGCTAGGAAATTTACATTTTATTTTTTATTTCTATTATTTTAAAAACAAAAATCACTGTGGAAAAATTGATTACAATATTTACTGTTATATTTGTTTGGGATTAACTTATTAATAGAAAAATGAAAAAAAAATATAAATACAATATTTACTTTATTCATGTTGGCAACATGCAATTATACGTAATCATTAGCGCACACTTTTCGAGAGAACAGGATCATGTACCTTTGAAAATAATCTACTACATCACGTTCTGTGACAGGAAGATTTCAAATTTTTATCATTATGGTAATTTGTTAAAAAAAAAAAACTTCTGACAAAAAGAAGCACACTGAATTGTATGAAAATATTGCAATGCTAAGAGCTCTCATTACTTCCAAATTATAAGTTTAAAAAAAAAATGAAATAAAGCTTCTTAATGGAAATTTGCGGAATTTATTTCTTTTCTTTAAATTTACGAATTGATTTATTAATTTTGGTTTAATTTAACAACTAGAATATCTTCAGTAGAGGGAATGGGGGGGGGGGGGTTGAATGTAAACTTCCATATCATAAGAAAGGCAGTATGTTGTATCTTTATAAATATTCCACTCCATCGCGATCTGTGATAGGAAGGTCCCAAATTTTGATCGCGATGACAATTTACTATTATAAAAAAATGTGGGCAAAAAGAAACACACTGAACTGAAACAAAATACGACAATGTTAAGAGTGTCTCATTGTTTACATGTTCTAATATAGCTATATATAAAAAAATAGTTGAAATAAAGCTTCTAAATGAAATTTATCAACATTTAGTACTGTTTTTTATATTTAACAATCGAGTTCTTCTTATTATTTTTAATTTAACAACTCTAGTAAGCTCTCGAAACAATATATTTATCAAGAAAACGTGCTGTCATTTTGGTTTACTCAAAAATTCACAAGTACCAAAAATATTTTGGAGCAAATAAATTAATGAATAAAATAAACTTATGAAAAAGTTTATCAAGTTAAAATATTTGTGTAATTTTATTATTTGTAACTATTGGTGTAAATAATGTAAAATTGTGTTCGAAGTAAAAAAATTATTAATTCTAGTTTGCTCACATTTTCTTTTTCTTTGATATAAATAGTCAAATTATTTATTGCTCAAAAGTTCATAAGAAATTTGAACATCAGGAGAGGTTTTTTTTATTTATTAAATTAACAATTTATCTATCTTTTGGAAATAAAATAAACAGATATTTACATTGATAACAATTTGAGACTTTAATTTGCTTCAAAAGAAGAATTAAATTCAAATATATATATATTTAATATATTGTGAACTTTATACAAATTACAGTTTACTCCCCTCCTCCCAAAGTAATGACTAAAAATAATGGTGCCCCTACTTTTTGGTGAATGAGCTAGAATAAGTATTATATTTTAAAAACTGAAAATTATTCAAATAATGTTACTAAGAAACTTTAGAAATTTATAATAATAAATTTAATTTTTATTGTAAGTTTTTTCAAGTTAAATTTAAAGGGTTTGACATTTTTCCTGAATGAAATATGTGTTTTGATTTTTGTGACTGCTCAATGGCACATTTATTATTATGATAAAGTCCACCAATTTCAAATTTTGCTATCCTCTTCTTATAAATTTTTCTTACGATGAGATCAAAGTAAGATAATTTTAATCTGTTCATTGGTGCATTTTTCCATCCTCAAAATTTCAAAATCTCCACCAGCAACTATAACTCAAAAGCATCAATATTTTTTCTAGTAATTCCTCTTTACAGTCCAAATTTGCTATCCATAATGCCACAAAAAACCTACAGCTCAAAAAATTACGTTTTTTTTTCTTAAGAAGAAAAACAAAACAGTTATTATTAAATAAGAAAAAAATGTTAAAAATTTTGTCTCATAGAAATTAGTATGTATAACCTCTGTAAATTTAAAATATAACAAAATAAAAAATATAAAAGAATGGAATTAAATTATACTCAAAAAATGTATTTAAACTTGAAAGTAAGCAAATCCCCATTTTATATATTAAAAATATATAAATTTAGTGAACTATTAATAATTAATATTGTGAAAATAATGAGTTAAAATGCTCAGATAATAAATTAACTTTCTATGCTTAATTATATAATCAAAGACATTGCTATAGTAAAGAATAAATAAACAGCATTCAAAGTAGTTCTCAAGACCAGACAATAAAAGTTGTCAGTTTAGCAAAAAAAAAAAAATTAATTCTAAAAATTTGTTTTAAACTTCAAATGTAACACAATACTAAATTTAATTAATATTGATAGCAAATATTTAGTCATGGCATACTAAGTGCATCACTCAATTCTTTTAACCTACTACAATATGACCCATTTGTTCATTAATAAATACTCAAGCTTACAGTAGATGGTGTTATAGTCATAGAGGAAATTGCTTTTGTTTACATAATAGTATTTTTGGTCAATGATATTAACAATATTAATATCAAGCAGTTTTCTTTATTCAGTTTTTTTACAATACATTGCACACTTATTTTACTATCATACTGGTTTCGATTTTCCCAGCAATCTTCTTCAGATTTATAATAAATATAAATACATAAATATTTATACATAAACACAATTTCTACAAATTATACAGCTTTCATAATATAAATTCTTTCTTTTAATTGACATATCTATATATACTACCTTATATATATACACACCTACATAAATATTCTTAATTATTTCAATTATTTTTACATTTATAGTATTTTTAATAATTACTTTTTTATCATCAGTATAATATTATATAATTTTATATTTTATTCATTTATTATTTTTTATATTCACTTTTAATTAGCATATTTACTTTTTATTCTAACTTTAATATTATATGTCTTGCATAATATATTATTCATTTTTTCATCTTCCTATATTTTCTACTTTTATTAATATCCCCACCTAATATTTATTCATAATCTATATTTACAATTTTATTTTTTTTATTTTTAATTATTTTTAACCTATTTTCAACTTATTTTTATTATACTTTTTTACAAACTAAATTCAGTTTTATATTTATCTTTATTCTAACTTCCTTTTACTATTACTTTCACTTATAGTAAAATCTTTCTTAAACCCAAACCTCTATTTAATGCTGGTTTAATATTATTAAATAGAGATTTGGATTTACAAAAGATTTTACCATAAGTAAGACTAATATTAAAAGGAAGTTAGAATAAAGATAAAGATAAAAATGAATTTAGTTTCTTAAAAAATATAAAAAAAGCAAGCTACTACAAGATATAAAATGGAAACCACTAGAAATTATTATAAAAGTTGAAATTTAAAGAGTGGACAATTGGATTAGTTTATAAGTAAAAGGTGAGTATAAAATATAATAAAAATAAGTTAAAAATAATTAAAATAAAATAAATTAAGATTGTGAATATAGATTAGGCATAAATATATGGGGATATTAATACAAATAGGAAATGTAGGAGGATGAATAATATATAATGTTAGATGTATAACATTAAAGTTAGAATATATAGATTAAATATATAACATTAAAGTTAGAATAAAAAGTGAATATGTTAAAAATATATTACAATTAAAATTGAATATAAAAAATAATAAATGAATAGAATATAAAATTATAAAATATGTTACATATAGATGATAAAAAAAGAATTATTAAAAGTAATATAAATGTAAATATGATTAAAGTGAGTAAGGATATATATATATATATATATAGGTATGTTGATTAAAAGAAAGACTATATATTACAAAATATGTATATGTAGAATTTCTGTATTTATGTATAATATTCTTGTTTTTATATTTATTATAGATCTGAAATCAAGCAAAACTGCTATGATATTAAAACAAGTGTATAATGCATTGTAAAAAAGTGAATAAAAAGTGATTGATATTAATATTGAATAAATTGGGCAATGCAATAAAAAAGAATAGGATTGTAGATATTAACAATACATAACATGATGATATTCTTTACCTCACAGTTTTTTTCCCAAATCATAATAGTTCTTGAACTTTAAATTGCTGTTTTATTGTTATTATAATACATATTAAAGTAGAATTTATAAATGTGTTTTCTGAGGGACTGTCTTTATTGATTTATTAATTTTAAAAAAATTTGAAGAGATCATTATGTTATGTATCATTGGTAAACTTACAACATCTTTATTCTATTGTTTAGAACCAAAGTAAATGCTTCAAAAAGCATTCATTCTTGGGAATTTCATTTTTATGCAAAATTTGTGTAATAGAAAAAATATAATTTTCTACTTGTTTATTAAATATTTCTGATTATTTTTACACACTGAATGATAATTATTTAAAACAAAAAAGAATACACATATATAGTTTGATTTGACTTTTTTATGTTTCATTTTTAAAAATATAATTAATAAACTTAACTATAACAATAACACTATGTTGTTGTGATATCATTATTTATCAGAATTGACACAGTATTCAAATCCTTTCAAATATTATAATAAATATAAAACAAACATCCGATTTTAGAGAAGAATTTGATATATTTATCATAAATATACATTTGCAGTTAAAGAAAACATTTAAAATAAAAATGACTTCATTTATTTTCTGAGTTTATTTTCGCTTTGATTTATGACCAATGTGTGACAATTAGTGACATATACATACTTTGTTCATATTTATAACTTTTTTCAATATTTCCAAAGTTCAAATATGATTTTTTTAAAATAATTTGTATTTGTAAAATTAAATTAAAAAAAAAACCACAGTCTAATTTATTGAGTTTTAGCATAAAGATCTTGAGATGAAAAGTTGAACATTTTCCAAAATTTTTACCATGTGTAACAATAGAAAATGTCAGAACTTGAAAGTCTTAATTATAAATATCATTTATCAAGAACACATACAAATTGCAATAAATAATTTTTTTTAAAAAAAGTCTTCACATTATTGTGTACACATTAAACATCAAATCATGCAATCCTATTAAATTTAAAGCTAAAAAAATAAATAAGCTGCAATTACAATTATCAGTTATACTGATATTCTGTATAATGAAAAATGCTAATACAATTTTAAAAGCCAATTAACAATTCTCTTTTTTAAAAGTTTTAATCTATTTGACTGAATAAATATCGTAGCATCTATGCCTCAATTATCAATATATATAAAATCAAAATTGCATAAATTCACAATTTAACCAAACTAGCCAAAAAAAATAAATTAAAACACTACCAATGACTTCACTGCTTCAAGCAGACTTCTCAAGTGTAAAGAACTACAAAATAACATATTTGAACTAAGATATTTATTTCTAACTCTACTTTTATTCTTTCATTTAAACTCAAACCAGGCTGATCTATATATACCTTTTTACAAAAACAAGGAATAATATACATTACTCCAGGAAGCCTTTCTATCAAAAATTTCTTTTGTATTATACAAAAGAAATTTTTGATAAAAAGGCCATTTCTGGAATATTGTATATTATTTCTTGTTTTTGTAAGAAGGTATATATAGATCAGAGTAGTTTGAATTTAGATGAAAGAATAAAAGTACATAAAAGTAATGTTAGAAATAAATGTCTTAGTTCTGCCTTATATACCCATGTAAAAGATACAGGTCACATTATTAATTTTGATGAAGCTAAGCTTGTCTTCTTTGAGAGTAATAAAATAAAAATAAAAATTAAAAAATCTTTATTATTAAAAATTTATGACCCTGAAGCAGTTAACTTTATTTAAAAGTTCTTTTAATATTAAGGGTGGATGGGAGGTAAGTGGAATTGTGGGTAATGTTTAGTTTAAATATGTTATTTTGTAGCTCTTTAAACTTGAAAAGTTTGCTTGTAGCAGTGAAACCATTGGCAGTGTTTTAGATTTTATATTCTTGGATAGACTGGTCTGGTTGAGTTGTGAATTTGGTGTAAATTTGATTCTTTATTGACTAGTTTAGCTTTATGCTTTTAATATATATATATATATATATATATATATATATATATATATATATATATAATTGGCTAGATAATTGGCCATATGTTCCTCAGGTTTAGTTTAGGGTTATTTAATTAATGATGAAAATAATATTTAATTTTCCCATGCATGTTTTTTATAATGGGTCTTCATTTAACTAAATATTTAAACTCCCCAAAATGATAGTATGAAAATTTTTAAACATTAAATTTGTTAAATAATATTATGATTTTATTATGGGAATATTTTAATAAGTTATAAAAGATTGTAGAGGGGAGAAAAATTTATAAAATAATGTAAACAAGTTATCTTTTTTTCTTCTCTCTCTTTAATAATTATAATTAATTAGTGGTTTTAATTTAAATTGTAAAAATATACTAAAAGAAAATATTTTTTCTCTTTTTTGTAAATTATTTAATAAATATTAATTTTAACCTTTAAAGAGAGATAAAGTTTTATGTTTAATAGTATTTTTTTTTTAAAAAAATAGATTTTAGTACTTCTGTAAATTTTACTTTTAATTAGTTATTTCTCTTTATCTCTCTTCAATGCAAAAAATCAAATCAATGCAATTAATTGATTATCTTGTTTTCTTTTTTTTGTAAAAAAAATTTTTTAATTAGAAAGGAATGCCAAGAATTTTATGGTGTTAATTCAAGTTCTTGACTTGTTTTTCAATGTCTATGATTAAGGAGGAAAATATCTGAATAATTGTATTTGCAAACTTACCTAATTGGTTGTTATAAAAATTATCAGGTTAAAGATAGATTATTTGATTGTAGTCAAGATTATTCTAGAAAAATATAATTGGTGTATGAGTAGGTCAAAAGGTACAAGTATCTGACAAAAAGAGATTCCTATCTTAGCTATTGAAGAGAGAGCAATCAAGTCTTAATCCAGCTGATAAAGAAAGAAGCAGAAGTCTTAACCAAGCTATTGCATAGGATAGCAGAAGTTTTTAATCAAGCTTTTAGCATACTATGACTTTAGTTATAAAAATGATTTCTACAATGAAAAACATGCACTAAATTCATCTAAAAGCTAAATATAATCTTCCTTCATGTAACCTGCCTTCACAGGAATAAAAATATAAAGAAGTTACCCTTAAAGTAATTTGCAACCTTGTCTTCAACAGCATGGGTCTCTGTATGTCTCACCTGGAAAATTTATTTAAAAAATGGATAAACTTTTGCTTTGATAACCTGGAAATAAAATGCTGCACATAAGAAAAATGACATATTAACCATGTACATGTGTAGAAGCCTTCAAAAAACAACAACTGGCAATTATAATTGGGAAGAACTCTATAGAAGAATCAAATCATGGTTAAAGGTATTTTATATATGCACACTAAATTTTTATGTATAGTAAAAAAAGACTTTTTTATTTTTGTAAGAATTGATCATTTTAAATATTTTCATTAAGTTAATAGTTTTAAATTGTGAAAAAAAAAACTTTTTAAATCCAGTCAATTTTCTCTTTAAAATTATGAAATAGTTTTTACAAAATTTTATTTTTTGTAAATTTAAATGTTTTTTTTTTTTTTTTTGGAAACATGTTTTTCTCTTTTCCTTCATTTTCCCTCCTAAAAATGATTAATTAAGCTAAATCAAAGATTTTTATCTTTGATTTTGAAAATGTTTTCCCAACTCTTAATTATTTTAAAGAAATAACTTAATTAATTAAAAGTTAATTTATGAATAGAAATCAACTGATTGATTATAATTTTTATGAAAATATATTTTTTGATGAGAGGAATGTTTAAAATTTCATACTATCATCATTTTTTATTGTTGTCAATTAGTTTTTAAATAATTATTTTAAAAGTATTTTTTAGTCTTAATTTCTTTATTCTATCCAATTCCTATTTCATAAATTGCAGTACTGTGTGACTTTATTTCATGACAGCTTTTTTTAATGATCCCAATAAAACTATTTACTTACAATAGGCAAACTTAAGAATTATTTGAAGTGATTTATAAAGTGCTTCTTTATTTATATTCCTTTTGCTCACAATAATAGTTTATAGAATGCTTCCTGACCTAGATTTGTGCATAACAATTATATAAAATAGGGTGTTATGATTAGTATTATGAACATCCAGATAATGATGAGTGTGGTTGGCACAAAAGGGACATCATTTAAAGCCCATTTACTACATTTCATTTTATTTATTATTTCTTTAGAAATTTAGTTTACAGCTAGCTAGTATATTAATGGTACTAAGTGGTCAGAGCATTGATGATGGTCAGGATGTTTTAGTATCTCAGCATTATTTGTCCTATGGTTGTATTTTATTGGAGTAGCACCTAAGTATGTGCCTCCAGATAATTATTTTTTTGTATTCCTGTACTAGATTTGGCAATGGTTAAATAATTAACCTGGTCTACAGTGAACCATATTCAAATACAATCACAAGATTGACTGTTTATTTTATATTGTTGATTGTTCATGATAATGAATGATTATTACTTTTGTGTAATGCTAGTGAACTTATAGTTAGGCCTGTGCTGATTTTTCATGCTCATTCCTTTTATATTTAATTTTATATTTATTTGGGTTTGATGATTATGAGTGCCATCACTCCAGGTGTACCCCCTGAAAGTTTCCAAACTGTTACTATATATATATCCAATTTGGATATAATTAAAATAAAAACAACATGTTTCAACAGACCATAACTATCCAAAATTTTAGCAAATATATTTTACAGTCATCTTAATACTTAAAATTAATGATAAGTTACACATTTCAATTTACTAAAATATTGGGTATAAATTAAAAAAAAACATTTGCAGACTCCCTTAATGAACAATATATATATATAATATATATCCCTTAATGAACAATATATATATATATATATATAAAATTGATTAGAAGATTCACACATTAACAATATTCTTATTTTCTTTTAAAAATTAAAAAAAAAAAAAACTCAATAATCTAGGGGGAAAATTGAATTCACTTCAATCATTCACATCGTGAATATGATAATACTATGTAATGAAAAAAAACTATTTTGATCTTTATAATCAATTAATATACATTTATTTCATATTTACATATATTAATATAAAAACTATAACATTTTCAATCTGATCTATTTTTTTTTACAAATACATGTATCTGGTTCTATTAGATAGCTAAATAATAAATCACTTTAAGGTCTAAAGTAATAAAATATTTTATAATATTTTCAGATAGATGTCATATCAAAAACTAATAGTTTCAAATAATACTGCTGTTAAAATATTTTAAATATTATTTGATAGGTTAATATAATATTATATAAGATATAGATGTTAAAAAGAAGAAACCAAAAAATGAGCACACTATAAATTTTTTAGATTGAATGCTTGGAATACTTTGTAGAGTAATAGTATACTCACATGGCAGTGACAAATAAAACTTTTCCTTCTAAAAGGCTTAGTCTGCTTAGTTGGTTCTCCAAAATTGTTTGCTAAATAAATATTTAGATATTCTTAGCTGAAAAATAAAGCAATATAAAAAAAAAAACCTTTAAAATTCTGATTATTCAGCAGTCAGAAAGTTTGGTAACTCCTACTTCTTGTTCAAAGAACTGTTAGAGCTGTCTTCCCTGCAATGGGCTATTTATAAATTGTTTTACTTTTTATATATCTGTACTATATACTAAAAATAATAAAAATGCAAAACCATAAAACAATACAGTACTAGATTAAATTCAAAATTTTTACCAAAATCCTTACCCAACCATGGTTTCATCTACTACAAATAGATCTTCTCAAGTGAAAATCAACCTAAAGGAAAACATATATATATATATACAAACAAACAAACCTTCCCATAATTCATTTCAAACTCCACCTTCCCTTAATATCAAAAGAAGTCTTCATAAGATTGATAGCCTCAGAATCAAGGAGTTTTATCATCAAAGTCTCCTTTATTCTTCTTTTTAACTCATTCTTTTCATAAAAAATAACCGAAGCATTGTCAAACAATATTCTATGACCTGTATTCAATTCATGAATATATAAAGCTGAGTTAAGATACCTATGTTTAACTCTACTTATATGAACCTTAACCCTTTCATTAAGGCTAAATTTACTCTGGCCTACATAAAATTTACCACAACTACATGGAATTTTATAAACAATACCAGGAATAGACCTACTATCAATAGACTGCTTTGAACCATTAAGTAATGAATTCAAATCAGAACCTTTCCTCCATGCAACCTTCTTTCCACCTAACAAATGACTATTCCTATAAACCAAATTATAAATTGATGCTTTAAATGGTAAAGACATATAATCATCATCCTTACCAACAAAATTCTTATCATCCAAATCACGACTATAAACATTATTATTAAATACCACTTTTTTAATAAAATCATGACTATAACCCAATTCTACATATTCAGCAGCAAATTGACTTTTTTGAATATCAGCATCATTATTAAAATTATTAAGCCTTCTATTCCGACAACAAAAATTCAACAAAGACATTTTTTTATGTATAAAAGGCTGATAACTATCAGGCCTAATCATATTTCTCAAATTTTTAGGTTTTATAAAATGACTACAAAACAAAACATCATTAACCTTCTCAACATTTAAATCTAAAAACTTTAATTTTACAAAATCAAAACCACCCCCCTCAATTGTAAACTTAATACTAGAATCAAAACCATTCAATCCACATAAAAACTCTTCTAATTTCTCTTTCTGAATAACAAACAAACAATCATCAACATACCTAACAAATAATTTAATAGAACATGAAAACATATTAATAATACTACACTTCAAATAATCAATATAGACAGCACACATCAATGGAGAAATGACATAACCAATATGTTTTCATGTTCTATTAAATTATTTGTTAGGTATGTTGATGATTGTTTGTTTGTTATTCAGAAAGAGAAATTAGAAGAGTTTTTATGTGGATTGAATGGTTTTGATTCTAGTATTAAGTTTACAATTGAGGGGGGTGGTTTTAATTTTGTAAAATTAAAGTTTTTAGATTTAAATGTTGAGAAGGTTAATGATGTTTTGTTTTGTAGTCATTTTATAAAACTTAAAAATTTGAGAAATATGATTAGGCCTGATAGTTATCAGCCTTTTATACATAAAAAAATGTCTTTGTTGAATTTTTGTTGTCGGAATAGAAGGCTTAAAAATTTTAATAATGATGCTGATATTCAAAAAAGTCAATTTGCTGCTGAATATGTAGAATTGGGTTATAGTCATGATTTTATTAAAAAAGTGGTATTTAATAATAATGTTTATAGTCGTGATTTGGATGATAAGAATTTTGTTGGTAAGGATGATGATTATATGTCTTTACCATTTAAAGCATCAATTTATAATTTGGTTTATAGGAATAGTCATTTGTTAGGTGGAAAGAAGGTTGCATGGAGGAAAGGTTCTGATTTGAATTCATTACTTAATGGTTCAAAGCAGTCTATTGATAGTAGGTCTATTCCTGGTATTGTTTATAAAATTCCATGTAGTTGTGGTAAATTTTATGTAGGCCAGAGTAAATTTAGCCTTAATGAAAGGGTTAAGGTTCATATAAGTAGAGTTAAACATAGGTATCTTAACTCAGCTTTATATATTCATGAATTGAATACAGGTCATAGAATATTGTTTGACAATGCTTCGGTTATTTTTTATGAAAAGAATGAGTTAAAAAGAAGAATAAAGGAGACTTTGATGATAAAACTCCTTGATTCTGAGGCTATCAATCTTATGAAGACTTCTTTTGATATTAAGGGAAGGTGGAGTTTGAAATGAATTATGGGAAGGTTTGTTTGTTTGTATATATATATATGTTTTCCTTTAGGTTGATTTTCACTTGAGAAGGTCTATTTGTAGTAGATGAAACCATGGTTGTGTAAGGATTTTGGTAAAATTTTGAATTTAATCTAGTACTGTATTGTTTTATGGTTTTGCATTTTTATTTTTTGCTAGTAGTGTTAGACAGTTTTGGTTAAAAATAATAAATACAGATACCTCATCTATAGATTAAACACGTTTAATTATGTGCTTGACAGTCTCATGTAGTAACACTCTCAAGAAAATATGCATCTGCAGAATCTAAAACTTTATTAAAGCTAGAGCACAACAGTTGCTATTATAATTCCTATAGCTCATATCACAGCAATTATTTGCATTTCAGACTGGCAAATAATAACTACTACCAAAATGAGTTATTTTATATTGATAAATGAATGGGATTTTTTTTTATTACAGTAGCATACCTGCATTTTGGTAGTAATTTTTCAGTGATAAGGTAATTTTTAACAATTATCAAAGTTTTAATTAATGCATTATTTAAAAGCTCTTGGTAATCTGCAGTTCACATGCAGATCTTTATGATCTTCTCTTCATCCCTTTATGCTTTTTTTTTTTTGGCAATTCACAATTATTTCATGATTATACCAGTGTAATTATTTGTATTAAAATTTTGTAGTTTTTATTTGCTCTTATTATTCCATTCACATGTTATTTTCATTGTGAATTGTTGAAAATAATTATTTCCTCAAGTTATCAACCAATAAAAATTAATGGTTTAAATTTTAAAATATTTACTTTCATATCCAGCAATTGTAAATGACTTGTTCAAATAATTTTGAGAAACCATTAAGAATATTCAAGATTGAGGGAAATTTGTCATATTTGTTAAAAATGAAAATGTTATAATTTTTATATAAATTTCATAATAAACATACTTCTTTAAAGAAACATAAGTGCCAAATGGATCATGGCAACTATAAAAAAATAAAGATATCATTAATTCAATCATCAGTTTAATAAAATCTCAACCTCATATTCGTTTTTATTTTAAACCATTATTAAAAATAGAATTTGATTATAGAAATATTTTATTCTATTGTGATGTTCATTGTTAAACAAAAAAAAAATAGTCCACCATTTTTATAGGCTCAATAAATAAGCAACTTCTTAAAAATAAAAAGTAAACCTGTTTCTAAGCTTTCAAGAATAATAATAAATGGATTAGAAATCTTCCATTTTTCACAAATGACTTAATATAAAATTCCAACGGGAAATAAATTAATTCATAAATTGTATAATCACATCAAAGACTTAAAATTTGAGGATAGCAATTCAGAAGTAATACTTTATCCAGATTCTTAATGATTAGTTTTAAAATGTTTCAATATCAAGTGACTCATTAGATCCATTCATTCAATTTTTTATTGAGCAAAAGTTATATAAATTTTCTTTAAAAGTAATTTTGTTTGATATATTTTGTATTGAATATAGTCTTTATAAAATTTAGATTTGATGTAGTTCTAAAATATATGATGTTGTATAAAGTTTTTCTTTTAGTATTGCACCCTAATTAATGATGATAATGTGTATTCATGCTCTAGTCAAACATTTGTGAGTAATGCAACTTTGATGTAATCTGTATTATTACCAAGAACCCACAATTCATATCAAAAGTAATCTCTGTTACAGTGATCTATTAAATACATTTTCATTTTCAAATATAAGCTAATTACTTAACACACGTCAGCACCTAATATCCATCCTAAATTATAATGTTTGTGTGTTGTTATTTTTTTCAATTAAATAATAAAAATTAAAACATTCATCTAATATTTGCTACAGAATTAATAAATTTCGTTAATGTAAATTATAAAGTCTTAAAAAATAATTAATTTAAGAATAAAAAAAAACTAATTCCAGATAATCTTGATAAAAATATAATCCTTTGATAGAAACAAATTTGATGTAAAATGACAGCAACAACATATTGCATGGTATTGACATTGATGATTTTCTTTTATACCGAATCTTTTTAAATTTAAGAATAAACGAAGAAGCCATCAAATTATCAAATAAACTTACCATTCTCTTCTAAAATTTGATAAAAATTATTTTTCACCTTTAAAAGTCATTCTCTTACATCTTTCATTAATTCTAGAGTTTGTCACTCTATGACTGCATTCAATCACGTACAGGAATTTATTGCAATTAATAAATAAAGATAAATCTTTTAAAATGTAATAATTTAAAATAAAGCAAAATTTTATATAGTCCACTATTACCAAAATAACGATCTCTTTATTACAGCTTCCCATAAATTTTAAAAATAATAAAACCAGATATTGTGTTTGAAGCTAAGCAAATAGTAGTTATTAAAAAATTTTATATCCTTAATGCTCAACATCAAATACTGGATGGAGGTCAGTTGGTTATGAGTCAGCTACCTGACCTTATTTTTCAATGTTTATCTACTTAAGTAATTATTATTCCTCTCAAGAAATGAACCCCATATCATGATCAAATAAACTAGTATATTAATCATTACACTATAGTGCCCTATTACAGCACATACCAATATTCAAATACCTAACATAGAATTTATCATTTGCCTCAATATTATTTGCAATCTATCTGTATATAAATAAATAATACGAAATCTCTGTTAGATAATGAAAATTATTCTAAATGAATAAAGCGTGATAAACAGAGCAACCAAAATTTTAAAAACAATTACAAACAACAATTTGTCAAGCACTTTTGGTACTCTATACCAGAATCATGGTGAAATATTGGGCCTGATTGGTTAATATTCTAGTGCATGCTAAGTGAAACACTAGTGTTATGATTGATAATGTTTTTAGACTTCACAATAAACCAATCCTCTTTCAACTTCCTTTTACTATCATTTGATTCACTGCAAACAGTTGTAATATTTTGAGGATAAAACTCATGATCACAACTACTTTCATGATTTGAAAAAACAGAATTAATCTGTAAATCACTTTTAGATTTTTTTATACTGATAAATATGCTGTTGTAATTGTTTTAAAACATTTGCCTTTGTTTCACCATAATAAATAGTATTACAACCAATTTCTATGCAAGCAATGGAATAAAACACTTCATACTTATTCATTTCTCCCACATTATCCTTTGAATTGTTTATTAATCTATTTAAATACAAAGGGAAATAGAATCCTACATTATAATCTTCACTGATAATATTTTTTAATTTCTTACTTATAGGTGGCACATAAGCTAAAGAAAACCACTTTTTGATGGTTTTATTATTTACAGCCACTTTATGTTTAAACTTTAAATTCTGATAAAACAAACTCAATTGTCTGTGTAATATAGTTTTTTTATATCCCACTCCTATCAAATCATCCATATATTTCTCAATATTACTTTTCCTATCTGCTTCAAATTTACAAAGATGCAAATTTTGATATAAAAAACACTTGGATCCAGCCATTTTATAATTCAAAAGAACATTCAATGATGGATGTGTAAAATCTCTTACATTCAATGGTTTAACAAATATTTTATACCCAAACATATTACAGCATTTATATACACTTACAACTAAATACTTAAGATACCATCATTTTCAAACTCAATAGTCCATGACAAACCAGAATTCTCATTTAATTCATTGAACATATTCACTATCACATCTTTTGAATCATACACAAAAACATCATTCATATATATTCTATACATTAAATCATAACTCCTTATAAATGGCTCAACAATATGTTTTTCCATTTCCGAAATGTATAAACCACACACATTACTACTCACCACCAACCCCATCGGCCAACCACTTTTCATTTGATAATGATCCTTTCCATATCTTGCAGTAATATCACCATTAATCCATTCCAACACTTTCATAATAAATCTGGCTTTACAAAAGTCTACATTATAATCCAATAAAAGTTTATTAATTACACTTATCAATTTATTATGGCCCACTGATCGATTTTAACTCACATACATCCAACAAAGCCATATAACAATCACCAACCACCTTGGCAGACTCCAAAATCTGAACAAATTCAAATGTAGAATTAATTGTATATTTGCCAAAAAGAAGATAAAGATAATAGATTTGTGTTGATGGATGGACATATATATTAAAGAGAAAATTTCTCAGCAAATTGTTAAGTTGAGCTTTGAAAAAGTTGAGAATTATAAGTTTAAAGTGTGTATGGACAAGTTTATTTGCATTGTTTTGCATCCATATGTTGGTAAAATATTTAGGAGAGATGAATATTTGAGGATTTATCTGTCAGCTGTGATTGTTCCATGTTTGTTTGCAAATGTTAAAGTTCATAAGAAGAATATTCCATTAAGGTTGATTATGGATTTTGGGGGTTGTTATTATCAGAAAACATTGCAATTGTTTGCAAAATGATTACAAGAGTTGGTGGGTTTTGGCAAATATACAATTAATTCTACATTTGAATTTGTTCAGATTTTGGAGCCTGTCAAGGTGGTTGGTGATTGTTATATGGCCTTGTTGGATATATGTGAGTTATATGGATCAGTGGACTGTAATAAATTGATAAGGATAATTAATAAACTTTTGTTGCATTATAATGTAGACTTTTGTAAAGCCCGATTTATTATGGAAGTGTTGGAATGGATTAATGGTAATATTACTACAAGATATGGAAAGGATCATTATCAAATGAAGAATGGTTGGCAAATGGGGTTGGTGGTGAGTGATATTGTGTGTAGTTTATATGTTTCAAAAATAAATAAAACATATTGTTGAGCCATTTATAAGGAGTTATGATTTAATATATAGAAGATATGTGGATGATGCTTTTGTGTATGGTTCAAAAGATGTGATAGTTGATATGTTCAATAAATTAAATGAGAATTCTGGTTTGTCATGAACTATTGAGTTTGAAAATGATGGTATCTTAAACTATTTAGATGTAAGTGTATATAAATGCTGTAATATGTTTGGGTATAAAATGTTTGTTAAACCATTGAATGTAAGAGGTTTTATACATCCGTCATCAAATGTTCCTTTGAATTATAAAATGGCTGGATTCAAGTGTTTTTGTATCGAAATTTGCATCTTTGTAAATTTAAAGCAGATAGGAAAAGTAATATTGAGAAATATATGGATGATTTGATAGGAGTGGGATATAAAAAACTATATTACACAGACAATTGAGTTTGTTTTATCAGAATTTAAGTTTAAACATAAAGTGGATGTAAATAATAAAATCGTCAAAAAGTAGTTTTATTTAGCTTATGTGCCATCAATAAGTAAGAAATTAAAAAAATATTATTGGTGAAGATTATAATGTAGGATTTCATTCCCCTTTGTGTTTAAATAGATTAATAAACAGTTCAAAGGATAATGTGGAAGAAATAAATAAGTATGAAGTGGTTTATTCCATTGCTTGCAAAGAAATTAGTTGTAATGCTATTTATTATGATGAAACGAAGGTGAATGTATTAACATGATTACAACAGCATATTTATCAGTATAAAAAAATCTAAAAGTGATTTACAGATTAATTCTGTTTTTTCAAATTATGAAAGTAGTTGTGGTTATGAGTTTTATCCTCAAAATATTACAACTGTGTGCAATCAATCAAATGATAGGAAAAGAAAGTTGAAAGAGAATTGGCTTATTGTGAAGTCTAAAAACGATCAATCAGCGTAACACCTAGTGTTCCACTGAGCATGCACTGGAATATTAACCCATCTGTTCCAATATGCCACCATGGTTTTGGTATACAGTAGCGAAAGCACTTGGCAAATTGTTGTTTGTGATTGTTTTTTGAATTTTGGCTGGTCTGTTTATCACGCTTTATTCATGTAGAATAATTTTCTATCTATATATATTACTTAAAATATTAGCCTTGTAAAATTTAAATTTCTCATATAAATTTAGAAGCTATAATATCATAATTTATGTATTAAGAGAAACATAAAATACTAAAAACATAAAAAGTTTAGTTCATTAAGAGAATAAAATCAACAGGGCAGTGGTAATAATGTCAATTCTAAAAACTAGTCATTCCTTGATCAATTGCATTCATGTAGCATCTTGCACTTAAACAACAAATTATCACCCAAGCAGTTAAAGGTATTTTTCAGAATTGTCTCCTTACTCAAAATATTTTATGTCAATAGGAAAAAAAATTAGCACTCTTTCCAGCAAAATATATTAAATACTGCATTACTTTGACATTGTAGACAAAGTAGAAAAAATATAAAAAGAAAAAATGTAATTAAATCTATTAATCAAGTGCTGAAGACATGTGTAATAATAAATAACAAAGGGAATATGAATATTTTTAAATTTACATGAAATCACTCATAATCAAAAGTTTGAAAAACACAAATGAAACACTTGTGCTTAGAGCTTATCTCTCTCCTGATATAGACTAAATAAATTTGTGTAATTTGTTTGATATATACATAAGGCATACAATGGGTTCAAGCCCTAAACTTAAGCATGATAAGCATGGGTTAGTTTATATTGGAATACACTCTAAGTACAAGTGATTCACTTGTGTTTTTCAAAATCTTACTTATAGGATGAGGGTGTGTAGATTTAAAAATATTCTTGAATAATGCATAACTGAAGGATTATTCCCTTCTTTATTTATCATAAAAAAAAAACTGATCGCTAAATAAAAAAGTTATCATTTCTATCTCATTGTTTTAAAAATATTTTTTTCTCTTTTACATATTTTTAATAAAAATAACAGCAATAACTGCACTACTACACATTTATAATTTACTTAAAAGAAATATTGACATGCATCTAATAATGTTATTATAAATTTGTCAATAACATTAATACTATACTGTATAAAAATATTTTCAGTATGGTATCAAATTGATAATTCTATAATATATAATATCTGTACTTTTCACAATTTATTTTTTCCAATCTAGCATTTCTGTTTAATTTTAAAAAATACTTATGATTTGCAAAGCATCCTAGATAAATGCAATATATCTTATCACATTAAGAAGCCAGAAAAGATGATGGTTTACTAATATAAAAAAAACAATATTTTTTGTATTATTAGGATGATAATGCTATACTAATCAATAGATCAACATGTAATTTAAATTTTATCAGAAATTCAATAAGCTATTGGAATGAATCCTTATTTCATCAACAACTAAATAAATTATATTAAAACTACTTTTTTATTTTTATTACAAATTCATAAAGCACTTTAATATTTTCAAAAATAAATTAAAATCAAAAAAATAAATCTTATGTTGTAGTACATGCTAAAACCAAGTCTATGACTGATCACATGTCAACATCCTGGATTATTTATTAAAATTTATTCTTGACTTATAAATATAATTTGTTACAAATCATAAAAAATAAATCAATCAAATAATTTGTTGCTCAGATGGTTGAAGTTTCATTTGATGAAAAAACTGAGTTGTGATCCATGGAGTTTCACCATTAAGTTTTGATACTCTACCATTGCACTAAATCTCCCAAAACAAAAAAAAATGGCTTATTGCTCAAAAGCTCATAAGAAGTTCAAGAATCAAAAGAGACCCATCTGAAGACATTATCCATTCATTGATCTTGAGCCTCAACATTCACCTCTCTATGATCACAGTTACCTATTACAAATCTTACTATAAAATAATGAGTTGTGATATCTAGAATTGCATTGTCAGAATCATCAGAGATTAAAGCATGATATAACATTTGTATTTCATTAGTGATTGAGTGCATAAAAACTTCTCACTATTTTATAGTATAAATAAAAATCTGCAAGCTTTGAGCCATAAAATTTATAAGTAAATCTTACTCCAAACAAAAAAGAAAAGAAAAGATTCAGAAATCACTAATTTTTTTTTAAAAAAAAAACATTAAATATGATAAGTCAAAAAACAAATCATTCCAGAGAGAAAGTTACCCAAAAACTCAGTAGTTCTAGAAACATGATATCACTTCATCATTAGGCAAAGCTGCAGTATATTACCATCATATTTTTGTTTTTATAATCACTGCATTTAAACTTATATCAACATGACAAATTTAAAAGCTAAAGATCACCAAATCACAGCTCAATTTTAATTCTTTTGATTTGCAAATGTCATGATCTTTTGAGCAAAGAACTATTTTATTATATCTACATATTTGTTGTTGCCTGAAGATTTGTAATGATGGTATTTTACTTGTAGATGTATGTTGGTCTATTTTCATTGTCTAAATGAATTGTTTAAATTTAAAAAAAAATCAAATTTTATTTATACTTTTCCAAATACATTTAACTGTTAATAATAATATACAGGTTAGCATGTAAGATAATGTTTTGAGTGGGCTTTTTTTTTCTTTTTTTTTTCAAATGTTGTTGACCCAATAAATGACAGTCTAGCATAGAGATTAAAGTACTGGTAGCCTTTAGATGAGCAAATCCTATATTTAATGTGCTATTTAACCGACTAAGTTCTTTTATCAAAGACAATAGTTAGTAAAAATTTAAAATATTTATCTACATGAGTACTTATTTCTCTATCATTTTCTTTTTAAATGCAAGGTTAATGAATGGATTGCAACATCAGATTGACTTATAGATTATTTGTTATTGTCATATGAATAGATTTTTAACATTTTCTTTTTTTTACTTTTCATCTCTGCCCAATATTCTTGTATTTTTCCAGTTGAACTTGTATTTAGTGTTATATGCATGATCTTCTATTTTATACATATTTATCTCTTCCTCTCTTATCATTATTTTTTGTATTTTTAAACATTTTTTTCATAATCACATTGGATTTCATAGAGGCAATTTTTTTAAACATTTCAAGTTATAATTTAATTGAATCTAAAATCTCTTACAGTGTGAAAAGCAGCTTTTTTTTTTATTTTTTTTATAAAATATAGAATTTTATTCAGAAATTTAGTTACAATTGTTTTGAATGCAGTTTTCCTTTAATTCTCTGACATTTATGGAATGTATAAATACATTGCAGTATCATTATTGTTGTTTATTTTTATGTTTCTTTTTGTTGTCTATTTAAGTTTTTCCCAAATGATAGTTGATGGATAACCGTTCTTTATGAGAGATTGTTCTGTGTGGAACAAATCACAAACTTCTTTTGCTCTGTTTTATAGTGATAATACAATTCTACATTTTGAGTCTCTTCTATGATTGGATGTATTTTATATTAAGTATTTTTTATGTGTGGACTTTTTGCAAATAATTGTTTTTATTTTGTCAAGGTATAGTTTTGTTACAAAAATATCTAAAAAAAATTAATTTTTATTCTTGTTTTAATTCTATTATAAATATAAGTGGACATATGTTGCTGATATAAAATTCAGAATTTTTGTAATAATGTTTCACCACGTATGACATGCTTTACTATATAGTCATACAACTAATGTATCACTAACATAGTCAATCTGGACTTGGGGGGGGGGTGTAATAGAATCTATGGCTTGAATTTTAAATTCTTCCATGTAAATTTTGCTAATCAGGGATAATAGTGGTGAAATCCATAGTCATGTCTTGATATTTTTTAAAGAATTCTGTGTTGTTTTTGTTATGCAGAATATTAAATGTTCTATTATACTAGCAATACAAAGAGTTGTTCTGATTTAATAAACTATTATCCTTTTATTTCTATAAAAACACTGCAACTATATTTAATTCTATGATTAATTTTATCCATTATATTTTTATATATATTAAATATCCTGTCCAATATATTTATAGTTGTTAATATCTTCTAATGTATTATCACCGAGTTTTATTTTATTCCTTTTTGAAAAGCTAGTTAATATTAGTATCTAAACAATAATCTTTGTAATATTTTTTAAAGCTTTGAAGTATTATTTGTGAAAGCACATTTACAAAATGTAAGTGATTTAAGTAATCTTCAATTATTTTTATTTTCTTAGCTTCACATTTTAATTAAAAAAATATTTCTCTGCTATACATGTAATCTAACTATTGTTGTTACATTGTAGTAGATATTTTTTGGATTTAATAATATTCTGAATTTATGTCTTGACTTTAATAATTACCAAAATACTTACAGAATCAAATGCTTCTTTTCAGCTTATAAATCCAATTGCAACTCTTATTCATGTCTTTTCTATAACTTCTTTTAATATATGAACATGTTTTGTTATACTAAAAACACTTTAATTCCAGATTAGTCTTTTAGGCAGTTTGAATCCAAAGATTCTGTATGAACAAGTTATAGTGAATGATTTTAATTTTACATTTTCCCAATGAAATTGTTGCTTCCTTTAAAATATCTATAATATTTCATCATTTCCTAAAGGTTTTTTATTGTTATAAATTTACTTGTCCATTTCACTTCTTTTAAAATATTTAGATTTTCAAAAAGATATCAAAAATATTTTGTTTCTATTTATTGATATATAATTCTTTGGCACCTTTTTTTAAAAAAAATATTAAAACATCATTTCTTTTAATATTGGTATGTTTATTATTTTTTATCATTTTCTTCTTGCCTCTTTATAAACCAGTATTAAATAGAATGTTAATAAATAGAGATAAAAAATAAGATAATATAGGATTAATATATATATATATAAAAGGGGGAGGGGTTATAAAAAGAATGTTAATGGGTAAAGATTTAGAGAATAGATAATAAATTTATATAAGAAAAGTATAAATTTATAAAGGTAATTTAAAAGAAATAATTAAAGATAGGGAAGGAGGTAAATAATTGTATTTGTAGATTATAATAATATTATGGTTTTATTTGAATATTATATATTTGGAATGTATTAATGTTTTATTTATTTGTGTTATTATTTTTGTTTTTTATTTTTATTATTTTTTTTTTAAGGCAACTTGATAATGACTACAGAATGTAGTTGAAACGTTGTATGGAAGGAGAAAGAAAATTATAGTTTGGAATAAAACAAGTTTTAAAAAGAAAAGGAATGTTGAATTTATATATTTACTCTTTATAGTTATATTTTTATATGTCATCATTATCACTTTTTATACTAATTTACAGAATTTCAGATATTCAGTTCTTCTTAATCTGTCATTTATGAATATTTTCATATTTCATTTTTTTTTTATAAGTAGCCATCTCTCAATGTAAAAATTACTGTTTAATTGCTGTTTTTTTTTTTTGGTACTCTTTATTCGTGTAGTTGTTTTTAATCAAATATCAATATCTTTTCATTGATCTTATTGAAGTCTGAGACATCTTTAAAATCTATTGATATTTTTAAAAGGATTTGAAAATTCTAGTTTAAGTTTATTATTTTTGAAATTTAGAAATATCAGCTATCACTACTGTCTTTTTTAACCTTTATATTTTCATAATCATTTTTAATGTTGTATCTATTAAGCACATTACAGTTTTCAAATATTTATTTTCTAAAAGTCAAAGTATAATTCAATTCTAGTATATCTTTATTGGAATGTTTCCATTCATTAGATTTTTTTTTCATTAAAAAAATTACTTTTTTTCTCTCATTTCTGATTCAGTGATCAAACGTATCCATAATTATCACTTTCATTTTTTAATTCTAATCTTAAAAACATTCAACATCAATTAAAATGTTATTTGGTTTGATCAAAAGTATTTTGTACATTTATATAAAAAATTTCCTATTTTATGATAATGAGAACTTGTTGAAAGATGAACTTGAATTATTTGCATTTTATATCTTCTATTACCAATTTTACCACTCTGTTGATATCTCCACAATTCTGTTTTCAGTGGCAAACAATAATTTGTCCAAGAAAATTAAAGTTATGATTTAATTTTTTATTATGACTGCATATAAGTATATATATACGCACACAAAAATAATCATTTATACACTCATCAATCAATATACCAATTAAGAATTATTTATCGGCCACCTGAGAAGAAAGATTACGATGTTTTCATTGTCTTAAAGTCAAAGGTAAAAACCAGAAAATTGTATTACATTGACTGATGTATATTAGTAGGCAGCCTATCCATATTTGTTTACTACATAAACAAAAAAAAATCATATTAGAAATTTGTTCTTACTCGGTTTCCTATGGCCTTTCTTTTTAGTTAATGAAAAACTTTTTTGTGGCCTAATTATAATATACACCAATAATCTCCATATATTAGAAATTTATCCTTCAATAATAGATTGGCAGCGTTTTTAGACTTCAAATGCCATGGATCACAACCATATTATCTCTGTCATTTCTGCTGCTCAAACTTTATAAAACTTCGGGAGCAACAAATCTTTTGACTTTTATTTATTGATTTATTAATTTCATTTTTATAACTTATAAAACAAACACAGTAAAATTTATTTTTTAACGTTTTTATTTTAGCTAACTGTTAATTAAATATATATATATTATGTAAATTTAGAGGGAAATTTTAAAATTAAAAAGATTTTTTGTTGTTTAAAAAAATAAAACTCGGGGGAGGGGGATAAGAATTATAAATGGCTGGGTACGATTATTATTCTTGAATGTTTGTAGTAAATAATGAATTGAAATTAAAAGTCCTCTTTTTGCAAATGGATATAAATTTACATACAACTACATGTTAAAAATAATGGTGATGATAATAAAACTTACCTAATTATCCACAGATTATTTTATTCTTCACTTTCAAGATCTGTCTAAGTTTTAAATTTTTAAATAATTCAAAAAATATTAAGTAATGTCCTTTCATTATAAAGTTTCAGAAAATTTAAACGTTTGCAATGTATATATGTATTAAATTAAAATAAATAATCTTACTTCAATCACTTAATTAGAAAGTTTAATACATTTTAAATATTTTAAGTATCAAACATAAACAACAAAAAAAAATAAAAATAAAGATTTGCAATCATTTAAGTAAATGCTAGCAACTTATATTTACATTAAACTTTTTTTATCCATTTTGTCACGCTTCTATGTACTGTTATGTATTCATCCATCTATCTAGTAATTAGATAAATAAATTTAAACTAAAAAATTGAAATGACAGGTTATTTTTTAAAAAAATGTATTTTTCTTTCTATGGTCTGAGATTACTTTTAATTCAATGATTTTTATTGTATGTAGTATTTGCTTCTCCATAATTCATCAAACAATAATATTTATATATTTAAAAAAATTAAAAAAAATAAGTTTTTGATACCAAAATGTATGCAAGTAATAAAAAAGTACTTGATCATTATCATTCTTAGCTGTAATTTGTTATTGCGTTTCATCTAACAATTGATACAAATATTAATACATCTAAACACATGCTAGTTAACAGACAAAGAAAGTTAGTGGAATTTTCAAATATTAATTAAAATACTTTTGGTCAAACAAAATATATTTCACCTGTCTATTTTCCAAATTAAGGTCTAATGTAAGTTATAAAATTTCACGTAAATTTTCACTTACTTTTTTTAATATATATATATTACCATTGTTTTATTCATTATTTATTTAAAATTTCAAATTAAAAAAAATTAAATATAATATATATCACTTTTATATATATATAAGAATTTCAATTTTGTTTCTGTAGGTACCTGACTCCAGTGATTAGATTTCAAATTTTGCCATCTGTAAAATACACCTAGTTTAAAATAAAGCATATTAGCATATACTTTTTCATTAAAAAAGAAAAAAACCAATAACAACAACAATAAAAATAAAATCACAGGAGTTCTAATATAATAGTTTGCATGATTTAACAAAGTTCATATTCTACAATATTTCTTATGTGTATATACACATGTATATACATATTACTTATATAATATCCTTTCTGGTAAAGCCCATGTTGCAAAATCATATAAAAATGTGGCATACCAATGCACACCAGTTGATGGTTTAACTAAAGTCTGATTTGCTCTTGGACTAAAGTTCAGAATATGAGACCATAAATTACAAAATAAAGTTTTTACATCAAAATAAGTTCTTACAGGAGCAAATGCCATATGAGCAAGACTTTGTTGAAGAATAATAGCATAGCAAGAAGCCCATATATTACTTACAACAATGGTTCCATGTTTAGTTAAAGGTGCAAATACACCAATGTCTATTTTTAAGGTAATATTGATTATCCGTTCTAAATGACCATTCTGTTGCATATGTTCTACAGGTTTTGTAATTACATATACATATTGTCCTATATAAATATCTCTGACAAAGGAAGTCAACATATCTTTAGGTTTTTGAGAATAGTTGTCATTAGAGACAAACAAGAGATGGCCAGGAGTTGCAGTAATTTTATTCCCAGAATCTGTGTGAATTGTATAAAAGATCATTTTCTGGGAATCATCATGGTCCATAAAAAGTACAACATCACTATATATTGAAATACCATTGTAGTCTAATGTTAACACTTTATCACCAACATTTAAGTCTGACATATTTTTTAATCCAGAGGATTCAGTCCAAACCTTGGAATCCTTCTGAAAGCAACCTCCAGATTTAGCAGCTTGTGAAGACTCTAAAAGAAAAAAAAAATAATTAAAATTTTTAGAAAACACAAAAATATTAAATTATTTATTATATTTAACATTCACTTTTTTATATATATTTTGATATCCCAATTTTTATCCTCTCTCTCATTTTTTCTTTTTTCTCTTTCCATCTCCTGTATAAATGTTATTATGGAAATCTATATGAACTTTTTTTTTCAATAAGTTCTTATTCACAACATTTAATTTCAAATAATATATAATCATTAGTAAGCATTTTTTGTTAGATTAGAAATTATTATATATTTGTAACATTAGATATAGACTTTAAATTTAATAATGTACAAAGATATTTATAGTGCTTTCTTTATATAGGTGCAGGACAATATTCATTTTTTAATCTTTCATCTCTTTTTTATTTATATACCATGCTCTTATATTTCTAGAAACTGTAATTAATTTCACTTCACATTTTAAACACACACACACACACATTGTAACCTTTTACTTTGGCAGCCACCCCCCCACCCCCTTTGGAATATAAGTTATGTTTAAGGTAATGATTAAAAATTTTAAATTTATTAAGTAAATAAACATATAAGTGGTAATATTTAATTGTATAGTTTATAAAAATTTAATTTTAGATAAAATTGGTATATGATTCTGTTAATTTAAATAAGATACATCTTTAAAAATAGTCATTTATATTTTAAATTCACATTTATTTTTGTTATTAAATTATTACATAGTAATAAATTCACCTAAAGTATAATTATTAAAATTTACAGTGCCTATCAGATATTATAATAGCCATTATAACAAAACATACTTAATTTATTTAACCGTGACTCTTTAAGAAAGGGTGTGTGCTTATTTATTTCCAGAATGTTCTTTAAAAGTAATTAAATGAATTTCAATTCCTGGTTGATAAATTGTGTTTATTATATTTCAAAAGGAAGATAATAAATTATTATTATATTATTTTAGATATTGATGAATTTTAGTATTTAAATATAATTTTATTAATTATAAAATTTAAACCTACCTAATATTTTCAAAGAAATATAAAAGGTTGCAATTGATTTAAATAATTATATTTAATGCTTAGTTGTCTAAATATTTTATTATAAAGTTATAATTGTTATAAAATTGCAGATAGAGTTAATTATTTAAAATCTCTCAGTTAATTATATTTTGTTGACCAATGAAATCGACTTAATTAGATTTATGATGTCACATTGTATATCGCATATAAGGAATTAGCAGATGAGAAAAGGGAGAAGGAAGAAGAAATTTAAAAAAAAGTTGAAAAAAATGTTAGAGCCATATATAATCTATTGATTTGGTTCTGATAAAATCAATTGTAATTAATATTTAACAAAGTGAAAACTAACAAACAACAATTTTAAAAGTTTTAAAATAACCATGGAATAGAAACAACTTAATTCTTTACCAGGAGAAATTCTAATTAATCTTCAAGTTTTAATTAAATCATAGTCTGCTGCTTAAATGAGAAAGAAGAATTATTATCTACAGAAAAATGAAAATAATTAGTCAGTAAGTTCATCTCAAAGTTAAAAGAATTCTTATAAGAATGGATTTTTATATTAATTCATTTTGAAATAATTTTTAAAAAAATAGCCTACAATATAATTCTTATTTATTAAATAAAAGCAGGAATTATAAACATTTTAAAATGTACTACTGAAATTTAGCTTAACTGTCTTATAAATATAATGAATTTACTTTTGTAAAGCTTCATCTTAGAGATAGAAAGGAATTAATTATGTATGAAAAAGAGTTAACACTTTATTCAGTTATTTGAACTATTATTCAGGATAAATATAAGTGAGAAAAGTATGAGCAACTTTTATGATATAAAAATGAATGTATGAAATAAAATCTTAATTTACATCTTAGAAAATATTTTAAAGAAGTTAAAAGATTATTTACACCTTTTTTACAAAAGAAAGAAGGATAATTTATTTCAATAAAATTTTTACAAAGTTGATGAATAGTAAATAAGATAGTAAAAATATAGACAGAGGTCAGCGCAGCCGCCTTGCAAGCAAGCAGTTGGTTGCAGACTGTTATTGCGGGTTCGCCTTCCGGCTGATGCTATGACATATGGAAAAAAATATATATATATTGTCAATAAACAATATTTATATTCTAATGATTTAGAATAACAATGAAGAAATAGTAAGTGAAAAACTTTAGTAATAATTTACATAATCTGCAAATTGATTTACAATTGCCTAGGATGGAATCCCTAGAAATGGATAACAATAGTATGTAGTGTCAAGAAATATTTTAATCTAATTATATCTATGAATAAATTTAACAAAAAAGAAAATATAAGACAAAAGTACTCTTAAATTCAAGCTAAGGATCCTAAAATTTAATAGAAAGTGCTAAGGAGAATGAAAGAAAAACATTTATACTTGTAACACCACATGATCACTATCTTATACTAGCACATAATTGTTTATAAACAAAGCAAAACTCTCCATACAGTATTGTCACCCTGTGCCAACCAGAGTAATCAATGAATGCCAGAAGGCTTGTGCATAACTCTGATTGGCACAGGGTGGCAATACTGTATGGAGAGTTTTGCTTTGTTTATAAACAATTATGTGCTAGTATAAGATAGTGATCATGTGATGCTTAATGGTTTAACACCAATCTTGCCTAATAGGATAGTGGTGGCTATGGTTGTAAAAGAGCCAAAGACATCAAAAGGTATGGGTGCTGTACTGAGTTCAGATCCATATGACTATATAAGCTATTGAGCTTAGATTGAAAATATTTTTGTGTTTTTAATTTCATTCTCATAGTTTTGTAGTTAAGTAGAGATAAAAGGTGGGTGCTGGAGAGTTGCATTAGATCCTAAGATCTAGGTGAAGTGCTCTCAGATACAAAGCTCCTCACTGACGATGGCCACAAGCCAGAAACTAGTCTGGGGATATTGGATGAGTAGGCATTATATAGGGATTTTATGCACAAGCCTTCTGGCATTCATTGATTACTCTGTTTGGCACAGGGTGGCAATACTGTATGGAGAGTTTTGCTTTGTTTATAATCATTTATACTTGTATTAATTTTTTTTAATGTTGCAGTTTTTTCTCTTTGAATAATTATTATTGCAAGTTGAGGGGGGGGGAGAAAACAGAAACAGTTTATCAAGTGAAAAACTCCTAGCTGTTGTCATGGATATAGCTACCAAGATTGAAGAGCAGAATTAAATATATATATTTTATTGAAAAGATTTTAATATAAAAATATTGTTTTTAGAGGAGTTATTTATTGTTATCCCAATAGTGATAATAATATAAGATAATAGGTATTTATTGATATTTTGCGTAGTACTTTTATTTTCAAGTATAATATTAGACTTAAGGATCATATAGTTATGTAATATGATTATTATTTTAAATATTTGTTATGTGAGAACCTCATGGATGGATTTAAAATGGACCAAATAACAATGACTGGTAACTTGATTGACTGATATCATATATTTAAATATGCAAATGGATAAATTTAAATGGTAAATAGGACAGTATTAATTGAGTTATATTACTAAGATTACTAATATATGGTATGGCTGTCAGCTCCATATAGCTATTTAAGTTAGATAGTTGGATTTGAAGACATATAGGTGTCTTAAAATTTCAAATTTTCTACTTAAAAGTTAACTATCAGAAAAGTTTTGCTTTGAATTGGTAATTTGGATCTAGTGTCTGAAATATCTTAACACCTCACTGAGAAAAGCCAATAACTAGAAACTGGTCTGGGAATAATTTCTAGATATATATTTTAAATGCTTTCTCTTGTGGCATTTATAAAGCTTGTCAGAGCTATTAGAATGCTCTTTATTTTAGTTTATAATTACAAGCTTATCAAAATAAATCACATGATGTATGACTTTATTTGATTTACATATATATAATGATTAGAAAATCATTCTTCCCAAACTTAATCTGGTAGAAAAACATATGCTGGTTAATATTTGAACATTTTTTCAATTAATCAAGACCAACTTAGTCATTCATTAGCAATCAATAAGTGGGTTATATAAGCTACTCTTAAAAAGAATGTAAAAGAAATATAAAACCAATTTAAAAATCTCCACTATCTAGCAGTTTGAAAGTGTAATAAAAACTTTTCTTTACTGTTTTACTATGATAATTATTTTGAGAATCATTTCATTAGAAAAAGGTTATTTAAAGGTTGGCCGTTTGTCAATATATATGTCATAAAATTGAAGACTTCTTTATAATCAGCAAAAATATAAAGAAATCCTATATTCCTGGCACAGGAGAAATAGTTCATTGTATGAAAGTCACTTTTAAATTCCTCCTATTCTTTTTAGTCATGTATATTTATGAAAAAAAAAATTTCCTTATTTAAAAAATGAAAGTTTTGAAATCAACTAATTGTGAATTTTTATTAGAGTACATAAATTTGTTTACATTTTTTATTTTTATGTTTTTAGGGGTTGAAATTTAATTTTCTTTAAAATCTAACTGCAGTATATATAGCAGTTTTATATTCTCATTTTTATTAGCATTTTTTTTTTTTGCTAAAATGATTATTTTGGATGATAACTTTAGTCAGTCCTATATTGTTATTACCCCTAAATACATGTATTTCAATGTAACATAGTAGATGATATAACAAAGGATCGTCTGAAATCAATTAATTCACTATACCTAGCCTTATTATACTAACAGTTTCTTGAATCGTCCTGAGACACAAATAAAGGCATTTGAAATAAAACAATCATTATATTTGAAGGGCCTTTGTAACCCTGGCAAAACCCTTGTAAAACATGTGTATAATGTATGTAACACAAGTTTTGATCAATAAACTATATTGTTGAAACTAAACCATATTTAAAAATTCATCAAGTTTAAATAACATTAATTATAGTTATTGAGAATAATTCTTTTTAAATATTGGATATATATTTTGACACTATATGCATGTTTAAACTATATAATTTTCAAGACCTGATGAGAGAAGAATAACACCAATCAAAATGTTCTTTGAATGTATTTAAATAAATAAATAACGTTTAAATTTTTTTTAAAGCATTTAACAATTCAATTAAATGATGGAAATACTCCAGCATTTAATTACAAGAAAAACAATATCATTATAAATTTTTATTTAAAAAAAAATTTCTAGGTAAGTCTAATTATATTTATCCTTTAGATTGTTTTGTAATTTTATTACTTCTTTTAGCAATTGATGACTCACTGGTAAGACATTTGTTTTGAAATGAGTATGAGGCAGGCAGAGTCTTTTATTTTATTCATCTTATAAACTGGAAGAATTATTGATGAATTAAATTATTTTCAAATAATAACAATTTAGTTGTAACAAATACTTTTTTATTTTTTTGGAAATTTTAATTTATATACTGATTTAAAAATATTTTCACTAAAGTAAATATTTTAAAAAGTGACTTTATTATTTGTATAAGTTAAGCCTATTTAAACAGCATTAGAATCTAACTTAAACCAGATGACTTTGTTAGCATTTTCACATCATTAAAAATTATATATGTTTTTGATGAATATAAAATGTTTAATTTAATTTAATTTTTACAGTCTTGTAAAGATATGAAGCAAAATTAAATTGTAATTATTTATCATAAAATGGATATCTACTTTTTATTAAATATAGCATAAAAATCCCAAATTATCCTAGGTTGATGAAGTGAAAACAATATAATGCAGCCTTCCCAATTAGTGCTAATTCCTACATATCTTTACTTATTTTATTTATTAATAATTTTAAGTGGAAGTGAATTGTAATAACAAATTAATTTACTTTAAAGAGGAAGCGCTTATATGACTGGATATTAATAAAAAGTAACAAATGCATAGATTAAGAAGATAATACTGAAGAATAAAGCAATATTTCTTGAATGAATAAATGATAATAAAAGATAGCAAACTACTACTGATAGTGATTAAGTATTAGCAGAGAGCTTAGTATATAGATATTTTATACAGATAGCTAAAAAAAGTAGACAATGCTATTGCAATCAATACTTTCAAAGTTAGAAAAAGTTGTATTCTTTTTGCATTGCTTTTTATTAAATTGCCTAGTAGTTTCAACTTTTAACAGTCTTCTTCAGAGCTATTTCTTCAATGTTGTCATATATCTTAATAAAAAGCATTGTGAAAAATGCAAAGTGATTTTTAAAAAAAAAATTAGTTGTTTCATTTTAATGAGTACAGGCTAACAATAATTTAAAGTATATCATGTGTCAAATTTAATATATAAAAAAAAAACAGATAAAAAAGATCATTGAAGATTGAGATGCACTTTCATTTATCATATCATGGTAGAATTGCAATAATAGGTAGGCTGTATTATAAAAGTTGAGTAAATATTAATGAAATCTTTCTATGAGAATCAATTGGCTATCATGATTTAACAACAAGGAATATTACCTATTTTATTATTTGTAATTGTGCATCATATATCATTATAACTGTTAATTCTCTGCTACAAGATAGTTAAAGTAACTAGACAAAAAAAAAACTATAATGAGGCAATTACACTTAATCATTATAAATAATAATTTACCATTGCTTGCAATTCTTTTACAATAGGTTGTTTATGCTATATACTAAATAAATACTGCTATGTTGTGTAAATTATTTTTTATATAAAACAGTATTTAATAGTTTAGCTGTTAAGTATTGAATTATAATTTAGAAAAAAATGTATTTATTAAAATCTATTTTTTAAAAAAAAACTTAAGGGCTTAAATTGGTTTGCAAAAAAAATATTAATTAATGTAATATATAGGGTATATGAGCACAGACTTTCACACGACCCACCACTCTCCACTTTATCTAATAATACTGATACACTTAGGCACATATATACTAAAAAGATAAATAATCACCAATATACATATTTCATGCTAAACCAGCAATCATCAGTTGGTCCAGATTAATGTAGTAATATACTATAGATTATTATGATAAAGATTTAATACTCAATGGAGGATGTGAGAAATTTTAAAAAGGCAAATTTTTAAAATGAGAGAAAAATAAATTAGAAATGACAGACAGCTAACGTTTTCCCCTAAAAATAAGACTTAATCAAAAAATTCGTTCTAGCATGATTTTTCAGGATGCTGATGATATAAGCCCTAGCTCAAATAAAAACTCTGGTTAAGTTTGACAGCTCACTGGGACACATGAAGAATGTATTGAATTGTAAAATAATGGATGTATAAATGTAGATTTTTGTATTTGAATAAATATTACTCAGAATTATTTTGCAGGCAGATTCATAACTAATCATTTTAATAAACTTGCAAATACAATTTTACTTTTCATTTATCAATGCCCATTCATTCAGTCTGTTATAAAAAAAATTCTTTCATCTAAAACATCCAAAACAGCTGAAATATTATTAATGGTGATTTTAGTTCATAAATTAATCAAGCCAGTTTAATGTTTCATATATTATTTTAAATTAAATATTAAAACAGGCAAAACTCACTATACATATTGTCACACACAGCAAGCTAGAGTAATAAATGGATGCCAGAAGGCTTGTGCATAAAATCCCCATCTAGTGTCTACTCATCCAATATCCCCAGACTAGTTTCTAGATTGTGGCCTTCGTCAGTGAGAAGCCTTGGATCCTAAGATCTAGGTGCAGTGCTCTCAGATCCAAGGCTCCTCACTGATGAAGGCCACAAGCCAGAAACTAGTCTGGGGATATTGATGAGTAGGCACTAGATAGGAATTTTATGCACAAGCCTTCTGGCATCCATTGATTACTCTGGTTGGCACAGGGTGGCACTACTGTATGGAGAGTTGTATATTAAATTAATATTAGAAAAATAACTTCCATAAAACATGATTATTCTTATGCAAACATTTGTAGCTTGACACAGCAATTTGAACATTTCAATGCTCCCTCTACATCAATAAAGTAGTATAGAAAGTAAATAAAAAATTATTCCAGCATAGATATGAGTTTCCATAATTAATCATATCAATTCATTTATTAGACAATCTATTTACATCTAAACTTTAATGAAATTTGCATCATTAAGTTTTAGTCTTTATGTAATAATATTAAGCATCGGAAAAAATAATAATAATTATATATTAAGCATCGGAAATGATAAGTTGATCTTCGATCTAGGAATTCTTAGCTCTTGAGTCCGTTATTTATATACATTTTTTTTTCACGAAGCCTTATGTCAAACACTAATTTAGAAATTTACAATTGGTGTAGTATAAGTAGATATGCAAATTATGTGAGTATATTTTATAAAATTGTTATATGTTAAAATTAAATAAACAGTTCACGAATTTTGTTTTGTTATATTGAAACGTTAAAGTAAAATTACATTATATATATAGACACCAAAAAATGATATAACATCAACATTTAATTACAAACATTTTTTTAAAAAGCTTAAATTTAGAATAATTATTTAAAAAAAAAAAAATTGACTTTTTTATCTAAAAAAATATTTACTTTTCATTTCATCAAATAACAGTTTATTCAAACTAACGACTGGCTTAAAGTAAAATTTCTTTAAACCAAAAATTCCTTATATCTAAACAATTAAAGTTCATTTTAAAATAAATAATGCTCAGAGAAAAGAATTGTTATCTTCTAAAATATTTCATTTTCTGAATGACTTTCAATTCACTTGAAGAATCTTTCACCAAATTCCCAGCATGTCAGAATGGCTTAGCACTCACACTAACCTAAACCACTGCAGTTCTTTTCTCTTTCTCAATCCCTTAGAAAATTACATTGCTGGAATCTTAGATGTTTGCTCAACTGTTGAATTAACTATTTTCTTGTCTATTGACAATTAAGTCAACGTTGCCTGTAAACCTTTTTCTTAACAATCTCCGGTTAAAAGAGAACTTTGAATTGAGCAATTATTTTTGTCCGCTAAATTCCTGGCACAAATAGACTATTCCTTTTACAAATAGAAATTGAAGTCAATTTTATCCCATCTCAGTTGTTTATTAACACCTTTATCTAAGTTTACTCTAAAGTAACATTGAAATAGACATTTTTTGGCACTCTGAAGCTATATACATAACTTTAATATTACTTTCTACTTAACAAAAGCCTGGGATTTAATCTGATTCTTAAAAAGCACATACTTCATTTAGACACATGTTATACTGTACTGTATTATATATATAAAAGTGCGATAATATTTTTAATGACTGACTATAATTTAAAAAAAAATTCAAATGTAGTAGGATTCAAATTAATGTAATGCTACATACATATATATATATATGAAGAGTGACAAATAAGTAAATGGGTTTTATTTTGCCTTTTAATTTAGTATTTCAATAAAATGTCAGTAGAATTCTAAGTGACAGCAGCGTATCATCAAATAAGTTGTTTTGCTTTTCATTGTTAAAATTGTAAATATCCATTACTGTCAACCTAGTTTATTTTTCAGCATTGAAATTAATTTTAGTTTATTCAAATAAAAATACATAGTTCCATGTTGTGTCCATTATTCAGATCTTGGTTTCAAACTCAAACTGCCATAGTTAAGTATACATTTTTATCTATAATTTATGCCATCTTTGTTGATATCTATACAGATTTGCCTTCTCTAATAATCCTTTGTATAGAAAAGGTTGGCATACTTTTTTTAAAATGTATTGTCTTCCTTTGATTTTATTTTGTTTCTATTTTTTTTTTTTTAATTTTTAAGACTTATACTAGTATCTCTATACTGATCAATAAGCAATATAGGTGTCTTTGGTAAAAATTAAATATAATTATATCAACAAAACATCATTCAAATTTTCTAAAGAAAGCAGTCCTTAAATATTTATTTATATTATAATGAAATTTTATGAATAATCAGATTATCACCAAGAGTTAATATCAAGTTGACAATATTAATAATTAATCATATACAAAGCAACATCATTTAGATAGTCTAAAATACAGTATAAAAACATTATTATTAAAATGATTTCTAAAGCTTTCTGCAACAAATTACAAGTTTCTAAAATTACTAAACAATGACATAATTATTACTTTGTATATAGGTACATACATACTTTTTTTTTTTTTTAAGTGTCATAGCATTGGCCGGGACGCGAACCCGCAACCCGGGCAACTGCCTGCAAGTGCAAGGCAGTTGCGCTGACCTCTCAACCACCAATGCAAGACAACATACATACTTTTACTGTGTTATTTTCCAATTTTTTAATTTTGTTTTATACTGATTTCTTGTGTGCAGGTCTATCTGGATTTTTTGAGATACAAAAAATATATAATTATTATATGTTCTCAAATTAAATTCCTGACAGCTATATAAATAGCATTTCCCCCAAACAACCTACAATTTGTTTAGTTTTTCATGCTGCTTAAAGGTACATTATATCATAATGATCATCCATTCACTGCTGGTTATCCTCTTCTTTTATCCCACCATCAATCTTTTTAAACACTGCACACTTTTCTAATGAATTAGATCATCTCAAGATATGACCAAATAGAATAATTTAAATTTGTTATTTATGTCCTTTGCAATAAACTTTAAGAACAGTATATTTTTAGACAATAGTCTCTATTGTTGTTTTTTTTTCTATCCATGGATTTCTCAAAATATTTCATTATTATCAAATAATGATCAAATAATTTAGTGGTTTTGTCATTGTACAACATTGTGTTGCCAAACCTATAACTGGACAAAAATAACTTAAGTACATACTTTCTAATTATGAATAAATTGGTACAGTAAGTTATTTAAAATGAAAATCCATTATCACACATATTAACATAATCTCAGACAAATGATCTAAAATGACTACTAAAAATTTAAATAACTTTAATAATGACTATAATTGTTAGGAAAATAACATTAATGATATTCTTAATAAAATTCAGATTAGATGAGCAATTTTCACTCTTTCAGAAGTTGTTCCAAAAAGTAAATGAAATAATGCATATATTCCATTAGAAAATATATAAACTACATAGAGATAGTAGTGAATTAACCTTAAATTGTTATTAATAAAATCTCCAAAGCTGAATGAGTTAATGACAGAATGTCTTTAACATAAAATTCATATCTAGAAGTAAATAAAATGCATATTTCCACAAGTTTCTCAATATAAAAAAATCAGATTAACATTTTTCCCTAATAAAAAAATTAAGTAGTTAGTTTTTTGATAGGTCATGTAATATTTGAGCAACACAAGTAACAAGTGGGGCTTTAATCTAGAAATATTTTGCCCTTGAGTCATTCATTTTACCATTCAGCTACTTCAAACTTTTGAATTGCACTGGACAAAGATAACGCACCCAAAATCCTTTAAGGAAGACCTTAATTTTGAAGTAGGCTGAAATAAGTTAAATTATATATGAATTTATTGTAATTTGATTATTTATTAAACTTAAATCAAATGTCATGAATCTAAAAAATAAATTGTTATAATTTTCACATATTTTATTTTTTATATTTGAAAACTGTTGTCATTCTTTCCTGAATGAAACCAAGAGTGAATTGTATCATTTGTTATAATTTGAACTTAATTTTTTTAAAAAAAACCATAACATTGAAGTATTTTTTTAAAATTGCTAATAAAATAATAAAGGTCTCTTTTCACATAATCAATTTAACATTCATCATTGAAAAACATATTGATCAATTAATTGCTCTGATATTATAATTCCAATAAATATTGTTTATTCCCTACTGGAAACTTGATTACTTTTTTTATGTAAAGCAGTATGTAATTTTCTAAAAGATAATTTATATTCTATGAAGAAAGTATTATCTAATTCATGATATATTTAGAAGTGATTTTTTCTATGTGATGTGGCCCTAGAACAGTGGTCTTCAACCTTTTCACACCTGTGGACTGGTAAAAATAAGGATAAGGTTTTGCGGATGGGCAAAAATAAGGATAAGGTTTCGCGGACCGGCACAAGTCTATAGATAAATTTTCTTAAAGATGTAAACTGCTTAGCCTTAGATGAGCATAATTGTTATAACTGATGAAAACAACAATGTTAAATATACAAGATGAAGTTATATATATATATATATGGAGTTTGTATAATAAAAAACTTTTTTTTTAATTTTGAATTTTTTTAGAAAAGTAATAAAAAATTTAATTCTACCCCCCCCTCATAAACAACTGTGATAACTAGAAAAACAAATTTATTTATGTATGATTGATTAGATTTTGTTTTCGTTCTGTTTCTTTTTTTTTTAATTGGGTAAAAATGAGATGAAAAAATAAATAAAAATTGTTTATATTAATTAAAAGTTTAAATTCTTATTATTTTGTTATTACCAACTTTCCTGCCAATCTAATGCGGCCCAGCATAAAAGTTCTATGGCCTGGCACCAGTCTATGGACCAAGGGTAAAGGCCACTGCCCTAGAATGTCTTAAAACAGATCTTTTTTTTTTAATTTAATTTTAAATATGGACTAATAAAATAATACTTATGAACTAATAAAATAATATTTAGGCATTCATTTCTGTTACTCTTTGTCCTGCCTTAAGCCTATTTATGATCTCTTAAACTTTCATTGATCAAAGTTTAACACATTTGGAATTTTTCTTTTATTTTTACAAAAAAGTTGCAACTTTATAGGTATTGTGCTTACCTAATTAAAAATAGTATCTCAATTTTATAAGCAACATTATAAACTTTAATGAACCACATCTTGTAAAATATGGTCACTAAAAAAGGTTGGCATATTAAAAAAAGTGTATTTAATATCTCTATAGTTTAATATAATCTATGTCTGTGTTGTATAAAAATCTCTTGGAGTAGTTATAGTATATTCATTTGCTATATTACAATACAGAATCAAATTCATCTGCAAAACTTTTTTTTTCAGGTTTCAATTAGAGTTAGGCTTTTTTTTTAAAATAGCTAATCTATAGTTAAACTTATTAACCATCCAATATTGGCTGATAAATACTCTTTTTAAACAGATGAAAAATTCTCCAGTTTTCACCATCCAACACTATGCTTTTTGTATGAGAGGTTGTGAAACATTTGTAATTGCTTTATTTTTGCAGTGATATTTTTTGTACATATTTTTTAAAATCTTTGATTACTATTGGAGAATAAAATTTTTAGCTTATGTCAGAATTTAAATTCTCTACTCAAAAGCAGATTGAAGTATTTTAGAAAATCACTTGATCTCAGCAATGCTAATTTTTCGTTACTTATTATCTCTTTAACACAATTTATTTTACATATCAATGTTTAGAGTGCATCATAAACTTTAATGAGTTTATATATATATTGTTACTAGGGAGTAATTTATTTAAAAACTGATGGCAATTTTAATACATGTATAGCTTATAAAAATAAATGATACTATAGCAAAATTAATTCTGTTAACATGTAAATAAAACTATTTGAAAATACATAGGAATAGTTCTGCTCAAAAGAAGAAGTGCTTTCCTCCTATTCAAGAAAAGCCATTGCATCCTTATAATGTATAATAAAACTATAATATGAATATTTTAAATAATAAATTATTAATTTTTAAAATTATTTGCAATTTATGCATTTTTATGTATTTGTGAATATGTTGAATGTCATAGTATAGATTCATTAATGGCATTATATATTTAATATTTTGTGAGTTTCTGTCTTGATGGATAATTGCAATATGGTGAAATTGAGATTAGTGGTGCAACAATAAAAGCTATAACAATTTGACAATATCTCCACAGTTACTTTTTCACAAAATGTCAAACATGGATAGAAGCATGTTCTTAATTTGTGAGAAAATAGTGTAATAAAAAATATCAAACTGTCAACATGAGCATGGAGATCCAGATATTTGATACCTTTAACTCAAATAAGTAAAAATTCTGTAAAATGCATATATTAAAAGAGAGGCTGGTCAGAATTTCTATAATTATTTTCATAAATGAAATATGATTATGATTTAATAGAATTGTGATGAGGGGTATGCTGATAATATTGATGAGATTCAGATTAAATCAATTTTGAAACTAGATAATACTGAACTATTATGGACTATAATTTTATCTATTGGGTATGGAATGAAATATAATGATCTTTATGGAATAATTTGAAAGTTAATGTTACGGATGGCCAGTTTAATGTTTGAATTATTTTTCCTAAAGTTAAAAGAATGAGTTAATTGACTCTTATTAAAGTTTACTTTAAAATAATTTAAAAAATATTTAGAAGCAAATGATCAATAATAAAGTAGGTGATGGTGATGATGGAAATAAAAAATAGATTGCAGGTGAAACTGAATATAAATGAGAATAGTTAAAAGATCACAAGATCTTAGAGTAACAGCATAGCCTCGGTTCAAAAGTCTTTCAGGTAGTATTATTAGATACAAAAATAATAAAAATAAAGTGATTAATGAAAGTAATATTGCAAAATGATGGATAAAGATATATGAGCTTAAAGGCTATTTTGCAGCATAATTATATTTAGCATGACCCTAATGAGATCACAAAAATATATTTCATCAAAGTTTTTTAAAAATAATTTTGTGGTGTAATTATCCCATCAATCTGATGAAGAATGGAGATTTTTTTAAAGACAGATGAAAACTTTTTAAGCAGGAAATAACATTTACATAAGAGGCCCATATAAAATCAAGTAGTTCCTGACAGTGATTATTACCAACTTACTTTTATCTGGTAAAGAAAAGTCTTGGAATAATTTAAGAATGCTAATGTGTTTACTGTAAAAAAAGAATTTATGATTATAATGTAATAAACTTTTAATAACTAGTGAGCTAGTAAATATTTTTTCTATATCCCACAGTTCAATTTTGTATCAGAAAGCTTTTAAAATAAATGTTTATTAAATTATTTTATTCATTTCTATTTTTGCAATGAAAAATTAGTTAATTTGTCTCTAGATGTAATCAACTTTCTACATAAATAAGCTGTTTTTTAAATAATCAAAAAATTCAGATTTTTTTACTAACTCTCTCTGTATGTATATAAATATGGTAACTAAAACATCCATAGCAGTTTGAATTAGTTACTTTACAAAGCTGCATCAAAAATAATAATAAAAAATTTATAAATTGAGTAATAAAAATATATAAATAGTCTTATGGTCACTTTAAAATATTGATTTACAAATATTAAAAGAAAAATTAGTTTATACATTTAATCATATTATTATCTATTTTATAATGAAAATATATTTTAAAAAGCAATAAAATAATACTATGTAAAGGAAGAAAGAAAAAATAGTCTTCATTGTGCAAGAATTGTGAATTCCTTAGTTTATAACAATTACAAATATTTTGTGCCCTTTCTGATTTGCATTCTAAAGAGAATTTCACATTGGCAATTTGCACATTCTTATAGTAAATTAAATGGGAAATGTGACAACATTATTTAAAATAATGGTTAATAAAAATAAAAAAGTTATCAATCAATTTTTAAAAGTCAATAATGATTTTTTTCTTTCTTCCTATTGCTAATGTAAATGAAGCTAGAAAAAACTATTTAGTTATAAAATAATGATTTAATTTAAAAACAACTGTAAAATTATTTATTTCTACAACATGTTGTAAAGGAAATGAAGAAAATATTTATCAAAAAACATGTTGCAAAGAAACAGGTGTCAAATCTTGTAACTGGTTTTTGATAAACCTGTTGTTTGGAAAACACCCTGAATTGAGCAATAAATATGAACAGTCGGATATAAATAGATAAAACAAGCAATTTGGGCAGACTACTCTAGTCTATTCCAAGCCTTAACTTAAGCAGTGTTGCAATGATCCCATGCTGAGAAGAGGAATGACTGATTAAAACTGTTTTCTACTGTAATTTGGATTACTGTGCTTTGCTGATGTTAAAGTATTTTTCAGTACTAAAATTTAGCACAGCAAGCACAACATTTTCCAGCAGAAGATCATCTAGTATTGATGGCCAGAAACCAAAAACCACACCAGTCAAAACCCTCAGAGATGCAATCAGATCCAAAGACTAATATTAAAGTTTTCTAAAACCAGCTACTGCCTGCTTTAATCATGCCATGAGGAAAGAAGTAGACTGTACCATAAAACCTACCAGAATTACTTATTAAAGTCACCAATACCACTGAATATCCCATCTAACACTATCAGTGCCCCAGCAGAATAACTACCATATTTGGAGGAATAAATAAGGAATCTTTCATGAATATAGAAAAAGAACAATATCTGCAGAAACCATAGTTTTAACTTTTTTCAATTTTTCTCATGGTAAGATCTTATCAGTATAATTATTCCAAAATCTTAAAATAATAATAATAATAATAATAATAATAATAATAATAATAATAATAATAATTATTATTATATTTTGTAGACATCATGAATCCCATTATTGTAAATAACTTCATTATTCTATTAATATCCACAACCCTGAGAAATCATTCAATCCATTGGCAGGCATGAAGGAATGGCAGTAATAATTTATTAATGATAATGATTGGGTGTTAAGTTTTCCCGAAGTAAACTTTCTATTTATAAGGTCTGGTACCTTGAAGTTTCTTCTTTTTTTTATTCTTAAAACTAGAAAAACAAATTGAAAATACTTTTGAGAGAACTTATATAACAGATGTTTGGTTAATACTCTTATATATATTCAAATTTAATCATTTTTATTCAAGAGGTATATTAACCATTTTTAATCTAAATATTATCTTTGCTCAATTTGAGCCTAAAATTACTGTTAATATACATATATACAAACATTAAATTTAACATAGTTCAATGCATATATGCAAACAAAAGGAATAAATCACCCTCCTTTGACTCTAAATATTAAACGAAGAATCAGAATTAGAAAGAATCAACCTATTCTTAGAGCTCTGTTGTTTATGTAAGCATATTTTTGTCAACATTGGTGGTAATTCAGAGTATAAAACGTATCAGTCAAATGAAATGTGGCACTTAATATTTATTGAAATGAATTACCAACAATGTTGACAAAAATATACTTATAAACATCAGAGGTCTAAGAATAGTAGAATTCATTCTATTCTTGATCCTTTTGAAGTGCTTTTAATTCATAATCTGAAAAAGGGTGATTTACTCTCATTGCTATATATGTATATATAATAGGTATAATGTCTATACTAAACTTAATGTAATTAGAAAGAACTTGAACTCAGACTTTCAAGCTCCCTACAGCTATGTACTCCATCTTATCTAACTGATACAAATGACCACATACATATAAAAAAGATAAATGATCTCCAATATATGTATTTCATGCTTAACTAGTGCTCATCATTTGGACAAGATCAACATTTCGCAAACATAGATACAATCATTGCTCAGTTTATATTAAAATAGCAAAGCTTTTCCATTAAAATTTGAAGATTTGCTATCTTAATATAAACTGAGCAATGATTGTATATATGTGTGGGAGATGGTGACCAGGTCCAACTGATGAGTGCTAGTTCAGTACAAAATACATATATTGAAGATCATTTCTCTTTTTCACACTATGTGGTATTTATATCAATTGTAAAAGATGGAGTGCATAGCTGTGGGAAGCTTGAAAGTCTGAGTTCAAGTTAAATGCAATGTAAAATAATCTTTAAAGGTCTTTCTGAGAGTAAAAACTTCTCTATCAACTTCTCACAGAGAAGTCATGAAAAAGAAAGGCATTATTCAGCATATTTTCCAACTTCTACATAGTGAAAGTTTGGATAATGTTTTGTTTTTGTTTGATCCTCAATTAACAATAGTTAAATACCCATTAAATGACAAACTGTAGATAATTATCTGTATGATTAACTGTTGGCTACCTGAAAAAAAAATTCTAAACATGTTTAAAATATAAAAAAAATGTTCAAGTTTGGGCTATTTTTATCCAACCTCTGAAAATGGAAAATGAATGCATCACTACTGCAGAGATTTTTTCATAGGCTAGTGTACATGCACAATCCCTCACACACATTTAGAAAATATAAATATGTCAAGGTGTGAATCACTGAAAATACATTATGAAATATAAATACATTATAAAATATTTATAGTTGAATGTGATTATGAAGCAACACATCAGATATATGGCAAAAACTATTAATGAATAAAATTTTAGAGCATGATTTTTACACATCATTAAACTTTTGATTTAATATGTTACTAGAATTAGCAGTGTTTTAAGATTTCTTACTTTTTTTCTTTCTATCATTTAGTTCATTATATACAATTATACCCAGATTTTTTTCAAGATCTGAAAAAAACCAGACGTAAGGATTAGATTTTTTATACTAACAAATATGTTTCCTAAGATGTTTTGATAATTTAGCCTTAATTTTGACATAGTAAATGATTGAACAATTAGATCCCTCACATATACAACAGAATAGACAATTTGATATTTATCAATCTAATTCAAGCTATACTTACTATTATTTATCAATATATTTAATAATGAAGATCTAAATCTTATATTAAAATCTTTAGGAAAAAAAGCAATGATATCCATTTCTAATTAATTTCAATCTCATTATGTTTTTAATTTGATTCTATTATAAAAACAACTTACATATCAAACAACTCTTTAGTAAATAATTCTCAACATTCAGCTTTTAATCTGCCTAAAAAATAAAAATTATAGTATATGAGCCCAGACTTTTACACAACCCGCAACTCACCACTCTATCTCATATCACTGAAACACTTGAACATATATATGTCGAAAAGATAAATAATCACCAATATACGTATTTCATGCTAAACCAGCAATCATCAGTTATTGCATATATGTGTGAAGATGATAGTCTGAACCAAATGATGATTGCTGGTTTAGCACAAAATACAAATATTGGTGATTATTTATCTTTTCGACAGATATGTGTTCAAGTGTATCAGTGATATGAGATAGAGTAGTGAACTGTGGATCATTTGAAAGTCTGTGCTCATATATCCTATATATTACATATATTGAGACAGGTATATAATAATCCTGTATTTCAGTTATTATATAGTAGAGATGTCTGCCCATCCCTTGTATATGTATTAAATGGATTATGTCCTGTACATGAGAGGTCAGATTGACTTTAGGTCAACATGGGTGTGACAAGAATCTCGGCCTCAAGGTGGCCTTTGAGCATTCCATTATCAGATTTACAATTGGATGGACAGTTGAAGGGTTGGGGTGTGGAATGGATTGAAGCCTGACCATTAAAGTATGAAGATTGGCTATATTAATATATATCTTAGCACTTATTGCATATATGTGTGAAGATGATAGTCTGGACCAACTGATGATTGCTGATTTAGCATGAAATACGTATATTGGTGATTATTTATCTTTTTGACATATATGTGTTGAAATGTATCAGTGATAGACTGTGAAAGTCTGTGCTCATATACCCTATATGTTACATATATTGATGCAGGTATATAATAAGCTTGTATTTCAGTTACAAATAAAAATTATAATAAAAAAAACATTGAATTTTTGAAGCTTGTACTTTAAAGGAATGCATGATGGAAGTTGTATAAATACCCTTACATTTAAAGGTTTTGCAATTATTTTGTAATCAAAATGATTAATATTTCTAGAAAACATGCAGATCTAAATATTTTAAATATTGCTTATTTTTATATTCATATGTCTACTGTAAACCTAAACATTCATTCAAACATTTAACTGTGTTTTATATTAAAAATCCTTAGGACCATATACATTACAATTTCTGTACAATACTGCATGTATAATGTAATACAATCTTCAATTTCTGACAGCATCAAATTAAAGATAATTCTATTTTTATTTCAAAAAAATCATTTGAGTAGATTGCTGTAATAACAAGATCTATCCAATCCAATACACCAATAATATCTCAACAAAAGCTTTTTAATAATAATTATAGACTGTAAATTGAAGTTATAATACAATCAATCAATTGTTTTAGTTAAATTTAATACTTTTTCAAAAATGAAAGTAGATTACCAATAAATATAGAAAATCCTAATATTTCTGAACCATTTATCTAACAGTTAATATGCTTCAAAATTAATCAATCTAATAGGTGCATTCTCTTTACACAATTAGATGTTTTTGAATAAACATGGTACTACTGCTGATGGAAGATAAATCTTCAAATTTTTTTTTGCATATATTTTTCCCTTATATGGTCATAAAACAATATTAAAAAAATTATTCTTCATTATTTTCAAGTTCCAAAAATTAATTTCTTCATTTAATTTACTATCACATCTTTATCATTCAGAAGTAAACTATTGACTTTGTCTCTCTTTACAAATAATTTGGTTATCACATAATATCAGTCTAATATTTATGAATTACTGCATTCCATTGCCTTAATGTTCCAGAGTAATTTTAAGCTTTGAGAGATTTGTTTAATCATAAATTTTTTTATCTTAAAATTTATAAGCTGTTTTAATGTAAGTAATAATCTTCATATGAAGATTTTTCCAATTACCTCATCAAAATTTTGATCAAATTTCAAACACACTATATTCCATTGACAAAACCATATTTGATAATTTCACAATTATTTGTAGAAGGTGATTGAAAAAATCATCACATAAAGATGATTGCTAACATTGATTCAGTTTATCAATTTTTAGCTAAAAAAAGATGTAATTAAATGAATTACTGAAATCAAAATAAGTAATTCTGGATTATCATACAGTGGAGTAAAGTAATTCATTGTTTTGATTAAATGAATTACTCAAATCAAAAAATAAATTCTGGATTATCAAGAAAGTGGGATAAAATAATTCATAATTTAAAATTAATATTGTGATAACAGAGTTATTTGTATGAAGATAAAAATAATAGATTTGTTATGATAGATATGAATTTTTATAATAATGAAATAAAACAGCAAATTGAAAAATTATTAATGTTGTTTTACTCTTATAAAGAAATATATATATACATAAAAATGTGAATATTTAGCCTTTAGCTTCAATAGTACCATGTAGAGATATGCAATTCTCAAATTGATTTCATTCTTGAGAAATTGAGAATTTTTTTGATGTTCTCGAGAAATTTTTTTTAAAAAAAAATTCTATTTTTATTTTGAAAATTACTTTACTAACAATTTATATAAAAAACAAAACATAAATTATTTAATAAAAGAAAAAACAAAAAATAAATTCATTAATAAAAAAAATCTTGCAAATTTAATTTTAACTCAACCAATCTCAATCTCCTTGGATAATTTATAAATTATGTATAAATATATGATCCAATTTTGAAATTAATCAGATTAAATATGAAATCTAGGCATTTTTCTTTCAAAAAATAATGTTTTAAAAAAATAAACAATCAATCAATGAATCTTTTAAGTGGGTTCTTCTTTTGGACACAATATGATCTCAAATTGAAAAATTCAGTTCATTTTATGTTGATGTAGGCATTATTGTGTTCAATGCAGACTTCAGATTTGACATATTATTTGATAATAAAGTAAATTCTTTTTCCAATATTAAAAAATTATTCACAATTGTTTTAGGTTGTTTAAAACTTGCTTGTATCAATGCTTCTAATTGTAAATGTACTGAAGTATCTATAGGAAGCTTTCTGTCACTCTTTCAATGTCCAACTCATAATAAGAATTATTATGTTTTACTTCATCTGCATAATCATTTTGGAATAATCTCTGCATATAATTTTTAGCTAGTTCCTAATGATATCAAATTTCAAGATAGATATGAAGAATTTGTCTTCTTGTTCTCATAAATTGTTTAAATATTGAAGAAACTTTAATAATGAAACTATCATATTATTCCTCCTCTTTAATATTTGAATTTTAAATTCATCCAAAAGCCTTTTGTTTAATATCAAATTTTTAGCAAGAAGTGTGTTAAATAAAAATTTTAATATCCCTTCACTCATAAGAAGATTAATATCATTGCAACTTAAAGCTTCAACAGCTACTTCTGTGGCATTTAACAAATTAAATGTACAGCTAGCTGTGTTCTCCAGTCTCCATAAGCTGCTCATATTCAATTCCAACAAAGCTTTTTTATGGGATCAATTACCCACAAAAAACGTTCTACCATAATTTGTAAAAACATTCCATTGTGTGTAACACTGTAAATGCAATGACAATCCCCCCCTCCATCCATTATATATTTTTGTAAAATGGAATTTTTCACAGGTAAAAATCTTCTTGGTTGTTTTCATCATCAATATTTTCTTTGGTGCAATCAGAATCATTTTCCAGTCCCTGATCTATTTATCTCAACTTCTTAATGTAAAAAGTGGATATTACAAACAATTGTATAGCATGGTATATAATTGTATAGCATGGTATATAGTTCTATAAGTTGTAATTGCCACAATATCTTTTGTTATATTCAATCCAAAAAGCTTAAGTCTTTCTCCAACTAGCTGAACTGCCAACAATTCATACTAAACCTATATCCACGCTTGTCCAATTGAAATACTTGCTTTTTTGTTAGCTAACTTCATTTTCTTTATTTTGTTAATAGTTCCAGCTTTAACTTCCACATAAAATTCATAAATCAGCATCATAACATCTTTTGGTTGTATAGATAAAGTGAAACCTAGCATTTTTGCACTCCTTTATATAAAATGACTTTTACATTTTTAAGATATGGTGAGTCTATCTTTTGTGGCGAGCTTAGCAACAATTTCTCTAAACATTGGAGGATGTTTGATTCGAATGGAATTGTCAATGTTTGTTGTTTTTTTTTGGCTCATCCATAAGTTTTATTTGGTAGAAACATGGTTTTCCTTTACAGTTTGATTCATTGAATATATGTGCTTTAAATGGTGAAGCAAACCCATTATGGAAGAATTTTTGCATAATATTTGTTTAGAAAAAATATTTCACATTGTCAGTTTATTTTATTTATTTTTTTAAAAAAATACTTTCAGAAATTTATATAATTCTACTTGCTCATTTTACCGATCGCCATTTTTTAAAAAAGTTTTTTTTTCCTTTTGTATAAAAAGGTTTGAAGAATAGTAGAAAAATCATACATGCAAATAAAAAGTAGGGGAATTGAAAAATAAGGAAATATGGATTGCATTTGTACCCCACAATGTATGTATGATGGTCAGAAGGAAGTTAGATGTGCTTTGGTAGAGTGTATGGTATGTGATAAAGTTTTTCCATTTGAAATGCTTAAATAAGACTAGGAATGATGTAAAAGGCATATAATTATGTAGATCATGTATAAATGTGATAAAAGAGGTGAAAAAATGGTTTCTAAGTGTAGATAATTTTAAAAACAAGCCATGAGAAATGAAAGAAAATTTAGATAAGGATAATAGAATGGAGTATATATTTAGTGGAGTGACAAGAAATATGAATGACAAAATAAGTAGTGCAATGGAGATAGGCAAAGAATAATTAAGATAGAAGAAGAGGCAAAGGATGCAGAAGTAAAACTAAAAGTGTTAGGCATGAAGTGTGAGCAGATAAAAAAATAATGAATAGAAACAATAAGAAAGAAGTAGATGTGGAAATCCTAAAGGTGGAAGAGAATGTTATGGATGAAGTAGGGAAAGTAAACTATGAGAAAGTCTTGATAAGGACTCATTAATTAGAGGATGTGGAGAAGTAATTGCAAGGGAAAATAGAAATAGGTATGTAAGAGTATGTTTGCCTGGAGCTAGAATTAGAAATGGTACAGATAAAATAAAGAAAACAGGGGAATGAAGATGTTTATGTTATGGTAAGGACAAATAATTTGTCAGAGACATCGCAGAGAGTAATGGATGAGTACAAATAATTGATTAGTAGTTTGAATAAAGCTAAAAGAAAAGTAGGAGTAAGTTGGATTACTACCAAGATTCGACAATAGGTATATGTTAGATAGGGCATGTTCTATAAATAAGAGACTGAAAAAATTATATGAAAAATAATGTTATGTTTGTGGATGTGTGGGAATTTTTTATTAGTAAGAGGGAGTTATATAGTAAAGATTGGAAGTGAAGCATTATGGAGTTTGATTTATGAAAAATATTATAGTTCAGAAAACTTATAAAGGGGAGAGAGGTTTTTTTAAATTACAGTATTATCAAAAAGAAGGTTAAGAATGAATAGGATGTAAGAAATAAACAAAGAATAGCTGATTCAGATATAAAGATAGATGTGGAAAAGAAATGGGGCTGTAAAACTAATGATAAACAAGCTAATTAGAAATGTAATAGAGAAGAAAGAGCCAAAAGAATTTATAAAAAAGTAGTAAGAAAGGAAGAAATTGTTAAAATTGGATATTTGAATATGCGAGGTAATAAGAGACCAGAAAAATGACTTGAATTAAACAAAGCAGTTAAAAACAAAGGGCTTGAGGTATTAGCAGTAGCGGAAATGCATCTTAGAGAAGAACCTACACTGGAAGATTTGGTAGGGCAAGGTATAAATAAAAAAGAAAAAGAAAAAAGGGATGGTGATATTAGGAATTATGTCAAAAATATTTAAATACCCCTAAAGTCTCAAGAACATTTGTGGTTTGAGATAAGGTTAGGAAGACAAGAATGGAAGGTGGCTATACTGTATGTGACCATTGGAGATAGTCAAGCTACAATGGAGTGAAAAATAGCATATATGAATGCTTTGTTAAGGATATACAGAGTTTCAAAAAAAGGGGAAGAAAATAATGGTGATAGGGGATATAAATGAGCATATTGAAAAAATTGATGATGTGGATAAAAAGAATGGACAACTTTTGAAAATTTTTTGTCAGAGTAAATTTGAGCATTAAAAATTTATCAAATATTTATGAGGGACAATAGACATAGTCTAGAAATAATATATTTACACAATAGATCATGTATTAGTAGACAAAAATGGAAAGAATAAAGTAGGAGAAATTAATGTGTTTGATAATAAAGAAAGAAAGAGTATGTAATAGTAATCATAATTTCTTTATAATAGAAATTGTTAGTAATGTGATGGAAAATAATAATAAAAGTAGAAAGAATAGTGAAAGATGTGCATGGAGAATTAATGATAAGAATAAGTTAGAAGAGTATAAAATAAAAGTAGAAAAAATTATGGAAGAGTTTGTGGCAATGAATAAAAGAACTAGTGTGATGAAGTAGAAAAAGTGGCAAATATGAGCTTTAGGTGAGAATATTCAGAAGAATAAAAGTAATAGATAATTGAGAATTAGTAAAAATGTAAGAGAGAGGGAAAAGCATGCAGAGAATATAAATGTGTTATTAAAAGCAAAGATAGTGAAAAAGATGTAATTATTAAATGGGAAAACTATTTAAAAAAAAAATTGGTTAAAATAGATAATTATAGAGAGATAATAAATTTAAATAGTAAATTATTGAAAGATTTTGGAAATATATTAAAAAGAATGTATGGGAGGGAGAAATAGTATTACTAAATGATGAGAAAAAAAAGTGTAGCTCTATAGAAGTATTAAAGATAAGATTAAATAGGTATGTAATGTTTATAGAAAAAATGTTAGATGTGAAGGACAGAGTGATAACAAGCACAAATGAATATCCACATAGTAATAAAAATATTTGTTTTACAAAAAATGAATTGAATGAGACCGAAAAGAAGTTGAAAGATAATGGTAAGAGATTAGATAGATGGGCAGCAGAAATGGTGATGAAGTTAGGAAATAAGGCAAAATTAAATCTATTATAATGTTTTAATAAGATGACACAGAAGACAGAATGTCCAGATAGCTAGAATAATATAAGAGTAAAGCTCTAATTTAAAGGAAAGGGTAAGAGATAAAAAATTATAGGAAAGGATAAGGATCAAGGAAAGATAAACAATTATAGACTGATAGTAGTAATGTCAGGGTTATGTAAAGTTTTTGCATATTTGGTGGCTGGGAGGGTGGCAAAATAGATGGAAGAAAATAAAATAGTGGGAGAAATGCAGGAAAATGTTAGAATGGATAAGCATATAGGAAATATTTTATTTGTAGTCACACAACTTAAGATATATGAGTAGGAATACAGGTAGACAGTTGTATAAGGTTTTTATAGATATAGAGAAGGCATATGATAAAGTAAATAGAAACAGATTATGGGTAAGTTTAATAAATTTGGGAATGAATGGAGCTTTAGTGGATCTTATTAAGAGATTGTATAAAAATAATTACTATACGTATCAATTAGGAAATATAGAATCAATTAAAGTCAAAAATAGGGTGGGACTAAGACAAGGATGTCCTGTGTCATCTATTTTGGTTTTTTATTTGAGAGAAATGGAGAGAGTAATAGAAAGACTAGGAAGAGGGGTAGAGATACCATTAATAGATGGCAAGGGAGTGTATGCTTTATTAGGTCTTTTATTTACTGATATTTTATTGTGCACAAAAAGTAGGGAAGATATAGAAGTTATACTGAAGACATATGCAAGGCTAGATGAAGAGATGGGAATTAAATTTAGTGGGGGAAAAAATTAAAAGTAATGATGATAAAAGCTGGGGAAAGAGATGAGAAATTTTTTTATTGAGAGATATAAAATTAAATGTGGTAAATAGGTATAACTATTTGGGAATCATCTTAAGTAATCAGAGAAATTGATTGGTTGAATGGAGAAAAAATTGACAAATGAAGCAAAGAAAAGAAAGGGACTGATAAAATAATTAATAGTGTTTTCATATAATAAATATGGTGTAGCAAGAATTGTACGGAAGCGAATGGCAGTAGCAGAGTTAACTTATGATAATGATATGTTAGTAAAGGGGTGTTAGATTACTTAGAAAAAGAACAAAGAGAAGTAGGAAGACATGTAATAGATATAGATGTGTGGATGGCAAAGGAAACAATTTAAGAAAAAACAGGATGGTGAAGTTTTTATGTGAGAGATGCAAAAAGCAAAATGAAAATGTTCAAAAGATTGCAATTTATGGATAGTAAGAGAATAACCAAAATAGTGTTTAATTGGCTTGCAAGTAAAGGACAGTTAACAAGATGGGTGAGAAAGGTAGTATTGGATACAGAAGATTTGGGGAAAGACTTTATGTCAGTATACTTGTACAAAGGTAGAATGATTGTTTTAGGAGGATTATTGAGTGTTATAGTGACAAAGAATGGGATAGAAGAATAGATGCATTAATAAAAACATAGGGAATTGGAGAGATGGAAAACTAGTATTGAGAATAAAATGAGTAAATATATATAGAAGTAAACAGAGTATTGGGTGTAGTTAATTTACGATAATAGCAAGGAAAGTATTTTACTGTTTAAGGCCCAAACAGAATCATTAACAACAAGGGAATATTCACTAAATAGAGAAATGTGGGTGATTTAGTCCACAAGTTATGTAAGGAAAGCATGGAAAATGTATCTGCTAACTGAATGTAAATGCTTACAAGCAGAAAGAATACAAATAATGAAGTTGTGGGAGAATAAACGCAAACAAAATGATTTTACAGAAAGTGGATTCTTGGTTTTTATGCTGGATTTAGAAAAAGATAATGGGATCTAGATATAAAAGCCATAGAGTAAACATAGATGATGTTGTGGAAATGGGATGGAACAGGATAGAGAAGAATATGAGAAAAACTTAGGGTGTGGAATGGAAAGGGAAGAGAAGGTGGCTAACAGGTTTCTCTGGACATAATGGCTGAGAAATTCCCAACTTTGATGAAGGAGAAGCCATAACCCATCACATCACATTGTTATTGGTGATTGGAATATATATATATATATATTGAAATGAATGTGGGTGAAGTTTGAAAGTGATGACCTGTGATGATAATGAGGCCATTAGATATATGTAAAATAATAAATATTAAATTCACATAGCATAAACATTTGTGAAATAAATAGAAGTTGACTAAGCCATATCTAAATGTAAAATAACTAAACAAATCCACAGATTTACATCAATAAATAAAGAATAGAGTGAACCCTTTTGTTCTTTATATTTTTTATTTTAATAAGCTTAGTTTGCTAACCATATTGAAATTTCCGAATAGAAATAATATTTATACCATAATAGTCACTGATTGGTAATCAAATTTATAGCTAAGAACAGGAATAATCTTCTGATGATAATCAGATCATGATTAGCTAATATTAATATTTATCATTAGTGCAATAAATTTTATAAATAGTTTATTATTATTATAAAGGTTTCCTATAATTATTAATAGGTCTCAAATATAGTTCTTTTGAATGATAAGCTATGGTGTAACTACAGAGTCGCAAAAGAAGGCAATGCCTATGGGCCCACACAGTCAAGGGGCCCACAAATTTAAAAATCTATAGCAAGGCAATTAAAATATATTCACATGAAAGCAATTATAACTTATATCTCATAAATTGTCGTTATTATATTATATAAGAAATTGTAAAGTTATTTTGGAAAATCCAAACAACACTTCGATGAATTATTTAATAATGATAAACAGTTTTTTCAATTTAACGTTTTATAGTATAATAGATACAACCGTGCACATTAAAAAGCGTTTTGTGGGAATGCAGACAGTAAAGCACTATTTTATTTCTTTGCCAAGCGTTGTTAGTCGAGAGGTCATCGCAACTGCCTTGCAAGCAAGTAGTTGGTTGCAGACGGTTGTGAGTTCGTCTCCCGTCCGACGCTATGACATATGAAAAAAAAAGCACTATTTTAGTTTTTTAGAACCTTGGAAAATTATCAATAAGACAGACGCTGCTGCATTAGGCAATTGCTCAAATCTTAGAAATAAGTACAGTACTCAGAACTTTTTTCCGTACAGCCTGTGAGACAATTTGTTCAAGTGATTTTTTTTATTAAAAGACGATCTTACAGAAAAAATGACTATTAAGAATTTCTCAGACTTATTAATTACCAAATACAAGTGTTTAGAAAGTGAATTTAGTGGGAATACATAACATTTTTTTCACTTCCGGTAACTGTAGCTATCATTTGAAAGGTGTTTTAGTAAATTAAAAATAATAAAAGATTACAAAAGAAATTTAATTGGCCAACCCAGGCAAGAGCTTGCAATATTAGCTATTGATCAGAATGAAACATTTAAAATGGACTTAAAAGAACTAACTAGTGATTTTGCAAATGCAAAGATTGGGGAAAAGGATTTTTAAAGTGGATACTTTTATTAAATTAGCTTATATGATATTGATAATATAAAATAAATAATTAAAAATTTGTTACATGAAAAATCAAAATTTCTAATTTTAAAATAGGGCCCTTTTTGAATTTCTGTCTTGGGGTCCAGTTTTTCTAGTTACACCACTGGTCATAAGCCTAGAATATTTGGAAGAGTGAAGTTAAGAAACCTGCTTAATAATTAATATTAAATCTTCTGAAGCTGCCTTCTCATATCAAACCTTTAATATATATACACGATATTAAATAATATTAGCTTTGATTTATTTGCAGAATAATAATCATCCATTCTGAAAAATTCACAATCTAAGCTTTTAGATTGACTAATTTTATTTCAATAAGAATATGTCTCTAGTTCCACTTTTCCATGAAAACTAATGACTAACTACTACTCCTCATGCAAAGATTCGGGATTTGTGTGTATGTTAGGCATGTATAGAAAAAGAAAATGTGATAGAAAGAAAAAGGACCAGGTTGATTTAAAAATAGTGTTAGCAATGGGATTCTTTAATAGTTTTTTTTAAAATAAATGAAAATTTTAAAATACAGAAGCTGTGATAATAATAATAAAAAAGGATCTAATCAATTTACTTTCGAACATATTATTTCACCCTTTGACATTAAAGCTTTATTATTAATTAATATATTTCTCTCACTTGTCAACTACACACGCAAAGGTGAAGAGTTTTATGTAAATATTTAAATATGAAATAATTTATTTCATTTAGCCTTAAATTTCCGGAAAAAAAATTGAATTATTAAATAATGACATAAAAGCTTTTAATAAGCTTATTTAGGTATGAAAAATAATCATGGGAATACATGCTTGATATTATATGACAGCGAATTGTTTGCAGAGCAACTGAAGATACGCATTATCCAGCCAAGGCAAAATTACTAGGCTCCATATTACTAAGATATAAAAAGATTATAATGACATTGTTGATTCTATAGTATGTTTGATGATTTTTTTTTTTGTAATCAGAATTTCTTGATTTTTTTGGTCTTCTGTACAAGTAATTAAAACTGAACTCAGCAAATTCAACAACAAATGTATTAAAAACTAATAGAAAATTTTAAATACAACTGATTTGAAATAAACTCAAATCAGAAACTACTTTTTTTAAAAAAGCTTTTTTTAAAAAAAAAATCTCACTGCCAAAGAAAATCAAAATAATAATTTTCAGAACAACTATGAGTAAGATGGTTTTTTTTTAAATTCTAATATTATGCCTGTTGTTCTATTTATATATATTTGATAAGCAGCTTAAAGTGCTTGGTTATTAGTTATAGGACTTTTAAGATAATTGATTGTTTATCAAAATATTCTACTTAACTAACTTTTATATTGTAACAAATCCAATAACAGCTTGAATTAGTTATATTGCAAAGTTGCACGAAGAAAAAAAGTTAATAAAGAATTTGTATAAATTCAGAAATAAATATAAAAACTGCCTAAAAAATTAAAAGAAAAGTTAATTTATGCAATTGAATCACATTATTAAATATTTTATAAAGTTACATTGTAAAGTGTGAAAAACAATAAAATGATAAATTGCAATGTAAGAGAAAAAAGAAAATTAATTTTGATAAATGCAAGAAATTTGAGTTGTGTAGCTATAAAACTCTAAAGCATTTTATACTTTTTCTCATTTGGTTTTTTTTAATGGATTTTAAACAACTTATTAATTCTAAAATAAATTCTATAGCAAATCCAATAATGATATTAAAATTTTGGAAGTAATAATATTTTTAAAATTATCAATCAAAATTTAAAAGTTGGCAATAATTTTTTCTTCCCATGGCTAACTAATGTAAATAAAGAGAGAAAGGGAAAAAATATTTTTTTCTTTATGTATCAAATCATGATATATCTGTAAATTTGTTTCCACAATGTGTTGTAAAGGGAATAAAGAACATGTTTTCCCAAAAAATATGTTGTTGTAAAAAAAAAAAAAAACAGGAGTCAAATCTTGTAACTAGGTGGGGACAAATCTGTTGTTTGTAAAACATGTTGTTGAACAACATCAAGTAGGTATAAATAGGTTGGAAATAAGCAACTAAGGCTAATTCAATCCAGTGTAGCAGTCCAGTCTACTTTAGTCTATCTGATGACTCTACTTAAGAAGTAGTGTTGCAGTGATTCAGCCAAGGATAGAAACTGTTAGTTAAAATTGTTTTATACCATAACTTGGATAGCTGTATTTTGCTGTTTTACATATATTTTTCAATACTCCAGCTATAATAGTAATTATGATGACTTTTTTTTAGCAAAAGACTATCTACTATGGGTGTCTAGATAACAAAAAAAAATGCAAAAGCTGAACATCCAGAAATGGAATTGGATCAAAATACTAACATTGAAATTTTCTAATTTTTTAAAACCAACCATTGCCTACTTTAATAATGCCATAAAGAAAGAAGCAGACAGTGTTGTGAGAATGACCCAAGATCTACTCATACTATAGCCCATCTAATGTCATCAATGGTGCTATATTTTTATATAACATTACAGGTGCACCAGGAGTATAACTACCATATTTATAGCAACTAATGGAGACATCTGGAAATATATTAAAAGAACTATATTTGCATAAAACTTATGGTTTGGAACTGTTTAATTATTTCCTGGGGTAAGATCTTATTATCATAGATATTACAAAGTCTTAAATAAAAATATCTTTTATCTTATATATATATATATATATATATATAAGATAAAATATATAAGATATAAAGATATTTTTATTTATATATCTTATATATATATAAAACTAACCAAAGGAAATACATATAAAAACAAAAAAAGACTTATAAATCCAAGAAATAATATATATAATCTGTATTTTCTCTGTTGTCTGTTTGGTGAATGTATGGATGTTTGTCCAATGTCACATATCAAATTCACAATTACTATGTTTATGCTAAGAAAATAATTCCACCATGAAATAAAAAATGCTGGAAAAATATCAGTACTAGTGCTTTTAACTATAGAGATATAGTATATATTTCTTGGTAAAGGTTCTTAGCAAGTTGCAGAAACAGCTACAGTGCTAATTTATATTTTGGCATTAAGGTGTTTCATGTTTTCATGATCTGTCAATCCTCTAATATAGTTCAGATGAATGACATACTTAGCAATGTTTGATAAAAACATATTTACATTAAATTTTAAAAAAAAATGGTTAAAGTAACCAATTAAAAAATATTGATAAAAAAATATTACAAAAACAACAAACATTTTTGTATTCCAACAATAATAAATAGTAACTACTAATAAAGCATAAAAAAGTATTACAATTAATTATAACACTATTTTAAAAAAATTAAAATTTTTTTTATTTAGAGAATGCTTCAGTAAATATATATTTGCACCTTAACATTGTCATATAGAACAGGTATATTTAAAAATGTAAATTTTAATTTAGCTTTATTAAAATTCAAAACTTATATAATATTAAATATTTTGTTTAATTTACATTAAATCTTAAAAAAATTGTTACAACAACCAATTATTACAAAAGCAACAGGCTAAAAGCCCAGAATTTTTGTATTCCACTGTAATGACGGTCTATCAGACCAATACACAATTCTCACATTTAAAATCTTTTGTTTAATTTACATTAAATCTTTAAAAAAAATTTGTTAAAACAACTGATTAAAAAAACATTGGTCTTTACAAGGTTGGGTGCATCTAGTTATTATTATATTTAATATTTTGTATATGTATTGATAGTTACAAGCATACAAGCAAAGCTTCATATATTCATTGTTAATAAATTATTTTTATTAAACCATTTAGTTTGTGTTTGCTTATCTAATTCAAATCAAACATTATGCTGTTACTATCCAATCTGTTAATAATATCTCAAACCTGAGAAACAATGCAATTTACTGGGGGACATGCATGGATGGTGGTGATAATTTGTAGATGATGATAATCAGGCATTAATAAGTTTTCCAAAAGTAAACTTTTTAGTTAGAAGACTTGACTCCTGAGAGTTTTATTTTTTATTTTATTGAAACTGAAAAACAAGTAAAATACCTTTTGGAAGACTTGTACTTATGCTACAAATCATCATCATCAAATATTTAAATTGAATCACTTTTATTCAAATTTTATTAACTATTCAGCTTTCACCAAATATAAATATTTATTTGGAATTAAAGTTTACTGGTACATATTTGCATATCTTGGTTCAATCATGAAATATTGTTACAATATATATTATTAAATTATTTAATACAATCATTATATTTAAAAATTCAATACAATTTTTATAAAAAATATACTGTTTTATTTTTTTCTTTTACAACAATAATATTAATCTTGCAAAGATAAATTTATTACAATGTATATTTTATTATTAATATCTTCCACATCTCAGAATATTTCTAATGATTAAATTAAAGCAAATAAATATATCATTAATAAGAATAATCTTTATTTTTATAAAGCAGTAGCAATGAAATCAAAGAACCTCAAGATATACGTGTAGGCCCCAAATAAATATAATGCATGCATATTTTAGTTTGGTGCTAGAATGGCAAAATGTAGAGTTTAAAATCCATGGATCACACCCAGATGTCTTTACTGCTGTTTAAATTTCCTATGAACTCCCAAGCAATTCATGATTTGCCACAGTGACAGAGAGGCAGACTTGAAGCTTAAAGTCATTGGACCATGATCAGCTTGCTACTTTTAGGTGCAGACTTTTTATGAATTCCTGAGAAATAAAAACACTCATTTATTTTTATTAATAAATATAACCACAAATATCCTATATTATTATAAAAATATTAGAATGCTTATATTTCAAGTTATTTTACAATATTCAAAATGAGCATATATATATATCTTATATTTGAAACATTATTTACACTTAAGAACAGTGCCAGCTCTAGGTTGGTCATTGCTCACTCATAAAGTTAAATTTGGCACATGCACACCCCCACCAAGAAATTAACCTAGCTTAATTCTTTGGCACAATCATGTAGAAAGAATTTCCAAAGAAACCTGAGGAATGGCATTTGCATGATTTAAGAGCTTGTTTTCATTTTTTTGAATTGCGACTTTTGAACTGCCTCATTGTTCATTACAACATGTAGAGAAGCTGTCATATCAAACATAAAACAAAACTAAACATGGCTCATTAACCCAAAAGAGGGAAATGGTTTCTCATTTGCCCAGTTTATAGATGCTGTGTTATATGCATTTTAGGGCAAATGGACATTGGGATGGATTGTCAAAGTGTTTTATACAGCCTGCAAATGAGGGGGAAATCAAATTACATATTTTTCTTGACCATGATCCATCAATAAGATGATGTAAAGGTTATAGAAATTAAGCAAAATTACAGATAGGTGTTTATTATATAGGTATTTATTAGAATTTTCTGGAATTTATATTTAAAAAAAATATTAATATTTTCAATATTGACTTGTGAACAAATATCATTTTTGATTAATATTATTGCTAAACTGTCTAATTTTGATTACAACATATTTGTTCACATGTTTTAATTAATTTAAGTTTTGAGAATGACTATGCACCAGTTGCTATGTTCACTGGTATGCTTAAAAATATTCTGAAAGTAATTTCTAACTTGGAAATAGTAAATTATTTATTTTAATAAAATGTAAAATATCTAGAGAATTTTTCATTTTTTTTTCCAATTAAATATATCATGATATGCTCATATTTCATCAAATAGTTGTACTGCATTGATATTTTTTTTTGGCTATCTTTTAAATAGAGTTTTAATTTTTTACATTCCTTTTTAAATCTTTATTATTTATATCAGATAGTTTATATAAAAAACTAAAATTATTAATATGTAGTTTAAATTGGTCAAAATATTCTTTTAACAATGTACAGGCAGGATCCAGAATACACTGCATTTATCTTCTAGTCTTTGTAAAGTCTCATCATGATGTTCATATTGAAATTGATCAGTTTTCACTTACTTGTTTTGATGGTTCAATGGCTTTTTTATAATTCAAATCTGAACAATATTCTAGTATAAATGTTTTTAAATTTTCAATTGCTTCTAAATTTAATATTATATTCATATCTTTATCTTGAAGAGACTTTATTTACTGGATTTATTTGATTAAGTACATCATACCAAATTATTAGAAAATAAATGAATCTATAATCCTTAATTTTTGTACATAACACGTGAGCTTTATATTGAATTTCTTTATTGAACTTGTCAATATTTAAAATTTTAAAAAGCACATCATATAGTTTTTCTAATTGAAATTGTAGAGGATAACTTGCTTTAATTTTGCTTTCCCACCATATTTCTGATAATTGTTTTAGTGTTAAATATAAAATAAATTGTAATGGAATTCCCCAATGTTGAAGATGAAAAGAAATTATATAATGAGTAAATTATTGCAAGGAAGCTAACTGTATCTACCTTGATATTTGCAGCATCATTTATTATTAAATGAAGTGTATATGCAGCAAAAGGTACAAAAAAGAGCATGAGGATTTTTTGTTAGAATTAAATTTTGGAATCCATTTTTCTTGTTCCTAATGTTTACATTATCATATTCTTGGTCCTGCATGCAATCATTAGAAATGTTCCATTCTTTGTTTCTTTTTTAATTTCACTAAAGCTATGGCCAGTTGAACCATCAATTTTTATAAAATCTAAGATGTAATATTGACTGTTGCATTTATGCAAGAAACAAATTTTATAACAAAAATCATTTGTTCCATTTTGCTTGTATCAGGGGTGCAGTCTAATATTATAGAATAACATTCAGATTCTTAAACTGATTTTAAAATTTGGTATCTTACTGCATTGCCTAATATTTCTATTAATTTATTTTGTTTGTCTTTACTTAAAGAATTCACCCTTTTTTGTTTTTTGTAGAGCTCTTTTAACATGACTTTTCATAATAGCTTAAAATTTGGCTAGCAGCCTTACTAGTTTTAAGAAATTTGCATTATTATAATAAATATGATGACCTCAAAATGCTAAATTTTGACCATTAAGAAATTTTATTATTTTAATTAATCTTTTCAAAGAGTTTGATCAATATTTCTTTTCCATATCATACATAATTTGTGTTTGATGATGGATTATATTCTTGTTCTATACATTTTTTTTCTAATTCCATTTCAAAAAATTATTTATATGAGTTAAACTAGTTTCACATCTATGTAAAGTTTTAGATAAATTTCCTCAATCTTTATAACCTTCTGTAAAGATACTAGATTCAGCATGTGCAAAAAGCTTACAGTAAAACAGAAAATAGAATTAAAAGACTTAGAACAAAGTAATCATGTTCTTGTTATAGTCTCCCATTTTTCATTTTTCTTTGGTAGTAGCATCACTAAATGTATGTCTGTCTATGACCTTTGAATAAAATAATTGTTTTGAGGAGGAATCATTCGAAAAATGTTATTTATAATCTGTTGTCAATTTTTAGACATTTCCCAGTTTTCTCTACATCATCTAAGTTCATTGAAACTGACAATTGGTGACATTGGTCAATTTGAGGATCTTTTCCATATAAATCTTGAGTTTGATGTATTTGTTCATTAATTGTAAAATTTACAGATGAGCAGGCAATATTCATATTGATTTCTAATGAATAGCTTTGTATCAAAAGAAGTTTTAGTTTTTTTTTATAAAATGATGAATCATCCCAGGATGGTTTTTAATAAATTCTTCTTTTACAGCTTTACTTCTGCGATTTTGTGAAACAGATATTTTTTTTGGTTTTTCCATGTTTTATAATTAGAACTAAAATTATTTAATTTTTATTAAAATTTATTATTTTTTAATAAAAATTTTACATAAAAACTTTTTATTTAATGAATTTAATATATTAAAATTCTATTAGTTACAGAAATGGATAGCACCAGCAATTTATTTATAACTGAAATAAAATTTCCAATTTTTGCTTAATGCATAATTTTTCTTAATGAATACAAAGATCTGTATACTTTATAATTTACTATAGAGTAAATTATTTACCCAGGATGCACAAGTGTACTCATTGTATGACAAGCACAAACCTGTCACCACTATAGATAGAAAACCTACTCAGTTTCCTTATTGTCTTAACTTATTAATGTTATTTATAGCAATAGTTCTGTTTAATTAAGGTTCATCTTGGCTTACTTGTGTTGAGTAAAGATTTTATAAAACTACAGTCAATAATTTCTACACTTACAGAGATCTATATAAATGAAGTCTGATCATCAATGAATGTTGATAATATTTATATGTTACTTTGCAACCAAACAATACCCCCACCATTATGCAGTACAGGTCTACTTAGGCCAATCCTGCTTATGAGTTGTATATAACTATTCCATAATTACAATGAATGGTTTGACTATTTTCTAACATTTATTAATTATTGAATAGGTTATTAATATAATAATTATTTATTTGGAAAGCAAGTAACATTCAAGCAGGAGAGTTTTGCTTGTTTTAATAACATTCAAGCAAGGAGTACATCAGATTGGCTTCAATCTAATTTTTAGTTCTTGAGTTTACTAATCTAACACTGCATTAAATCACACAAGCTGTCAGTAGTGATTTGTTTAAATATTTTTCTAAGTCAAAAATATTAAATAAAAAGTTACTAAAATAAAAATGTCTAACAATTTTTATTATTTATATGTATATAATATTAATTTTATCTATTTTATCAAATAAAATATTTTTCCAGTCTTTTTAAAAATTTATTAATTAAAAGTATTATATAAGTGTGAATGCTAATAGTATAAAAAATGCATTAATTTTATGATTAAGTTATTTTATAATAAAGTTATAAATACAAAGCTAATTAAAGATTATTATGAAATTTTAATCTTGAGATAATGAACTTGTTTTAAAGTGGAGGAAAGTAATTGCCAACATTGATCAATTGCACTATTAATTTTTATACTGGACATACACATATAAGATTTAAAAAAGAACATAGTTTTATTTCCAAAGATGAGTAAAATAGTTGTTTCTATTTTTATTATTTAATATAATGTTTTCTATATGAAATTTTAAATAATAAATTATCACATTAGTCTGTTATATTCCACATCTGAACTTCAAATTCAGGCTAGTAAAACTTAGAAAGTTTTTCAGGGAAAAGGCTTAGACTTTTTTTCCAAGTAGTTAGTTAATCAATTATTGGTTAATAAATGAGTATCCAGCTATTCTTACTTGTTGAGCAAAATAAGATTGAAAGCCATTAGCTAGCAACAATACGTAATTCTTTTTTCACCACTAGTCCCATTTAAAGATATATTGAAGAGGTTTACACTCTGCAATGAGTTACTTAAAAGTTATTTCATCTTTTTATCTATAATGATTTTGTTTTTAAAATATATCGATTTTGATTAATTATTGCAAAATAATTGAAGGTATATTTTAATTTGGAAAAACATTTATGTTTTTTTTTTTTTTAATAAATGACAAATCATGTTAATAATATTATGTTTTCATTGTTGTTCTACTATTTACTTTAGACGAAAAAAAAAATCAATTGTAGGCGTTGAAACCGTCAACTCGTGATATCGCTCACAGCAATGCAATTCGTAAGTTGTTTTGTGAAATCACAGTTATTTTTGCATTAATCTCTAACAAAAACACATATAAAAACATGTTCTTAAACATGACATCCTTGCAATCTTGCATTTAGTTCTCAAGTCAGCAATTGTTGCTTTAGATTTAGCAATTATTTAAATTACGATGAAAGTGAAAGGAAGATGTTTAATGCTTCAAATGGATTAAAAAGACTTTTTTATAGAACCTACTTAAAAGTTTTAAAATAAACAAGAAATAAATAAATACAAATAATACTTAATCTTTTTGAAAGCATATATAATTTTTAAAATAAAAAAGAAATGAGGCCAAGCAGAAATAACCGTGATGAAAATTTTTCGTTCTTGACCTTTTGCTCTGTTTTAGGTCAAAAAATAAAATAACGGAAGTCTTAGAAATATATATATATAATAAGAAATAGTAGTTACAAGGAAAAGAAAACACAGCAATGCAAAATCTCTTTTGAAAAGAAAAATCTCCACTCCACTCCAACACACACAGAAAATAGATTTCCTCTAAATTATATAATGTATGTGAATATCAAAGAAATGGAGTGAAGAAATAAGATACAATAGAATGAAAAGAGTACGTATATATGTTAAGTTCTCTGTCCAAAGATAAGTAATTAGGCGAAGAGTATTATAATCAAGCATAATATTATTGGCGCATAATACTATTGACAATGAAAATTTGTAGTTACTTGCCATTGTCATCCTCTTAGTACAATTTATAATTTATCTCAATAGATAGAGCTACATTATAAACTTTAAGATAAAATTGAATATCGATATTCGCAATTTAACCTACACAAAAAATGGTCAACATTCTTAATCTATGTTTTCAAGAGCAGATCTATTCATGATTCTATTTTTTAAAGCGTAGTTAATTAAACATATAAGAAAATAATATATAAAATAATTTGATATTAACTTTTCGAGTCAAAGAGCAGAAGGAACTTATAAATGACATAAAATTGATGTGTCTAAAATATATAAAAATTGGCATGGTATCAAATCTATATTACTATACAAACAAATTAGTCTGAGCTCAGATTCTTAGGATTTTTTTTGATGATATAAAATAATAAAAGATGTCTTCTAAATATATAAATACATTAGTTTCAGAGTTGAATTTTTATTATTACAATTGAAAACAAAACCAGATCTTGTTTGGGGATGGTATATTACAGCAACATACCATTTGGTGTTGTAAAAACAAAGTGCTTTCAAATAACCTTCTAAAATGATAAAACCTTTTTTAACAACCCATTTACCCAAAATTCATTAATCAATAGACTGATGAGTGATGAGATTTTTTAAAAATTTTTTGCTTTGTTTTACACTTCAATTAAAAAGAATCATATACTTTACTGATCCAAATAATTGATTAATTAGCTGAATTGAATAGGAGTCAGCTACTTGGAAAACAAATTCTAATTCTTCTTGTGATCTGAAAAAAAAAATCCCTATTTTATTCAATCCAGATTCAAATTTCAATTTGTGGATATGATAGATGAATGCATTAATTATCACTCTATGTGAAGATCCTTGCTTAACATCTTCAACTATGTCAAATTTCATTCATTCTCCAAAGCATTCAATTAAAAGCAACAACATTATCAGCAATTTAAAGTTATATTGAAGCTATTAGTTGGAACATTATTATTATATTTATTGTTTTAAACATCTTAAAAAAAAACAATAATTAGCACTATATCTACTAATATATTCATAGTGAGAATGCATAAACAGTTATAAGTAATCACATGATCACCATCTCTTATACTAGCACATAATTGTTATCAAACAAGGCAAAACTCTCCATACAGTAGTGCCACCAGATGAGTAGGCATTAGATAAGGATTTTATGCATAAGCCTTCTGGCATCCATTGATTACTCTAGTTGGCACAGGGTGGCACTACTGTATAGAGAGTTTTGCCTTGTTTGAGTTATAAGTAATACATTGCTTTTGATTAGAAATGTATAAACCAATAAATATTATGTGACCATCTCTGTTACATATAACTAAATGATAGTGCTAGTATGTTCATATCATCAGATTAATTTGAGTTTTATCAATAAGAGCTTAAACTTTATACAACTAGATCTAATATACCTAATATTAAGCAGTCCTTTTTTCTTTTTCCATTTAATACCAAACTAAAAGTGTAAAATTAAAAAATAACAAAAACACTTTAATATTTTGAATCAAACCTAATTTATTTCTTTATAATATCATTATCATTTAGAGGTATGTTTTAAATACTCAAGCTTACTATAGATAGATCTATAGTATAGTAAAAAAAAATTTTATAACAATGAATTGTTATTATAAAACAATCTAAAATGAAAAAAAAAACTTTTAAAAATTAAAATTAATAATGGGTAATAGTATCTAATTAAGATTTTCAGAATTTATAATCTGCAAGTTAGAAAAGAATTTATTACTCATAATTAAAATTGAAGCAGATTTCATTTTGAATGTGTAACATTAAATACTAGTCTTGAGAAGTATATAATGCTTAAAAAATTTCTGAATAAGTCATTGGATTAACTTTTTTAATATTACATATTCTCCACCTAAAAAGAAATTATAATTTTGATTACATTCACAGCAAATTTTAAAACAATTTCACGTAACTCTTCTCAGTGACAGACTAATAGTATATAAATTAGTTGGGAGATCCAGTTTTCATCAGTCATTCCTTAAACACTGATAATGATGCAAGATAAAAGGGACACATGATTGATACTTTACTTGTTATATGCTATCATTTAGATCAGGGTCGGCAACTTTTTAACACAAATAACCATTTTATTTACCCTCTCCTTTCATTAAAAAACTGCAAGAAAAGACATGAAAAAATAAAAAATAAAAATTTCTGAATGACTTTGGATATATTTGAACATTTGTTTTAGTAATAAAACATAATAGAATCTATATACATTCTAATGAAAATAAAAATTCTCTTAAAAAAAAGTCATTTTGATTTATTTACAAATTTGTAATATTTAAATATTCATCATATACAATAAAATTATTATTCTACAATAAAGCTGAATTAAAAAAAACGTTTAATGTGCATTTTTCCTCTCCTAGAGTCATCAAAATATTTATTTACAATTACAAGAGAAAATGAAAAATATATTTATGTATATCATAATAAAAAAGGCCATGACATTGTGATGAAATATTCACATTTGGCTTGAGAGCCAGAGTTTGCCAACCTCTGATTTAGACAATAGTCAGAGGTGCTTAAAATTATCATATAACTGAAATCATTAAAATATTTAGTTGTTAATCTAATACCAAAGCTATATAATATAGGTAAGCAAATAGTTTGAATTAAATTTTTGGATTATTGAAATTTCAGGTCATTAATTTATATAGTGTGACAAAAATAAACAAGGCTATCTGCAATCCATTGATATTTATTGATAAAAGTCATTAATAAAAAAGTAAACTGATGATCTGATGTGCTATTAAAATAAAGTATTTATTAACTGCTATTGACATTTGAATAGTGAGATTCAAAATGTTCCTTATACACCAACTATTCTTATAATCACAATATTCCTAATCCTATTTTTTTTAACATTTTTACATCCATTCCTTCCAGAAATTCAATAGTCTAATCTCAATTAAAATTTGATTGTTCATTATTTGTGAACATGCAGTGTAATACTGCTCATTAAAAAAAAAACATGGATTTATCATATCAATGTCCACAACTGTGAAAGTTTGATCTTGATATTTATTGATAATGATGGTAAAAACCAATCTGAAAGGGAAACTGCAAGCATTTGAATTCAAATAATAATCATTTGGAATTATTAGCATCCATGATATGAGACAAATTTGTCCTTTAGCAGAACTTGTCAATATTTGTGATCTACGGACATGCTTTCAATATTTGTGACATGAATTCTAGTGCTATTACAAGTTTTGGTGCATCTAAATTGCACATTAAAATAATAGAAACATCAAATTTTAACCTAATTTCATGTGACAGAAATATCCAGAGTTCAAAAATTCTGTTGGACAAGATGTAATGCCATTAGCATTCTCAATCATAGTATCCAAAGATTTTAATGTTATTAAATCTCCAGTTATTTTAGTTAGCATGAAATTATTTATACAATTAACAGCTTCATTTGTAGGAACTAATAAAGCTCTTTCACATAGAAATTCTTTAGATGTGCAATTGTGTTGAATATCTGCAAAAATGTTATTAATGAGTTTATCCACAAAATATATCATACTGCAGAAATCTGCAGAGCACTTTTGCATGCTCATTAGTTTCCATCTTCCCTTCACTGATTTGTAGGTCATCAACAAATTAGTTTTATTGATGAATCATAAAATACTGAGACTCTCATATTAACAGAAAGCTTCATTTTAATGATGTGTTTCCATAAATATGAAGATTTAATTAATGCATTTAATTTATCTACTAGAATGCATTTAGATAATATGGGCAGAGTTTGGAAATATTTCCAGCAAGTTATTCTATATGTTATTTAAAGTTCAGTCCAGAGCCTCCAAAACTCATTTGTGAGACATTGTAACTTCATCCCAATAAATAAGTTGCATTATCTCATCAGAGAAGCTTCATTAATATTTTTTCTGATGTTTATGCATTGGATTTTTAACATGTGTAAAATTTAATGGAAGTTTGAGTGCTGAATGAGCTGTACAGTCCCATTCAGTCATTAAACTGAATTTAATTTTGATCATGACATTCATTTTAATTCTATTAGAATATCGGTAATAAGCTAAAGTATTATATTTTCATCAATATAATTTCATTCCTCTAGTACATCTGATAGAAAATATTGAATAGTTCAAAGTTTGTGCCAAATCAGTAGAAGATTAGTTGCAAAGCAGTAATGACCAAGCCTATCAAATCAAATACCTTAGGAACAATTTTTGAAAATCCACAATAGTATGGTTGAAATGCATTTATTTTATATCATCTAGTAATATAACATCATAGTGCATAAGCAGAAAGAGACAAATTGTTGAAAATCTTATTGCTTTGGAAATTTATATGAAATTTGAGTACTGGAAGTAACCAAGTTGGTGCTGCAATCCAAGTCTTTGTAATCCAAAATCTGTAATTTTACCATTTGCATCAAGCCATACAGGGCAAAGATGTAGTTATATACATGCATAATTCTATGAGATTTTTAAGCATTCCTTTTCCTTCTGCTGCAAATCAATATCTCTCTGAAGTACAGACAAAATTCTTTCACATTCTTTTTCACTCAAGTGACATAAATTTATCTTATGACCCATGAATGTTTAAGCCAAAAATATTAAAATAAAGCACACGTAATCCACAAAGACAAATGGAAGATTAAAAATTATTATTCTAGTGAGAAGATAACATAGTTCAAGCATTTACTAAACCACTCCTAATAGGTGAGAAGTAGAATATAAAAATAAAATATTATTTACATATCTATATGTTTTAAAACCTAACAAAACACATGGCTAAAAAAAATAAATAAAAGAAAAATTAAGTTAAACAGTCACTATTTTTACTTCTACAGCAAAAGTGCAGTGAGAATTGGCAGTAAGATTGGTGCAGTGTTAGATTGTTGTAAAAGTGGGGAATGAAAGTGGAAATTATACAATCCATTGTCTCAAATAGTACATTCTATTAAAAATATTGGATTAAAAACTTATGAAAACAATATCAGCCTAATAAAATATTGGTTCTCCAAAATCATGCTTCACAGTATTATCCATTAGTGGATGTGCTTTGATAAAACTAAGAACATTGTCAAGCAAAGTCTGGATATCATTGATACATACCCAAGGTCTAGTTCAGGTCCAACTGCTTTGGATATAGGCAGCCAGACTGAAGAAGATGATGTTCCTTAAAGTGTTTACTAAAAGCTTTCTCAATTTTAGTGAAACTAAATGAACAAATCCATATTTCATCAGACCATTCAATGATCTGGTAAAAGCTGCATAAAACTTTGTGTCATCATTAGAAAATGTATAGATACTTTGAACCTCATTAAAGTAAATGGAAATTCTCTAGAAATAGAACAGTGGAGGCAAGCTTTAATAAATGTTGACCCTGTGCCTTGCAGCAGAGATTTTTTTCCTATATCTCTCTTGCACATCCTTGCTGCTCTTGAGTAAATTATTTTTCCACAGTTGATATATTCCACAGCAGTCTCTCAATAAAAGAAATATATGTAATTACTAATACCATAAGAATTCACAAAATTAGGTTCATCAAGAAATGTAGTGTTGTACCTAGGTGTCTGTAAATACTGAAAAGCTTTTGAGTTATTATGATATCTCTGTAAATGACTGAACCAGCTCTTGTAAACTCTGATATAGCACCACTGTACAATGCAAGAAGATTAGCAGGATTATTATTTGCAATCCATATAGTTGTCACATTATCTCTAGGATCAAAAGGACACTTGGCAATTCCTGTCCAACCCATGGAGATTTTTGTCTGTGGTTCTAGATTATGAACAGTGAGAATTTTATCCTTAGGATTGAAGGCATTAGTGCCACAAATATAAATATGATCTGCACCAATTTTCTGAATTACATGGATATAATTTTGACATTCTAAAAATATTTTTAATTTAATGTGGCAAGACTCATTACCAAAACTTATTGGTTTGACATTATAATCCATTGTATTGAGATTCCATAAATATGCATTATACCTGGTAATACAATATTAATTACTATTTTATAGGTTTTTCAGACTTCTGTTAATATTAAATTTAATAAATATGCATTTTCTGTGCATCATCATGTGTAGTGGCTATTTTGCTGGTGGGTAGGTAGATCATTGGCATATTCAGCATTCAAAATTTCATTAAACTTAATAGTGCTGCTTTATTATTATTTAACTTCTCTTTAATTAAATCAGAAACTGTTTTTTGTTGAGGAAGAACAGTTGGAATTGCAGTAGCCACTCATTGCTAAAATTGAACACAGCCATAATTTAATTCACAATGTATTTCAAAATTGGTAATTAAGTTTCTATTTCAAAATTGGTAATTAAGTTTCTTTGAAGACATGAAATACCAAATTTATCCAAATATTTTCCAGAAATAAATGTAACAATTTGTTCTATTATGAAAAATTATTATAATGATGAAGTCTATATAAAATATTTCTACATGTTAGCTTTATATTTTAGCCATAAATTTTATAAGGTTGGACATATTAAATTTGTTAATTAAAACTAGCCAAAAGTTCTCTGACTTGATAATGCTTCACACATTCCCTGAATATTTTATATTCATTACCATAGAGAACAATAACACACTCAAAATTACTAACATGAACTGTGTAAACACATCCACAAGCATCTCCATATTTAACATAAGGCCAACCTTTAATAGGAATACCAAATGTTTATTTGAAGGAAAAATTGTTTTAAAATATTGCTTAAGTAAGTGTTTTGATATTATATTGGGCAATGCTATTTTTAAAAATAAAATGGTTTTAATTTTTTTAAAAAAATTTTAACATTCCTTATGAAATGGATAAATTAATTAAATTTAGTTTCTCGTGTGAGAAATATTTTTAAACTGAAATTCTAAAAGTTGATCAAATTCAGCATTATAACTGATTGCAAATGCTTCACATTTCTCATTCATACATTCCATTTCCGTAGTACATATTTTAATATGCAAGCAAAAATATACTTTGCATTTAAAAATTTTTTAAATGTCTGTAATCTTTTGATAAGAGCTGTCCTCTTTTTACATTTTTATGATGCCATTGTAAAATGGTTCTGATTTCAACTCCTTTTTATACTACAAATTACCAAAGTTTTTAAAACAATTAAGTACAACAAGGCAAACATTTATAACTATGTAATTCTCTACAAAAAAAAAAAAAAATTGAAAAAAATTCATCAAGATTGGTGCAATATTTGTTGAGTCATAAAGAAACAAACTTACCAAATTATATACTAATATATATGTAAAATAAATAAATAAACTCTGTCTTTAAATTATGAATAGTCATATCCCTATATATGTGTTTAACAGAGATTTAACCTTTAAAACAAATATTAGTATTCAAACATTGAATTTAGACAGTTGGTTAGCCCGAATCTGGTATACAGTACCAAAAGCTTGCGTAGCTATTAATATTTCTTTTAAGTTTTATAGTCTGTGAGTTAGTAAATCAAATAATTTCTCTTTTCTGGATTATTGTCATTTTATATAAATGTGTGCATTATGCAGAAAAGGTAGACTATTGTATACCACATACATAGATATATCATATTCATAGCAACCTAAGTTTATTTAGCTTTCATGGCTTTATAATTTTTTATTTATTACTTAATATTTAAAATACTCAATTTATTCAAATTTAATTAATAGATTCATTTCTTTGAAATTAGTATACATGACTCTTTTTTATTTATAGCCTCATGATCTCCTGCAGTTGCCCAGGCATCTTTAATTTTATGTTTCCTGTCCTCTTTCTCCATACATACAATTTTGGCTATAATCAAATCAAACTTATAGCCTGAATTGTGTTCATTCTTGATAAATATGGATGTAAATGTCAAAACTAATATGTGTAAGAAAGAGCCTAGATGTTTTATTTAAATGTCTAGTCTGAGATTTTAATTTTATTTTTCTATTTTCAGAGAGGGCAGCAAGCATTAAAAAAGTGATCATCAATAATATTCTCTAGCAGATCACCAGATCTTCAGATCCTGTTGCTTAAATTTAAATGAGAGTTGAAGAGAGTTAAATAATTAACCAAAAGTATTTCTGCAGATTAAAAGACTGTATATAATAGTTAATTACCTATGTGAATTGAAAAAACTGTTTATAATAGTTAATCACCATTATATTTATTATTTTTATTGTTATTATATATATAAGTGTAATAATTCTTAAGGCTAAATGGATTTGTAAGTAATCACTAAAAATCAGTCAACACATAGACAATCCCAATATCAGTAACAATCAATAATTTCAAACTCCTTTATTGTTAAAAGGAGGTTTCCTTGACAACAGTTTGAAATTGTTGATTGTTATTGATGTAGTCTAAGTGTTGACTGGCTTTTAATGATATATATATATATATAATATTTAATATTTTCAGTTACATGATGAAAATAAAGTTTTTTGTGGTTTATACCATATATTATTTTGTTTAATTTTCCACCATTTCAATGAAAATTTTTTTTTGTTAATCCACCTATTCTGACTAATCAACCATCAAATATATAAATATTTGAAATAAAGGCACTCTTCACATACCTGAAGTCTAATTGTAAATATAGGGGATTTGAACTCAGATGTTCATGCACCCTTCAACTATCTATACTATCTCATAACACTGATACACATGACCACATACTTGTAGAAAAAATAAATAATTACCAATATAAGTATTTCATGCTAAACCAGCAATCATCAGTTGGTCCAAATTATCATCTCCCACATATATATAATCAGTGCTCAGTATATATTAAGATAGTAAATCTTCATACTTTAATGGACAGGCTTCAATCCAATCCAACCTCCAACTCTTCAGCCATCCATACCATTGAAATCTGATCCCATGCTGATGCTAATATTATTGCCACACCCATGTTAAACTCAAGTCATTCTGACCCTTCATATATATAGGACCTTATCCATTTAAATACATAAAAGAGATATGGGCATAATACAGGCTTAATGTGTAAATATTTGAAATACAGGTGCTCTTCACATATGTGGAGCCTAATTGAGATCAACATGGGTATGGCAATAATATTGACATCAGCATGGGATTTGGACTTTCCATCATCAGATTTTCAATGGTATGGATGGCTGAAATGTTACAGTGGATTGAGGCCTGTCCATTAAAGCATGAAGATTTACTATTTTAATATATGCTGAGCACTGATTATATATATGTGTGGGAGATGATAATCTGGACTAACTGATGAGTGATGGTTTAGCATTGGTGATTATTTATATTTTCTACATGTATGTGGTCATGTGCATCAGTGGTAAGAGATAGTATGAATAGTTGAATGGTGCTTGAAAGTCTGAGTTCAAACCCTTTATATTTACAATTCGACTCCAGATATGAGAAGAGTGCCTTATTTCAAATATTTGCATATTAAGCCTATATCCTGCCCATCCTCCTTCTATGTATTTAAATGGATAAGGTCCTATACATGAGGGATCAAAATGACTTGAGGTCATATGGGTATGGCAATAATATTGGCATCAGCATGGGATTTGGACTTTCCATCATCCAATTTCCAATGGTGTGGATGGATGAAGAGTTAGAGGTTGGAGTCAACTGAAGCATGTCAATTAAAGTATGAAGATTTGCTATCTTACTATATACTGAGCACTGATTATATATGTGTGTGGGAGATGATAAACTAGACTAACTGATGAGTGCTGATTTAGCATGAAATTCATGTATTGCTGATTATTTATCTTTTTTCTATGTATGTGGCCATGTGTATCAGTGGTATGAGATAGTATGAATAATTGAAGAGTGCTTGAAAGTCTGAGTTCAAATCCCTATATTTACCATCAAATATATATAAGAATGATTGTTTTTACTTTCCATTCAATCTCATTATTACTTAAGGCATAACATTAAGATTTCAACTATGACAAGAATGAATGTTATTTTGACTATTTTCATATATATGTATATAACCATTAGAAACCAGTCAACATTTAGACAATCCCAATATAGATAATAACCAACAAGCCGACCTTTATTTATGGTCCCATATATTTATATAGACAATATAGATTACAATTTGGCCACAGAGATTGAAATTTTTGATACAAAGAAGTATAAATAAACATTCTTAAACAGATAAATACAAACTGTTTTGAATGCAGACTAATAAATGGTCAATTATAACATTACAACTTGCAATTATAATTTTCAAATTGCATCCAAAGTATTACTTAAATAATAAGTATAGGGATTTGAACTCAGACTTTCAAGCACCCTCCATCTATCCACATTATCTCATACAAGTGATACACATGACCACACACATATAGAAAAGATAAATAATCACCAATATATTTATTTCATGCTAAACCAGCACTCGTCAGTTAGTCCAGATCATCATCTTCCACCCATATATCAGTTTATAGCAAATCTTCATACTTTAATGGACATGCTTCCATCCATTCCAACCTCCAACTTTTCAGCCGTCCATATCATTGAAAATCTGATGATGAAAACCCAAATACCATGCTGATGCCAATATTATTGCTATGCCCATGTTGACCTCAAGTCATTCTAACCCCTCATGTGTAGGACATTATCCATTTAAATACATAGAAGAGGGATCTATGTATTTTAATGGATGTTGTATGCATGAGGGGTCAGAGTGACTTGAAGTCAACATGGTCATGGCAATAATATTGACATCAGCATGGGATTATTACCATGCCTATGTTGACCTCAAGTCACCCTGACTCCCATGTATAGGACATTATCCACTTAAATACATAGATCTATGTATTTAAATGAATAATGTCCTATACATGAGGGGTCAGAGTGACTTGAAGTCAACATGGGCATGGCAATAATATTGGCATCAGCATGGGATTTGGGTTTTCATCATTAGATTTTCAATGATATGGATGGTGAAAAGTTTGAGGTTGGAGTGGGATAAAACCTGTCTATTAAAGTATGAAGATTTGCTATCTTAATATAAACTGAGCACTGATTATATATATGTGTGAAGATGATAATCTGGACTAACTGATGAGTGCTGGTTTAGCATGAAATATGTATTTTGGTGATAGTTTATATTTTCTACATGTGCATGGTTGTGTGTATCAGTTGTATGAGATAGTGTGGATAGATGAAGGGTGCTTGAAAATCTGAGTTAAAATCCCCTATACTTACAATTAAGCTCCAGGTTTGTGAAGAATGCTCAAGGCTAAATGGGTTTACAAGTAATCATTAGAAACCAGACAATACTTAAACAATCCCAATATAGATACATATATGTAGTTCTTATATAATAAATAAACATCTCAGTGTCATAGCAGCACACTCATTTTACTACTCCGAGTTTGAGTTTTTCAGCTCAGAAACTTCGGATCCCAGATAGCTGACTATTATCAAGTCAACTAATCATTTAATAATTAGTAAATGAATATCTATATTTTTTATCTAGAAGTTAAAAGTTTTATATTATTGTGAGTAATGAGCATCAATTCATTGACTATCAAAATGAAAAATACAATTATAATTTTTATAAAATAGGATCAGAAAAATATATTGTTAGTAAGTAGAGTTAGATCAATATTAATAACAAGAAAGTTGACTAAGTTTAGAATGTTTTTGAATTTGGAATATTAATTTCATAATAAAAAAATGGCTGTTAGAAATGTGGATTTAAAATTGCATTTTTTTGTATAAGGTATTAAACATATCATAACTTTATACTCAATAATAAGTTGCTCTCTAACAAAATGATCTATTTTCTTCACAAATATACATACTTTTTAATGTGAAAAATAGAAAAAGTTTATACTCTTCTCTCAGCATGAGGGCAAATAATTAGGGTAAAAAGGACCATGATTCTCTAAAATCATATTGAATCTCTGGTAACCATTAATTTATAATTGGAAGCAATCTATTCAATAAAATTCTTGAAAGTAGCTTTGTGTTAATGGATAATAATAATATTCCATAAAAATTCCTGCAATTCCCTTGTTTTAAAAATGGAAACGATAAAAACATCCTTAAGATTCAGTAGCATAATCCCATAAATCAAAATATTCTTAAAAAAATTCTAATATTTTTGAAACTAACATATTACCACCATAGTTTTAAACCTCCAGTTTTTTTTTTATCAGGACTTGCAGCTTTTGTTCAAATTTAAATGAGTAGATAAATGGATATATCATTGAAGTCATCATCTTAATTTTTGTATCATTATTTAATTAAAATACTCCTCATTGAAAATGCATTTAGACTAAAAGTCAGTGTTATTAATTTTTTTAGTCTTGTTTCAAAATAATAAAAAAGCAATAGGATCCACACACGATAAACCAAAGACTGCTTTTGAGAAAATCAATAAATGTTGTTGGGACTGATTTACTTGTATATTGCAGAGATTTCCAAAAAGTTAATTGTCTTCTAGAACAAAAGTGTCAAAAAAATGGCAGCCCTTACAGTTTTAAATTTGCAATGGTAATTTCACAAACTTTAGCCCTGGACAAAAATTATCTGAAATTATCCTGAAGAAAGAAATACAATTTAAAACTTCAGATATATGCTAAGCATATTAGATACCTAATTATATCTGAAAAATGAAATAGTTCCATATAAATTACATCTAACAATAAAATAAATAAAAAGAAACAAATTAAAATTAATTAGGTAAACAAAGATTAAGGGATAAACAGGTACACAATCTGTTTTACTTTGTGCTTTGTATGTCTATTATATATAGAAATTGCTATAAGATAATCATGTTTAAGCAATAATCACCATGAGTGAGGCAAGTCACAAGATTATCTGAAAGCTCTATATGTTATATTTATTGCATGGTTTAATCATAACAGCATGATAACTCTTTTCCTTCCTCCTAAGGTTCATGGAATATAGCAGCTGTTTTATCATTCCTTGTGCTCAAATTGTTATGAATTTTTTGAGAAATAAATCATTTAATTAATTTTTTTATTTTAGTGACAAGTTATAAAAATTTGCTGAAAGTGCTACCCACCAACAGACCAACAGCATTTAGACTGTTCTTAGAAATTTGCTCTTGGCTAGAGAATGGGAAGTCATAAAATTTATAATCAAAAATTATTTTATAAAATATAGTCAACTTGCTTGGGAAATGAATGAATGAATTAACTCACCTATGTATATCCAATTGTTAATAAAGTAAATTAAAGGTATTTACAGTCTCTTTCTTAAATCCATTATACAATAGAATTAGTGCAATAAACAGAATTCTAGTGGCTTATAACATGTATATCCAGATAGCAAACACATAATTACCATAAGTAAAATAAGTCATAACAAAATTGTATGTAAAAAGTCTTTCTCAAATTATACCAGGAAATAAAAAAGTCCATTAGATTATTTGCCCTCCCAGTCAGGGGAAAAATGCATCTTTGCAATGACAAAAACTGATTTACTTAAAATAATTTGATTTAAGTATGGGTTTGTAGATTGATGCGATTTCTTCCTAAAGGCAAACTGAATTACAACTTGTGGAATTTTTAATTATATGTTGTTCTGTCGCATATGAAATATGTTCATAGGCAATTTTATTTCATCTTTCAAACCTGAAATTTGAGCAGACAATTCCTTAATTGCTTACTTAATTTTTGAAATTCTTGACCATACTGCAGAGGCATCATTTTAACCTCAGTTGCCAGAGGATAATGAAAATGTATTGGGCTTCAAATTGAACTTAAAAAAATAAGCTCCTAACCTGTGCTTTTAAAATTTTTCCTGAGTCACTTTGTGACACCCGTTCAGTTTGAGGTTAAATCTTTTAAAAACAGAAGCAAGATTTGGGATTCTGCAGTTTTCCAGGTATTTTAATGGACAATTGTAAGAATGAGATCTGCATTGTAAAAGACCAATTAGAGTAATAAAATTGAGTTTATATAAATTTGAATAATGTTTGCTGGTAAATCAAAATGGACTCACCACTAACAATACAAGTTTACAAAGTTATTCAAGTATTTAGAAGTTTTAGGAAATTTTACAGGTGAAACTAATATGATTTATCTCTCCACAGAGATTTATGGTTTACCAGTGATAACAGTGATTTGAGCATATTTAGATTATTTCCACCACAACCATAAAAAAAAAAAATGTCAGGAAAAAAAAAATTAAGCTCCAAAACTCCAGAAGAAAAAAGGTTTAAATCAAACAACCCAAAGATTTGAGGGAAGTTAATATAAAATGAAAATTCAAATTGTAGCTTAGCTATCATTTCATCAAACATTACCAAGACAAACAAATCTCTCCTTAGTGAAACAGTTGTAAACATGACCAAAATAAGCAAAACATTTTATTTGTTTCTGAGCTATGACATTCAATTATTTTAGGATATGCAGTGTTCAAAGTGAGCTAGCTCATAAATATAAAATTTAAAAAGAAAATATTCAAAAGCCTTTGGTGGAAAATGGTGTCATGAACTAGGATTTCCAGTCTCCCTACAAATAAATAAAAATGTCAATATTAATTCTTATTAAGCACAATGTCAGCTAAGCACAATGTAAGCATGTAATACTAAAATAAGGCTATAGCCTTAGTACATGCAACTTGAGTGCTTAATTTATTACAAGAGAGACCTCGACAAATCTAAATGCAAGATTCGACTTTATAAAGATAAGAGTGACCACTCTTATCTTCAACCTATTTTTCTAAATATATAGGCAAATCTAAAGCATTTCGATTTGGGAGTGTGAAGCTAATAAATTCTTCACTGATTTAGTCAACTATTTCTGTTAAACATTAATGATTGTGAAATCTTTCGATTTACAATGAGTTAAGAGTCAGATCTTAAATTTAGAAATATTTTGAATCAATTTAAAGTTGTAAATATTAATTTTTATTAAGCTCAATGTCAGCATGTAAAATATATGTCATAAACTGACCTTGTAAATCATTAAGACAAAGTTGCAAATGAATTAGATAAATTGCAGCTGAAAGGAATCAAGAAATCAATGTTAACATCTAAGAGTCACTACATTAATGCTTGTTATAAAGAATAATGGACAAATTATAGTTTATGGTGATGTTTTATGCACTGTCAATAAGGCACTAGATAATTAATCACCGTTTTTTAAAAAATAAATTCTCTTTACAATGTCAGGAGATAGAATTTTTACAAAAATTAACTTTTGTTACTTTCTGCAATCACTGGACAATATTGAGTTTTGCAATGCATTGATAATAATGATCATTGATAGATCATATAAAGTTAACCATCTTCTGTTTAGTATAGTGAGTAATTAATCATTTTGCTGATGGGATGTCACCCTATTTTGAGATTTTCTTACTGTAGCTAAATTTCCAGATATCAAAATCAGTCCAGAAAAATATTTAAAGTCAGAGAATTTTAGTTTCTTGGTAATAAAATCAATGTTAAGGGTGTCTGTTCAATTAAGAAAAAGATGATGGCAATTCTCAATGCTTAGTAACAAAAGGAAAATAAAAATTTCTAGGCTTTGTCAACAATTATAAAAACGTTCTCCTGACTAATGAAGGAAATTTTAAGATTATATCGATATATAATTATTATCTTATTTCACTTTTGTTGACAAATAAACATCAACATTTGGCTACTGATAAAGATAGTACACATATGGAGCAAATTATTTTAATAAAATATTTTAACTTAAAATTTTTTTTTTCTAAGACGGTATTTATTTATTTTTACCTAATACATTAACTCATAATACACTGTATGGCTTGTTATCGCAGAATAAATTTGGTCAATTAAATGAACATTTTTCATGTCACATCATCTCCTAAGCAACTGATTGTAATTTTATATATATACTTCTTAAAATTTATGTTAATTTGACTAGGAAATATATATTTAAAAATGCTAAGTAAAATAACTGTATTTATATTTATAATGCTTACGATTAAAATCATCTAATGTTTATTAGAAAATTAATTCAGTTATTAAAAACCTCATTTACAAATGCGATAAACTATTTATCATCATTGTCAATATATATATTTAAAAAAAAAAAGAATTTAAATAAGTAACGCCACATCAAATGCATTTAAACAAAAATCATAAAACCTATGGAATTATTAAACAACACGTTAATTAGTTTGAGTTTGAATGTCACAGTGTTTTGAATGATTATCTACTAGAAGTTAGCTGTCTTTTACAAATATATTTTAAAACGACAAACGGACTAAACCGTATTAGCCTTCATTACATTGGAAACCTGTCAGCCCTGACTTCTTTAGAAACCAACAATACCAAACTAAGCAAGTATATGAGAGACTTTTATGAACTGGAGATAATATTAATTAGTACGACAATTTACTAATAATTGCTTGCATTCTGGAAAGAATCGCTTGATTAGACGCACTTTTTCCCCCAAATAATCCTCTTAACTTTGAACAATCTACCCTATAGGTTTGTCGGCCTCTTCTTTTTACAAGTGTTGTGAATGGCTTACAGAAACGTTTTATTTCTTGTAAGGTTTTATTTAACTTCATGCCCACAGCAAAACAGAAACTTTTCATGTAATAAGACAAATAAGCTAGGTTAAAAAAGAAATGGTCTGTAAAAGAATTCAAGCTATTATCTAAAAATTGTTTACTATCAATTAGAAAGCTTGAAATAACGTTTAAAAATAATTATACTATCGATTTAATGTAAGTAAAAAAAGTTCCAAAGTATAATGTTATTTTTTAAAGAAATATAAGATATTTTTAGTAACTCGATTTATTTTCTATTCAGTATGTATAGTGTGCGACACATAAAATCCCAAAATGACAGATTTTAAGATTAATGTAAGAACCAGAAAATTGTAAGCTCGTTTAACTAATTGCTTAATTTGCTATGATAGGTGAAAATTTTCTATAGCAAACAACTTTTACATATAAACACAAATATGACACGCTTTCATTACCGTTATATATATGAATAGATAGATAAAACGCAGCAGAATGAAGGTCTTATCAACAATTCTCCATAGAAAAACAGTTAAAGAGCAGGCATTACAAATCGGACTCTCAAATTTCTGGCAAGTGGTTGTGCTTTTATTTCTTAACTAAGTATAGCTATATTCTTATTTCCTACCAATATTCGATGGTTAACTAGATTGGCAATGATGAGCTATCTGAAAGAAAATCTGTAAAACCCACTGAAACTTAAAAAAAAAAGGAATTTATTTTGTTGGGATTTAAGTTCAAGTCATAGGTTAAATGTTTTCTTACTATTTCATGTACACTCACACACCTATGTAATGTTTAAATTATACATTGAAAAATAATCTAAAATATTTGAGAACAATAAACTTTTGAAGTGAGGACGCCTTAAATATAAAGTCACATAGCTTTAAAGTCTAACTGCAAAGCAGACACAGAAATGAATTCATGATCTTATATGGGAAATAGATTTAAATAATGATAATTATGAAAATGAATTTGTATTCTTTGGAAATTTTAACAAAGCTCTATCGAAATTAGCCCAAATTTATGTCTACAAAGCAGAGCCCCATTTTAATAATCTTATAAAGGAATATCATTATTATTAATTTTAGAAATTTAATATAGAAGGCACATGAAGAGTTCATCATTTAAAAATTTTACATATCATTTTGAAAAGTAATTTTCTAATATTGCATAATAATGATGAGATTATTTTCTCAATATGTTAATAAAATGAGTACTTAGAAAGTCTTCTGCCTTGTAAATCTAAATTTGGACCAATTTCAATCTCCAGATAATTGTTTGTTCTCATAATTACTGCTGACCAAATCCAATGGATTCATTTTTATATGCTTTGCAGTTAGATTTTGATATTATACATAAGAGGATGTAAACGATGTTTTCATAAATCCACAAGTATCCTTTTATACTTATAATTATAGTTACATCATTCATTCAGTTGATTAAATGATGCCAAAGTTTTTTTTTTCATTGCATAGTTTTGCCCAGATAAGGAAATTTATTATTGGCTAAATTATCATAAATAACATAGTTCTATGAATGTTATTATCAGATTCAGTGATAGTGTGACTGACTTAAAAGTTTTGCATCACTTTCTAGATAAAGAAAATTAAAAAACTCTCTTTGTGTGGCCAATTAAATGGAATAGTGTTCAAACATCACACAGAAATAGATATCTCATCAAGTAATTATATGATCACCATTACTTTTGAACATTGGGTAATTAATCATTTAATATGAAAAAAGGGGGATATTGTTTGTTTGTTTTTTACATTTATTTTATAAACACATAGTACTAATAATAACTGTTATATGCTAATAACTGTTATATGCTTGATGTATTTATTAATTAAACGAATAATTAAATCATAATGTTTCTTTGAATCTGTCAAGTTTTTATATTTATGAATTAATATTACAATTCATAAGATCTTTGATTTAATTTTTTTCTTTGGAAAAAAACAATACTAAGGTAGTATAAAAAATATAAAAGAAAAAATATATAGCTTTAAAGTGATGAGTATAATTGAATTATATTTTACAATATGCCTAAAGGCATCATAAATATACTTTAAAAATTAATTATTTTGATTAAAGTTTGGAATTAGTCTATAATGTAAATCATTAATCATTTATAAATTAAATAGATATTAAGTAATAAATTATTTCTCTAAAAATGTCATGAATTTATGTAAAATTCATTTTAAATAGAGAGAGAGGAAAAAAGATAAAACATATAGTGCAATGAAAGTAAATACAAAATGTTTTTTTTCATATGTCAAATGCGTTGACTGGGAAGCAAACCCAGGTCAGCTGCTTGGAAGGTAGCTATGCTAACCACTATATTAAAAAATAGTGAAAAATCCTTTTTTAATCAGTAAAATAATTAAAAAATAAAATACATATACAGAAGATTTTCATTGTTCATTAGTAACATTTTTGTATGATCACAAGTGTACAAATGATAAAATTTTCACAGTTTCATAAAAGAAAAATCCACATACTAAATTTATGCCTCTGAATTTCTATTTTAGCAGCATGCATACCAATTCATATAAAGAAGTTTCTGATTGATACATGGAAAGGATTTAAATAGGATTTTGCCTGTGAGTGGTTACAATAATTTGAAAGTTGTTATTGAAAAAGCAAAAAGTTACACTGATTCAAAATGGAAGTTCTACTAAGAGTTTAAATAGTTAAAATTTAAATAAAAGTAGTAAAATGTTTAATTTGAAATGTCCATTCAAGATGAAGTATATATATGGTACTTACAATGTGATATGTTGATTGAAACAGTTGGTGAGAATTATTTTTATTGTTATTGTTGGTATATTCATAACATACCAAAGAAAACCATGAGGATTTAAAAGTAATTGTTACAATGTAAAGATTCATTAAAAAAAGTGTAGTATATTAAAAACAAAGTTTATGAAATAAATTATTTTATAATGGAAAAAAGAAACAGTGAGCACACACAAAAAATATAAAAGTAATTGAAAGTGTTAAATACTGTACTACAATCATTTTCTGATAATGTGCTGCACAGAGGCTCAAATTTGAATACTTTAATATATCTAATAATTCTTTATTACTGTACTTATATATATATATATACACAAACATTGCAATTCATGCACTTTTTAAAAGTTTGTTTTATTAACATCTTTACTTAAAAGTGTTAGAATTATAGCTTAAATGTAAAACTAGGAATGATCTAAAGAAAAAAATGTGATAAATGAAATTACAGTATTATTCATCATATATAAATACAATAATATCACATTAACATTAATGTACAGTTATCAAACTATATTTTTGTTTGTAATTACAATATAACATCAGTATATTTTAAACTAAAAAAAAAAAAAAAATCTACATTTATAGTTTAAAATAAAAATTATCAAATTGAACAAAATGTAGATATCACTCATTATTGCAAAATATAATACCTATGTAGCAATTTAATAAAAAAATATAAATGTAAAACTAAAAATTTAATAAAAGTTTTTTTATGTAAACACATAATCTTTTTTCATTTCTTGTCTATATAATTTTAAATTTTTCTATAAACATATATAATTATAAAAAATATATTTTCCATTTATAATAAAAGCACATTTCAAATAAGAGAAACAATTTTTGAAATAAAAAGTGACTTTTAAAATCTTTCCTGTTTTGCAAAATATAATACGAACCATTATGGTAATTTGATCATTGCATTATAGAGCTTTTTTTGTTGACAACTTTTGACACTTAGAAAAAAAAACTAAATCACAGATTCATAACTAATATATTGGAACAATTATTCAATAAAATTGCAAAACATATATTGAATAAGATATTTATTTTATATAGCGCTAATTGTATAAATCATAATATTAATAATTAGCCATTAAGCTAATGCACATGTGCTTTATGGATTTTAAAATATAAATGAATACTCTCACTTTCCAAACACAAGATAAAGTCTTTGTGAAAAGTTAGAATGAATTCATCTATCTTTTCAACTCAAACGTTTATGTATGGGCAAATCTTAAACGTTTGGAAATGAGAGTGTGAAGATGTTAAGCAATTACTTTAAATTACTTTTACTATGCCTGAATAAATGACACTTGCAAATTTTTTTCTAGAATTTATAGTTAAAATCCATAAAGTGCATATGCATTAGCTTAATCGCTAAAACATATATTGGTAGAGAGAGTATTTAAACAACATCTAAAAACATCATAACTAGAAAAATTTGATTACCAGTACAACTCTGAAATTGCACAGAATTAGATAAAATTTATTTTGCAAAAAATATTACTTATTAATTGTATTGTACTTTAAAATTTGAAGATAAATTGGTAATGATTAAATTATGAAAGATATGAAAGACAAAAGCAAATCAACATTTAATTAAATGTTAAGAGGAAAAGCAAAACTTTACTTAACCTTTTTATATTGCTTCCTGAGCTTTGCACATATTTTTTATTTCCTATTTATTTCTTGATGCATGATATTAGGATAGAGAGGGCTTATCTTTTAATTTTTTTTTACCTAGGTACTGGGTTTTTTTATATTTTAAAAATAAATACTAATTATAATTGTTATAGTTAATCTTTTTTGAATTGTCTCTGGAAATTTGCATTATTGTGCGAACTAGCTCATTTTATTTGCAATGCATCCTTACATTGTTATGGTTGCATTTACATTATTTAGCAGTATGCAACCTAATATTGCTTTTTTTAAATTTCAGCACATCTATATAATATGTCGATGAAATTATATGAAGATGGCAGTTCTAATTAATGAAATATTTTATTTTCCATGGACTCTCACTAATAAACATTTTTCACTTAGAAGAGAACATGCTTAAAAACAATTATTATCTATTTTTTATTAGCACTTTTTAAATTCATCATAACATGTAAGTTATATAATAATTATTTATGAGTTGTTTTTTTTTAACAATATTTCAGTAAAAAGTTTCTCCTTCTTTATATTGTAGATTTAAAAAAAAACACACATACTTTTTCTATTGTAGATTTTGCAAGATGTGATATCTAACTTACTGAAAAATATTAGAATTCAAATGTTTTGCTCTTACATCTAATTATATTTTTATATAATATTTTAGAAATGATAATGTATATCCATATGATTCAAAACCTTCGATTTATATAAATATTCATAATCTCATATATATATATATATTATAACGTTTTCTGTTTTGTTAGGTCTCTACACGCTAATATAAATTGTGTGTGAGTTGATCAAGCTACGTCAAAAAAAAGAAAGTTATATTTCTATTGTAAAAACATAGCTATATTTCCTGATCAACTCGGCCTATTAATTGTTGAGAATTGTGCTATTGACAAAATCAGCTTTTAATTTATTTAATCTGGGTGCCAGAATTCCTAAGAATTCGCTGAAATCATCATATAACATCTCACAAATAAAAAAAAATACTTTTAAACTAATCGGTATTACATCATACTGTAACAAGAATTATTTTTTTAAGATTATTATTCCTGGGCTTATTCAAACATATTGGCAAAGGTAAATTACATTTTAAATCTTATTAAACTAATAATAATATTTAATAATAAAAAATAATAACTATTATTAATAACGCACAAATGAAAATTGGTATTAGAAATATTTTTTTTATTCTAATAGATTAAAAAAATAAAATTTGAAAGGCAATTATTTATCAAATAAATTGGAGAGAACACAATTCAGATGTGAATCAATTAATAAAAAACAATTTTACAATTACAGCTCACTTCCAAATTTCTAGAAAGTTACTAAAAAATGAATGTCTCTTGCACAAGAAATTTAATGTCTCTATCGGGATTGTTTAAACATACTTTTAGAAATTGTTTGAAAATGTTTAATTTGGTCACAATCAGGAGTAATGAAGCATTACTTACCAGTAAGTTTTGTGAATTCAGTAGTAGATAACTATGCATAGTTTTTTGGGTAGAATGAACTCGGCCTTTTGGTTATTATTTGATCTTGTGGTCCATTCTCCTAATCGGTCATGAAGGCTTTTCCTGATGTACATCTTCAAGCACAATGTTTGCAGAAGCTCCGGTTCACTCTGACATGCCAAATTATTTCAGTGTAGGGCGATCCTGGATGTATTATTGTTATCCAGGACTGACTAGAGAGACTAATGGAACGAGACCTTCTAACCGAATCCCTCCTTTTTATACCAGAAGTCCAGTTTTCAGACTTCTGCGCATGCTATTATCATGGCGTTTTTTGGTTCATAATCTTGTAGATTCTTTATAAAATTTACATTATAAAGTTCTCTTTTCTTATCAAGTTTTTCGGCCATCTTTAATTAGCCAAAATATTTTTACTTTCTCTTATCTTTTTTATTTTACTTTTGGAATTTTTTTTGTCCTCTCCAATTTTACTTTTATTTATACTTACATAAAAAAAAAACGAAAGAATAATTTAACTTTCATTGTACATTTTTTTTTTTTTAAAAAAAATTAGTCAAAAAAAATAAATCTAAATTTACTTTTATTTTTTTAGCTTTTACTAAATGCCAATATATTTGCAACGTATATAAATAAACGTTACAATATATATATAAACAATTATACTGTAGTAATATGTGTCTTTCTTACAAATATATACACATTTGCAAAAACAATTATAAACTCATTTCTTTGGTATATATATATTGTGATGGGGATGAGAATCAAACTACATCACAAGGTTGTGATCATATCAATAATAGATAATTAAAATTACCCCAAATCCAAAAACTCAACCAGACTAGCCAAGAAAAAATAAAATCAAAAACACAAACAATGGTTTCATTGCTACAAGCAGACTACTCAAGTTTAAAGAACTACAAAACAACACCAAATTTATATTAAACAAAACATTACCCACAAATCCATTTACTTCCCATCCACCCTTAATATTAAAAGAAATTTTAAATAAGTTAATTGCTTCAGAATAATGAATTTTCAATAATAAAGATTATTTAATTTTTCTTTTTATTTCATTTTTCTCAAAGAAAATAACCTTAGCTTCATCAAAATTAATAGTGTGGCCTGTATCTTTTTCATGGTCATACAAAGCAGAACTAAGATATTTATTTCTAACCCTACTTTTATGAAGCTTTATTTTTTCATTTAAACTCAAATTACTCTGACTTATGTAAATCTTCTTACAAAAACAAGGGATAAAATATACTATACCAGGAATAGTCTTCCTATCAAAAATTTTCTTTGTATTATTTAATAAATTAATACCCCTTTTCCAAGCAATTTTCTTATTTCCAAACAAATTGCCATTTTTACATACAATTTTCTAAGAAGACAACTTAAATGGCAAATAAATAAAATCATATTTTTCTTTATCCTTTACATCCTTACAATTATTACTATTAAAAAAAATACTTTTAAGAAATTTATCAGAGTAGCCAACACTCAAAGAATCTTTATAAAATTGACCTTTTTGAAACAAAACTACCCCACTAGAATTATTTAATTTCTTATTCCTATAACAATAATTTTTTAAAGCAGCTACTTTATGAGATACAAACTGATAGTTATCAGGTTTAATTATAGATGTTAATTATTTACCTTTAACAAAATGACTGCATACTAAACAATTAGTCTTTACATTTCTAATCACCAAAAGATCTAAAAATTTTACTTCACAAAATCTAACTCCCTCCTTCTGCCACACATCTTATAGAAGGATCAAAACAATTAAACTCATTTACAAATTCCTTCAATTTATCATTATCCACTATTTTTAGATTTGGGATAATTTTAATTATTTATTGACTAATTTATAAAGCTTTATGCTTGTAATGTCTAATCAATGATAGATAGATATGTCTGTGGATGTGGTATACATATGCTTGCGAGATTGGATATATTTTCAGTTATTTTTATAAGATTGAAAGTTAAGTTTGATATTTAGAATTTAAGGGTAAAATAAATTAAAAGGAAAAGAGTAAACTAACGATAATTAGTTAAGAATTTTGTTATCTCTCATCTCATAATTAATTAAGAATTTTATTATCTTATCTCATTTTTGTTTGAAGAAAAAGATTTTTCTTTTATCAAACTTATTTAAACTTAAATTCTGAAAACTTTGTTAGCTTTACACTAGTGGGATATTTTAGACTAAATAATATTGTTGCCTTTTGTAATGGCCATATCACATCATTGATTTTATTTCTGTTTTTTCTTTTAAAAAAAGAAAGAATAAAGACGACAAGAGAATGATTCAGTATTTTCTTTTGTGTTGTAAATTATGAATAGGGTTTTTTTGAATAGGAATAAAATAAAAGGGTCAGTAGCTACTAAAAAGAAAAAAAAAGAAAAGAGAAGATGGGCAAGATTGGCTACTTCTTCAGTTTTTGTTGCTTCTTAAAGTTGAGAGAAAAACTGATAATAATGACAAAACTGCAAAACTAATAAATTCTTGCAGAAAGTAGAATTTTATATTATAAAAATATTGGTGGGTTGCATTAATTGATGGATAATATCAATGCAAGGAAATAAACTAAAAAATAATTCATGATAGCATGTACTTTCAGTCTGTAGAAGTAAAGTGGGATGGATGAAATGTTAATCACTAAATCTATCAAAATAAATCAAATGGAGTAAAAAAACTTTAAAGTATGATAGTTCTGCTCATCATTTCTGTCTTCCAACTAGCAAGTGCTTGCCTACAAGATTAATTGGAAGAAATCCTTATGCCAAAATGTACCCTGGTGATAATATTATTTATAGGAAATGTGTTTGAAGCCCCTGACTAGTCATCCAGTGAAAAACAAGAGTGAACCAAAAAGAATTATTAAAAGAGCTCTGGACATTATCATTTCTGTGGTTTGTGGAAAAGAAAAAAAACTATTCAGTGTAGTAAACTTACCAGGTTTGCTAAATTTAATCTTGGGATAAAAGGTTAATTTTTTTACATGTATTTATAAATAGTTAACTATTATTATTACTATTATTTTTTATATACTTATGAATGTATTATAAATTTATTGTATTAATTTTTTTGCTTTCATGGTTTATAGAAACATATATGCATATTTTCTTTTTTGTATATCTGAAAGATATTTGCATTTCATGATTGGGTATTAATAGAGTTACTTAAACATTCAATATCCTAATTTAGATTTGGTGTGTGTGTGCGCATATGCAAGCATATGTGATTTTTTTGGTATTTATTAAATGTGTTTGTATTTCACTCAAAGATTATAAGTTAGATTTGTGTGTGTATGCAGTGTATATGCATGTACATAGACATGAATATGCAAATGAGTTGAAGGAAGAAAGGGTTTGTTTTAGCTGTTATTTTTGTTGTTGTGAATAGAGATATTCATTTCAAATTAAAATAATCTTCTTCTTCTTCTTCTTCTTCTTCTTCTTCTTCTTCTTCTTCTTCTTCTTCTTCTTCTTCTTCTTCTTCTTCTTCTTCTTCTTCTTCTTCTTCTTCTTCTTCTTCTTCTTCTTCTTCTTCTTCTTCTTCTTCTTCTTCTTCTTCTTCTTCTTCTTCTTCTTCTTCTTCTTCTTCTTCTTCTTCTTCTTCTTCTTCTTCTTCTTCTTCTTCTTCTTCTTCTTCTTCTTCTTCTTCTTCTTCTTCTTCTTCTTCTTCTTCTTCTTCTTCTTCTTCTTCTTCTTCTTCTTCTTCTTCTTCTTCTTCTTCTTCTTCTTCTTCTTCTTCTTCTTCTTCTTCTTCTTCTTCTTCTTCTTCTTCTTCTTCTTCTTCTTCTTCTTCTTCTTCTTCTTCTTCTTCTTCTTCTTCTTCTTCTTCTTCTTCTTCTTCTTCTTCTTCTTCTTCTTCTTCTTCTTCTTCTTCTTCTTCTTCTTCTTCTTCTTCTTCTTCTTCTTCTTCTTCTTCTTCTTCTTCTTCTTCTTCTTCTTCTTCTTCTTCTTCTTCTTCTTCTTCTTCTTCTTCTTCTTCTTCTTCTTCTTCTTCTTCTTCTTCTTCTTCTTCTTCTTCTTCTTCTTCTTCTTCTTCTTCTTCTTCTTCTTCTTCTTCTTCTTCTTCTTCTTCTTCTTCTTCTTCTTCTTCTTCTTCTTCTTCTTCTTCTTCTTCTTCTTCTTCTTCTTCTTCTTCTTCTTCTTCTTCTTCTTCTTCTTCTTCTTCTTCTTCTTCTTCTTCTTCTTCTTCTTCTTCTTCTTCTTCTTCTTCTTCTTCTTCTTCTTCTTCTTCTTCTTCTTCTTCTTCTTCTTCTTCTTCTTCTTCTTCTTCTTCTTCTTCTTCTTCTTCTTCTTCTTCTTCTTCTTCTTCTTCTTCTTCTTCTTCTTCTTCTTCTTCTTCTTCTCCTTCTTCTTCTCCTTCTCCTTCTTCTTCTTCTTCTTCTTCTTCTTCTTCTTCTTCTTCTTCTTCTCCTCCTTCTCCTTCTCCTCCTCCTCCTTCTTCTTCTTCTTCCTCCTCCTCCTCCTCCTTCTTCTTCTTCTTCTTCTTCTCCTTCTTCTTCTTCTTCTCTCCTTCTTCTCCTCCTCTCTTCTTCTTCTCCTTCTTCTTCTTCTTCCTCCTCCTCCTCCTTCTTCTTCCTCCTCCTCCTCCTTCTTCTTCTTCTTCCTCCTCCTCCTCCTTCCTTCTTTCTTCTTCTTCTTCTTCTTTTTCTTCTTCTTCTCCTTCTTCTTCTTCTTCTTCTTCCTCCTTCTCCTCCTTCTCCTTCTTCTTCCTCCTCCTCCTTCTTCTTCTTCCTCCTCCTCCTTCTTCTTCTTCCTCCTCCTTCTTCTTCTTCTTCCTCCTCCTCCTTCTTCTTCTTCTTCCTCCTCCTTCTTCTTCCTCCTCCTCCTTCTTCTTCTTCCTCCTCCTCCTTCTTCTTCTGTATGTTAGGTATTATATTTAAAACTTTTTGAATGATATTGTAAACCATAAATGTACTGGTATAATTATTCATAAATTAACTATTAAATTGTTTAAAATCTATGGTCTGAAGTTCAGTTATCTCTCTCACTCTACACAAATATAAATTGACTACTGCTAATATTATTTTTATTATGTGTTTTATTATATGCCATTCACACTGAGAACTAGAATGGAGTACTGAGGTTTTATTGGGAAGAAATGGTTGATATCGTAGTAAGTATCTCTTCAGAGCATAATTTCTAAAAAAAAATGTTATTCATACATCATAAATATGCTCGGCAAAGGATATGCTATCAAGAAGGTGACCAGAAAATATAACTAATTGTTATTGATTTCTCCTTTTGTGAATAATATAGTACTTATTGTGTATGTGCATTGGGCTTGAAATAATTCTACATGTGAGTAGCACATGTTGTAATTCATGCATACCACATGTGAGACTCATTGTAGTCATACACAGATAAATAGAGAAGGAGGATGGATGTTACTGGTACAGTATATTTATAATATTAATAAAAAACACCCTTTTTTGATATGTGTATATATATATATATAATAAAAATGTATAATTTTTATCATTTATTTAAAAAAAATATTAAACAAAGAAAAGGTTTACCTTTTGGCCTTACAATTTTGTTTAAGTGTGATTGTTAGAGAAAGAGTTATTTTATTTTAATGTGGAAAAAAAATAAAAATGTTTTTCTCCAATGAGTCTTTTAGTAATATATATGTTCAGTTTAAAGAGCATCAGACTTTTATTTAAACTAAGAATCTGATTTGGAATATATAAAAATCCAAAGCACTCTCTCAAGAACTTAATTAATAACTTCGTAGAATTTATAAAACGTTAGATTTGTATGGAATTTTCATTAAAATTCATAAGAAAAATGAATTAATTTTATGAGAAAAACTTCCCTAATATCTATCATTTATTTAGAAAATGTGGTGACTTGAAATTTGTTTTTTTTCTGACCAGTCCGAATACTGATGTTCAGTTTTGATGATGCATTGCAATATCACCAAACTAAAAAAACAGCATCAAGGAATTTGCACAGCTGGGCTGGAAAGATTGAAGTGTTGGTGAATTATTTTGCATATCTATTGAATACTAAGACTTAGAATTTTATATAACATTTCCCCCCTCTTATTATCATTATTTTTCTCATCCATATATGGAACTTTCTCACTATCAATATCAGAACAGAGAGATTCCCATTTTAAATCGGAGTATCAAAACTCATTCCAGGCAATCACTCATCTCATACTGAGCAATAATTGATATAGATGCCATTTTATTTAACAAAAAAAAAATATTAACTTTGCAATCTAATGTTTATATGTAGCAGGAAATCTAATACTTTCCTCATATAAATTAAAATTTTTAAATTATAAGTATAATATTTACACATCAAAAGCTATATGAAATATTTATAATAGTACTGAATATCTACATAAAAGTATATAATATCTAAATACTAATATATTTACATAATCGGGAAACAAAAAATATTACTGTGCAGTCTGAATGTATACAAAATTAAAAAGTCTTTTTTCGTATAAAATAAAAATATCTAGTTATACATTTAGCATATATCAAAAAGTTTTATAAAATTTATATAATATTTAAAACTGACATAAAGTATATATGTATATTGTAATGGTCAATTAAGCGAATGCTAATTAATAAAACCTTAACTAATAAGCAAATAACTCTACTAATGTGATAAAATATTTATATGTTTTAAAGGTCTATAACAGGAATCCACAAATTTTTTAATATGAAAAGCCATTTTGTTTAAATCCTCTCCCCCCATTAAAGAGCATAAAGGAAAGAGGTGAAAACACATTCATGAAAAATACAAATGTCAGTTGATAAATTTGAACATTTATTTTAGTAATAGAACATCCTATCGAAAATAAAAATTATCTTAAAAATAAACAAAACAAAAAAACAAAAAATGACTTTGATAATTTGATTTATTCACAATTTTTTCCATATACAACAGGCATGTCAAATATGTGGTCTGCTGACAAAAATGTGTGGCCTGCCAAGATTAGTAACCATAATGATAATATATTTTTTGACAATATTGGATTTTTTAAAATTATGATTATACATACATAAATGAATTAAATCAATGCTCCTTGGATGTTACTCTGTCTGCCAAGCTTGGCAGATGATTATTTTTTTAAAATATAGTTTCAGGGATATACAATAAATGTTAAAAAACAAAATGGTTGACAAGTAGTGGTCATATTTAATATTTACATTTCTTTTATTATTATTTTTTAAAAACAAAAATTTCTGCACAAATTAATTGTAATATTTCCAATTTATTTAATATTATTTTTTGTATTAAGTCAATTTATTAATATAATTATAATAAAAATATAAGAAATATAAAGTGTCATATTGCATGCTTTTTAGAAGACACGATCTCGTACTTTTGTAAATACTTTACTGCATAATGTTTCGTCAAAGGAATATCCCAAACTTTCATCATTTTGCCAAAAACGTATTTCAAAAATTTTTTGATTTTTATTAAATGTTGTAGTATTGCCTATAAAATGGGTCCACAAAATTTATTCAGTCTTATAATGCAGAATATATTTTAAATGTGAGATATCAAATCACCTCAACTGCTAAGAAATTTTCAGCTATTCCCTCTATGACTAAAGAAATTTTAGTGCACCCTCTGTGACTAAATATATTTATTCACAAAGGGCATAGCTAAAAATTTCTTAATGTTTGAGGTAATTTGATATTTGAAAGTTTTTAATGTTTTTAATGTTTGAGATGATTTGATGTTTATTTCAGATAACATTATGTGCTGGAATTATAGACATATGAGTTATGTTATTGTTTGCACAAGTGAGGCATTTCCAAGATTAAGAAAAGATGATAATGTCTGTATCACTCTGGCAGTTTAACTTGGCTCTGAATGTGAACAAAAGTATACCACTAGTGTTTTCTTTGAGATTGTTAAAAATTCATAACAATGCCAAAGCCTTCTACTAGTATAAATAAAAAATGATGCATTGGAGAAGAACATCACAGTTTTGAAGAATAATGGGAATTACACAATATTTTTTTATTGAAGAAAAAAATAAATTTTATATCTGATATACAGAAACTTCATCACAATTTTCAAAGAATATAATCTCAAGAGGCACTATGATACAAATCATAAAGAATGCTATGACGAATATATTGAGAAACTTTTGAGAAAATAAAAATCTCAAAATTAAAACCGGCACTCAGAAACAACAAAATATATTTACTAAGCCTACTGAAGATAATGAGGCTATTGTTAAAACTAGCTATTTATTAGCACACTTAATTGCAAGCAAGTCAAAAACATTTGTCAATGGAGTATTTATTCATGAATGGATTGTTAAAGCTGTAGAAGTGTTGTATCCAGGACAATTAAAAAAGTTCAAAAATATAAGTTTATCTCAAAATACCATTGCTAGCAGAATTGATACAACCAAGAATTTAAGGAATCAACTAAAATCACTAATTCCAACATTAAAGACTTATTCCATTGCAAATGATGAAAAGTACGGATGCACAAGATATTGCTCAATTAGGTGTTTTATTCACCGATATGATGTAAAATTGAAAGCTAGTAAGAGCTTTTAGAACTTATTGTTATGCATGATATAATTATAGGTGTTTATATTCTTGACAATCTTAAGAAAGTTTTGATTCGATACAATTTACCATTAAAAAGCTAGTTTGTCTTGCAACTGATGGTGTTTCTGTGATGACTGATGTTTTTAAAAGAATTGTTACAAAGTTAAAAGAAAAATAGAAAAAGGCAAGGATTATTTTAAACATTTTCATTGCATTATTCATCAGCAAACATTGTGCTCCAAAGTTTTAAATATTGTACATATGCCCTTAATCATCATCAGTTTGTTAAATTTTTAGATGTATGAAATGAATACATTGATCTTCCTTATTATATGAAATTAGATGGCTTTCCATTTAGAATATTTTGAAGTGATTCTTCAAATTGCTGGATGAAATTAGGGTTTTTTAGAATCAAAAATTAGGAATGTGAAATACTGCAAGATGATCAATGGATAAAGGACTTGGATTTTTAGTTGACATTACAAATCACCTTAGATAATTTAATCTTAAACTACAAGACAAACACAATATAGTCACAAGGTTATTAAATAATAGTACTGTTTTCAAACAAAAATGATTACTTTGAAAAAAAAAAAACAACAACTTCAAAATGCAAATACATCATTTCAAATGTTGCCAGTCAATATTGCAAAAATCACTGGGATTGAAATTTTTAGAATACACTAGTTAAATTGCAATATTAAAAAATGAATTTTTAAAAAGATAATGTGAAACTCAATTTCATATATTTACTTCTCTATCAACTGCCATTGAAACCATGGATAATGATTTTACAACTAGAATTAATTAAAATTCAATGTGATTCCATATTGAAACAAAAATATATAGAGATTGGAATTCCAAATTTCTATAATTATTTAACAGTTGACTGATTTCCCAATATATTGTGTGCCATTAGACATATTTCAACCATGTTCAGCAGTATATATATTTGTGAAAACAATTATTTTCAATTTTAAAAAAACAAGAAGACTGTGGAAAGATCATCTTTATTAATGGACTAGCACATACAATCAATTTTAAAAGTATCTATAGTTTAACAAATTCAACTAAATTTTGAAAAGTTGGTTAATGAGAAATGATGTAAAGTTTCTTTAAAAATTTTTTTTTGATGTTCGGTGTGAAAAACAGATTCTGTACTTTACATGTGTTTTTTAATGTAATTATATTTTATCAAATGTATTTTATATATAAAACTATAAGGTTAATAATAGATAATCTGCTTTCTTTTAATTTCTGTATTTTGTTGCAATGCATTCCATGACTTGATATTAAATAGTTCATGTGGCCCTCAGTGATAATTGAATTTGACATGTTTGATATATAATAACTACTATTCTATAATAAAACTGAATTTAAGAAATGTTGTAATGCATATTTTGTCTCTCATAGAGTCATCAAAATATTTATTACAAAAGAAAATAAATGTGTTTATGTTTATCATGATAAAAAGAGCGATGTTATTTGGATCAAAGAAACCACGTTTGGCTAGCATGAGTCACAGTTTTTCGACTCTTGGACTAAAGCAATGCAAAAATATAGTAATATCTCGGGATCATAAAAGATAAATGTAATGTTATAATGTATAAAAGAGTAAATAAATCTAAGAATATATATATAGCAAATTCTCTCGCGATTTTAAAATTCAAGAAATCAGATAATGTTATTTCAGGGTTTTAATAAAATATTAATAATTATGATAAACTTCAATCGATATAGCTGGATAACAAAGAATATTTTCTTGTACCCAAACAATATTCTAGTAAATCAATGTATATTTGAATAAATAAAATATAGTAATATAATGTGACCATAGACTACTAATTAGATGACGAGTGTGAAAATATAAAATAGGAAAGTGAAAATTATTAATATAAATATACTTGATTTACAAATAAATAATAATAAAAAAAAGAAGTAGAAAAGGAGGAAGAAGAAGAGAAAGAGAAGAATAAGCAACAGAAAAAGAAAAAGCAGAGGAGGAGGAGGAAGAAGAAATAATAATAGTAGTAGTAGCAGTTAATTTTAGTCCTGTCACCATGTTCATTCTAAGTTTCAAATTCTAAGAATTTGCACAATATTAGTTTTTTTTAAAAATAATTTCAACTCATCAGAAAGACTGAACTTGACCTAATTAAATAACACTAGTTATGAAAAAATTTGGTGTGTGTAATAAATAATTTGTAAGAAAAAAAATTTCATTAGCAGCAGTAAACCTTAGTATTTCTAGGCAACAATGAAAAAATTCCAGGTTTAAACCCCCCAAAAGACTACTCAAAATCTGCAATATTTTAGGTAAATTTAACATATATTAAAACAATTATTAACAACTAACTACGCCACACATCTTTTCTAAGATAATTTTGAATTTACAAAAGCTTTTTCTTAAATTATTAAAACCAATCAAAATGGCTGTCATACAACCACATGACAAAGAGATTGGTACCAAATTTGACAAATTTATTATTACCATGCCACAGGGAATATTTTGCATCATTAAAGACCTTTTGCCTTCAAGTCCATCATTATATCAGCTACAGATACCAACTGCTCTCTATATCACTTCCACCCCATGCTCTGGAATCTCAACCAGCTCAAAGTGCCTACCACACATGAACTCATAGCTCCAATGTTACACCAGGGAAAACTCTGAAATAAATACTGCACCACTTGAGAACAACACCATACACTCATTTCAGCAACCCACTGATCCAATGAAGTTTATAAGATTACTTACTCTACCAACTTACCTCAAAATTTAAATGCCCAACACATGAACAATAACAATTAGCCTTGACACCTATAATGCTCACCAACTAATAAGCACAATTTATGTACAGCCATATATCAATGGAACTTACTCCATCCATCCACCCTAAATGTATTAACAAATATCACCATGTGCTTCCATGTCTTTATCTCATAATGCTTTTATAAAATTTAAGTAAACCTAATTTGAAATATGTATCTTGTTTGCAACAATTATTATTCTAACTACTGTAAGTCACCTTTGTTATTCATCATAAGCAAAATTGTAAATTCTCATTGCATATGTAATCTTATGTATCAAATTGTATCTAAATACTCATGTTTTTCACATGCAATTTATGTAACACTGAACAATAAGACAGCCATGAAAACTATAATCCTTCCCACCAAATAGGCCCAATTTATATACAATCATATATTAACCCAACAAACAACTCAAAACCACACCCTATATATATTTTCCTTCATGCTATCATGTGCTTCCACGTATTTTTCTCAACATCCCATTTAAAAATTCTATGTAAACCTAATTTGACACACATATCTTGTTATGTAATGATCATTTTTCTTTCAATGATTATAAGTCAGTTTTTTTTCCCTATCAAAAGCAAGATTGCAATCTTTTAGTACATATATAATATCATGTATCAACTTGTATCTAAGACCTTATGTTTTTCTCCTGTAACTTATGCAACACTTTTTGAGTCTCAATAAAGTTTATCTTTGAAACAACAACAACAATAATAATGATAATGATGCTCACTAACATCACCATCCCACCTACTTTCACCAACCTACTTCTGAATCGTGAGTTTCACATCACTCTTAATGTTAGAAATTCTTCATTCTTCAATCTCATGCAATCAGTCTCACAAGGTTGCCCCTAAGCTCATTATTTTTTACACTCTACATAAACCCACTTTTACAACAAAGATAGAAAAAAATACTGGAATCCAAATTCTAGACACCCAACAATACATTCCCTGTATAACTTACATGAATGGCACCACTGTTTTCCTGTCCTCTCAGAAACAACTCCCCATATTACAAACCATTTTTAATGATTACACAGCAGTTTACAAACTGCACTTTAATCCCCCTCAAAAAACTTCTGCATGGACTCTTCATAAAGAAATCATGTTCCCAAATCCCCCCCCCACTCCATTCTTAGGCTTTCCTTATTACAAAGACTCCCTTGGTATGAGACTCATAATACAAATCAAGTTACAAGATTCTGTAATGCAAATTATCAACTCACTTTCTAAAATATCAATTTACTCCAAGATATACCTGTTCAATACTCTTACTATGATAGAAATCACACACTATGCACCTAGTATCCAATTTTCAAAGATGTTCATTTCTGCCATCAACTCCACGTGCAATAAATTGCTCTAAGTCCACAAAATCACATCAATATTCACAAAATGGCTCAACCACCCGCTCTTGTACAAAGGTCTAGACTTGCAAAGCATTTGGGTATTCTATACACAAAAAGCTATTAACTTAATAGCAGCTATTATAACTGGTTCCAAAACTTCCAGTGCCTGCTGAAATTAACCCCTACAGATAAATTTCCTTCTTCAACACAATATCTCACAAATCTTAGTCACTCAATCCTAAATGCCACCAATCAGATCAGTTTTTTCCACAATTCCAAGTATATTTATTGGAAAACATATAATCTTTATCCAGACTCTGGCAATGATTATCCCTCCTTATGCTTGGAAAAAATAACTATCACTTTCCATTTTCTTTTGTGGTATCATCATCTGTATAAAAATATTTACCCATTCTGTGGGTTATGCCATAAAGCCAAGGAGACTCAACAACATCTTTTCAATGACTTCTGAGCACTAAACTCCACATGACAAATTATGTTAAATGCATACAAGCAGTCTGCTGCTTCCATCGATAACATTACTCAGTCCTTCCAAAGATTAAACATTCCTACAGTGGGTGCAATCACATTTACCCTGTCTATCTTCTGGTGTATCTATTGTACCTTTTTGTTAGGCAGGCATGGGATCACAACATACCTCCCCCAGACATTTTTGTGGCAACCTGGTCACTCATTAGAGAGCAGTCCAATCTATAAGTGACCACTTTTAAATTTTTTTGCATTAAAGTGTATATGAAGGGAGTTTTTGTAAGCAATATATATGAACAAAAATTAATCTAGTGTTCTCTCTATATCCATGTTGTTTGATTTCAGATGTCATGGATTATAATGTGAGGACAGTAGTAAATCATATTATATGTATTTTTAAAACAAATACATATATAAAAGTATCAACTATCTTAAACATTAAGAAATTTTCAGCTATATCTTCTGTAAATAAATGTTTAGAGTCTGAATCTCAAAACAGTTTATTCAAAAAGCATCTCAAAACAGCTAATTCAAAAATGTACCTTTTTGAATTAGCTGTTGTGAGATGCAATCTGTAAATATTTATTCATAGAACACATAGCAGAAAATTTCTTAATGTTTGAGGTGATTTGATATTTGATATCTATTTCAGATAGCAGTATGCACTAGAAACAATTTCATATATAAAAGTATGAAAATAATCTCAGACTGGCTATTTTGAAATATAGACTCTAATATATTTCACAGGAAGCAGTGTTGGATTTTACATCTGGGATGATTTAATATAAAAGTGTATATATATTGTAAATAAATACATATTGAAACTGTGTACAACATACATATGTATAAGTATGGATACATATCGTATATGCAGTATGAACTAAAAAATGTATAAAACGCAAGTTTAGTATTATAAAATTATTTTATTATCATTATTAATTTCCATTTTTTTTAAATTTGTTATGTAATATTTTATGAATGGTAAATAACAAACCAATGATATGGAATCACAGATAGTAGTATACTGCACTTCTTTTACCTCTATAACTTAAATGCTCCTCTCCTTTTTAATATAACTTATACTGAATCTAATTCAATATTTTATATTTAAAAAATAGATGTTCTATACCTTTTCTATCATTCTTATATAAATCACATCTGCATTTCTAATTCTTATCTCATTTTTGCCTTCTTTTCTTAGTATCCAAAACTTCTGTCCTTTTGCAAACAAATTTCTTTTAGTATTATCATAAATCTTTTTACACAATATATTTATACATATCATTATTCTCATATATCACTAAACACTTATCTTAATTAAAAACATGAAATATATTCGTTACATAAATATATAGAACTAAATTCTCCTATTAACTTTGAATATTGTAAAATCTTTCTAACTCACTATGTAAGATTTATTGTCATCTCCAATGTACTAATCTATTTTTGCACAAATATTACAACCTCCATCATAAAAATAGTAAAAAAAAAAACAACCTATATCCTCTGCACATAAAAGAGCTGCTGGATCACATTATTTTTTGTTTTATGTCATTTAGATGCTGCCACCTATCAGGAAACACAAAAGTTAAATTTTTTGTTAATTACAAATGTTTTCTATCATAATAATGAAACAAAGTTTACAAATAATTTCATAAGTTAAGTTATAATATTACTCACATTAGGAATCATTTTATTATAATTGTCAAGTAATTGTTCTAAAAATGTTAAAAAAACTTTAACTCAAATAATTTTTCTAAATATTTTCAGAAAGACTTATCTTGATTCTTTTAGAGATGGTCCTGATAACTGTTTTAACTGTTTATTTTTCCACTAACTTTTTGCTGGACTTTAATTTAAAAAAATTATTGTAAGGTTCTATGCAATCCATTTGGTTAAAAACATTAAGATGACTATTTGTATGTTTGAGCTGAGAAAAAGTGAGGAAGTGGACAATATCAAATTGAGGAAGCAAAGGAGAAAAAAACTAGTAGATACTTTTTAATTTTTTTATTACAAAGATTTTATACTGATAATACATATATATATATTGTAACCTTCCCATAAGAACAAAGAAACGATACACGTATACTATTCTACTAGGTCACTCAACGATAAAGTATAAGAATGATACGATATGAGACTCTCTATCTGATCTAAACAGATAAAGACATACAATAGACTTCAGGGATGGCCACAACATATAGGTTTTAACATTGAGAATCACATAAAATATACTCCACATGGTATAGTTATTGTAAAAATTCTCCAGCTACTATCCTATTATAATCATTAGAAAAATTCCTACAACAAACAATGTAATATTTCATTTGAAATAATTATTCAGCTACTCTTTTGTAATTTAAAAGTATAAAAATAATAATATTAAAAACACAGATTAAATTAATTGAAATAATTAATGCTATCCTATGAATATCTCAGGAATCATGATTATTCTTGGCTAAAATATAATAACAATTATTGGTAGTTAAATAATTGAATCTCAAGAAGGATTTTGTTGAAATCCAATTATCTAAATAATAATTACACTTATAATTACAAACATAATCTAAACTTTCTGCTTGAACTTAATCTAACCATAATAATAATATATTGAGATTAACAATCATAATCTACTCATCTACTTTCAATTGAATAATTTATTAAACTTATACATATTTACTCTCTTACTTATACAAATAACCATCATGAAACAGAATAATCATTTTATAACAAAGGCTTTATAATATAATCATCACCGCCTATTATCTAACTCAATTAAATACTCTAATTAATTAGCATTTACCCATCTGAATTTTGCCTTTCAAAAACAAACATTATAATATATTTTATTAATAATTTATATTTTAGAATAATATATCATTTTTAAACATTTTCTATAAAATAAATTTTAGCTCGAGTTTAAAATAAGAAGGTGACTCTTGAAAATAATATTACTTTCTTTTAATGCTCTACACATATGACAATGTTTACTTTCAATTTTCAAATAATTGTTCAAGTGTTTTAATATTTAACAAAACCTGAATCAGGAATATTAATTTAATAAAATTATAGTTCGAAATAATAAATAATTAATATATCAAGTTCCAATTCTTTAGTATAATTATTTAAATAACATATTCAATAAATATATTTTATGTAATGACTTCATGTGTATTATGTATGCACTTCAAGGGATATGACTTTGTGATGATTCTAGACAAAAATAAAGCTACTAGTCCAAAGTTTTAAAGTAAAATATGTATTTATTTTAACAATAACAACAATTTATATCATATAACATAATTGATTCACAAAATTAATATTTAAATAATTACAAATTTATAATAAAATTATTTACTTTAACAATAAAAAGAAACATTTCTTTCATTCAAGCATTCAAATTATATATTTAGTATTTAATCCATCAAATGATAACTTTATTATTACCAGCTAGTATGCTTTCCTTTATATTATCAACTAATTTTACCATGCATGAGTTCATATTGATGGGTAATTTCCTTGCCATCCTCCACATATTTAAATATTCTTTTATAATTCAAAGTATTTGAATCAGGTTATAATACGTTAATATCATTCACACTTAAAATTTGTATAAAACATACTAATATAATTTACTAACAAAATTGTTTATGTTGTGGTAATCTTAAAATAATACAAATAATGCATTTAAATAGATAATTGAATCAAGGATTCTTTCTATCAAAACTATCATTCATTTTTATGCCCTCTTCACCTTTCTCACTCACATTTTCATTCTTATCTTGATCTCACCATTTTCAAACAATAAATTATTCAGATTTTGATTGAATACAAGAATATTTGTTTTGTGTATGGTCTTACCATTTCTGACACCAATCTAACGAAACTTAGGAAGAAAAAAACTATAAAATTTATAAAGAATAACTAGCCAACCTATGATTCCTATTATATATTCTAATGACATATATAAAACTTTACAGATAAGAAACTGATTTTATTAAATTATTGTACCAAAATATGGGAATGGAGTTATTCTCTCTTTATGACATGTTATACTTTGGAAGATAGTCACTTTTCCTTAATGAATCTACCCCAATATATCCTGGTTTATTTACCAAGTTCTTATGGAATATAACACTCATGTTTCCTTAGAAAATCCTCTCATCTCCTTATAATAAGAATATGGGTATCACAGTGATCAAACCTATTAAAATATCATCAGTTCTTTAGGATGGTCTTTTACCCTATTCTGGAATTTTAACTTATCCTTCTATACTATATATTTTCAGCATCTATGACTATTAACTTCCTTTTGTCTAATAGTAAAATCCCATCTTCATATCATGTATTTATCCATAAACATTATAGATCATGTTACAAAATAAATAACTTTACTAATTACTAAATACATTTAAGATAACTTTACTAATTACTAAATACATTTAAGATAATTTTACCACAAACAGATTTTTTAATCTTCATATCTATTAATGAACATAAATTTAATTACTACATTACCCAGACAAACTTTTATTCTGTAACTCATGTATACCATATTATTTCTATAAGCACACATTTCATTTTTTAAAATTGAATGAATATTTAATACAGCTTAATCCTAAAGATTAATTACATATAAAATTATTTCACTTATTTATGATCTTAACATGCAATATTAAATTTTATATCAAAATACATTAACAATAAAAATCAATAATAATAAAAAAATCTTTTTTTTCTTTTTTTTAAAGAGAACTTATTTAACCTCCTTGTCCAGCATCATTATGGTAACAAAATGACGATTAAAGATTCCTCATGAGTTGTTGAATTCCCCTCTCCTCTTGCTAGCAAGACATATAAATTTAAGTAAAACATTTTTAAAATGATCACAAACAATAACTTGATAAAAGTTTTGAACTTTTTGAATCATTATCCAGTCCTTGGATTTTGATATGTTTAAAATTAAATATGCATTAATATTCTGGAACACTATAATAATAAAATAGTTTATTAAATATAATTTTGATATTAATTTTTCCAATGTAATACTTTAGCATATGTAAAGTCAGTTTATAAATAAACTTCACTTCAACTTTTCTTTTCATTTTACTTTTAACTTAGTAGTTTCATATTTTTTTTAAATACATATGAATAAATTCATTCAAATCTAAAATAGTATTGTAATATATAATATTTTTATCATTATTAGTCATGATCAAAAGACTTTTCTGTTATCTCTTTATCCTTTTAGCATTCTTCTTATTACTTATTGCTAGGATAAAAACTATTCTTCATCTTTATAAGTCTTTTTATCTCATATAAAAACACAATAAATATCGATTCTTATATTCAAATGTTCTATAATTGATTAATCATATAATAAATATTTTTCTTTCTAATTTGCAAGTTAATTATGTAAGTTATTTTAATTTAAGAAAGAATTATTTTCAACTAGACTTATAATTTATCACTAAATGATCACTTTAAAGTTCAATAAACTAATTTTATAAGTTGATAACATGTATAGCTTTGTATTCTATAAACAATTCTTTGAAACTAATTAGTCTGGTAGAGATAAGCAAATGTTCTCTTATGTGACAACAGCTGCACCTTTTAGGTAACTGTAGTTTCTATTACTTTTCCATGGTTTTCCCAAATGATAATGAATTTAACTAAAAAATTGCAATTAAGTCATTGAAAAGAAACTTGGTTTGTTTTACATTATTTTTAAATATCATTCTTAAAACATGTTATATCCTTATTCAGCTTGTACTTAATTACTTTTACCTGCTTAAAAATTAAATACAGTAAAATTTTTATAATTTTTACAAAATTTAGTGACACAGCTATTCACTTTTACTTTTAATGAATTTCTCCCCAGTTTGTCTGCTATTTTACCTTATATACTGTACACAGTATGATATTAAACAGCTAATTAATGGTCAATAACTAAAATCAATCAGCAATTTTTTTGAATAATTATCTTTCTGTCTACAGTTTAAAATAATTAAGATTAATAAATATTTTAAAAACTAAATTAAATTGACTAACTTTAAAAAGGAAACTTAAAATATAATTATACTTTTACTAGCTTGTAATATTAATCAATTTTAAATAAGATATTTAATGACAGTATTTATATATAAAATATATTATTATTATTATAATTTTAAACCAAATTATTATCTTATAATAAATAATTTTTACTCTTATTTAATAGAATTCTGCACTCATAGTCATATATTCATCTTTTAAAGGTTCACTGTCATTTAAATAAATCGAGATTTGATTTATTACTATTGTAACTTTTAATACATCTTTGAAATTTATATAGGTACATTGTAAATATGCTTGTATTGATTAAAGATTATTGTACTGAAATTATATATGACTGTTTATACTATAAATAATTATAAATAAAAGTTGTATATTAACTCTCCCTACAGAATTATAGCTTTAAACATTATACATTATACTATTTATATATATCAAAATTAATAGCACTACAATTATATATATTTTAAAATTTTGGTTATGATATATGTTTTATATCATACTTTCAATGCAGCGAACCAATCAAAAGGTTACAATATATATAATATACAGAATTTATTGTTGTAAATATGTATCCAGTAGATAATAAGACGGATATTTACATTTAATAAATTAATTACCTATGTGATTTAGTTCAATGGTGAGACTGGATAACTAAACAGCTAAAGGTTCATGTATTGATATCTATTTTAAGTAAAGTGAAATCACTCTGATAAACTAAAGCTGATGTTTTGATGTTTAAACATCACTTAATTTGCTGATCAACTAATTATATGATTTTCTTGTTAATAAAGCCAAGGAAAAAAGTCTATACAATAAAGACTTATGCTGTATATTGGTTTTCATTATAAAGATATGGACATAAAAATACATATTTAGCATAATGTGTGGAATATATTATAAATGTATCTAAAATTTATAAATAAAATTAAGTTATTATTTAATATTTAATAAACTGAAATAAAAACATATTACTATTTTTGATTGTAAAGATTCTGTACTGATATAATGATAAAAGCAACAAAGCAGAAATTCAGCAATGAAATGCTTTTCTGAAACAAAAAAAATGGATGCAAAAAAGAAAGAATAAAAAATAATTAAAGATAATTACATTTACAAAAACAGAATATATAAACCCTGTAAAATAGTAAAAGAAAAGGATTAATAATGTTATAAAAATATATTTATAAAATGATGAAAAAAGATTATAAAAAAGAATAAGTTTTAAAGATATAATTGACATTTCTGGCATTATTACTAAAAATAAAGAAGTCATCATGAAATATTTGGATAAAATTTTTTTATAATAATAAAGAAGAAGAAAACAAAGTGACCTATATAATTATGAAATGATGGATGTTTTAAATAAAAAAGTAAAATGTAAAATTAAACAAATGAAAAATGATGGTATCATTATAATGTTTTTTATATAACCAATATATAAAAAAAGGAGAACTTAAAGATTTACCAGATGTAGGGAATTGCAATAGGGATATTGCTATTTAAGTAAAATATAAATTACAAATCTATCAATCTTCTATGAGTTATAAGATCATTACAAAATATCTACAGAAAATATTAAGTTTACACTAACTACAATAATAGAATGAATTTTAAAATTATTATATATTACAGACCTCATAGAAAGAATCAATGAATAAGTCTTGCCATTATACATTGAATTCATAATTTTTATCAAAAAAGCATTTGGCTAATAAAAATAACTCTATGATTAATTTTTTTCCAATCATCATAACATGTATTTAAAATATTATTAAATTCTAAAAAATATTTATTAAAATGTAATATAAATGAATAGACTTATAGAGACATTAAGACTAACATTTAGATGTCAGTGTAATTTCGTTTATTCAGAACTTTTTATAGTTTTCATTGGAAAATATTTTTGCATTAAATTGGAAAGCAAAGGAAGTAAAAATTAATACAGAATATTATTTAAAATTAAAGATTATTTAAATCATTTAGAGGGATTTGAATTTCTATATTCCCCCTCCACTCCATGTCAAGCAACCAATGCACATGACCACATACATGTGAAAAATAAGTAATTCCCAATATACATATTTTATGCAGAACTAGCACTTATCAATTGGCCAGATCATAATATTCTACACATCTATACAATGAGTGCTCAGTTTATATTAAAATACCAATTCCTTAAACTTTAATGGACAGGCTTCAATGTTCTCCCCCTTCCAACTAACTATTCAACTATCTATTTCATTGAAAAACTATTGATGGGATGCTCAAAGCCCTTGTAGAATTTGATATTATAGTCATACCCATGTGAATATTACTACAATCTAACCCCTCATTTTATTAGAATATTACATATCCATATATATATTCTGAAGTTGTTTGTAAAAACAATATTTCATAGAAGCGTAAGTAAGAAAGTAAGACCAAAGTTAAATATTAAAAAAAGATCAATGTAATATTTAATCAGTGTTTTTTCATCTAAAAAAGGGGGTGGTGGTGATGGATAAAAATAAATATTATAAATGAAAAGAAATTAATTACTATAAATATCTTGCTTAAACTGTCAATTCAGATAAAAACATACTGAATGAATTTAATCATAGAATTAATTTTTGTATAAATCATTTATTAAAAAAACAAACCTATATGCCTGAAATGAGAAATGTTCCACTAGTGTGTAACAATTTTTGATCATTACTGGGATTACGTTCATTACAATATTTATTTCAATTATCATTTTTTTTAAAATTTACTTTCTAAACTTTAATGAGTTATATTTAGAGTTATTGTGCATTAAAAAATAATAATCATATGGTTAGTTGTTGGAAAATTGTGACATTTAAATACTAAAATTACAAACTGGGCTAGAAATCGATGCAGGAACTTTTACTCAATTTGCCATTTTACCATTGCATTAAACTGCACATTGACACAAAAGAATAATACGCCCTCATATCATTAAAAAAAAAAACATTATTATTATTTCTATTTGCAAGTTTGATTTTTTTGTTTAAAACAACAGTTAATAAAAAGCATTTTGTTTAAATTTTATTTTTAATAATACAAAATCTCTTGAGTGTAATGGACATTTACTTAATATAAAATAATTCAAATATCAAAATTTCCTACTTAGTTAAAATTTAAAAATGACTGTAAATTATTATATTTTTAAGTATAATATATTAATTAATTTCTAGTTTTGTAAAAAAAAATAATTTTATCAACTTATGTAAATTGTTTTTTAAGAAAAGGAAAATACAAGATAGGAACTCTTATTATAAGTATCTACTAATTTTAAAATAATATAATTTTATTAAACTATAATTTCAAACATATATGATTATGCTCACATTTTTTATTAATTTTTTTTTAAAATAAAAAATATTTAAAAAATCTAAATTATATTCTTTTTTTTAATTATAAATAAATGGCAAGTTCAATAAAAAAGCGTCTGCTGATGAGTAAATAAAACTAGTTTAATTTCTAACTAGAAAAAACACAATCTTAGTTTGGGAATTTGTCATGAAGTTATTATGTTTCATAATCATGTGAACTGTGTCAGAAATAGTATATATATTAACAAAAATTTTCGAGATAAGACTGATCTCAAAATCAGAACTAGTTATACAAAAGAAGAAAAGTCAGTTTATCTCATAAACATGGGTAATAAGAGATAATAGCAAATGATATTAGTGAGGCATACTATTCCAAATAAATATATATTCTTAATACTCATTCTACCATCAATAAAAATGAAAAAAAATTACATTACAATGCAAATAATTTTTGTAATAATGTTAACAATAACCTTTTTGCCTTTACTTTTAAAACACAATGTATGTTATTTATTAGTAAGTGTTAAATATAACATACATTCCTGAACATTGCATTTTAATAAAGTTGATAAGTTTTTAATCATTGTACTAGATAGTTTAATCAATGTTAAAAAAAATTGGGGGTAAAAAATTCAAAAATGAAACTTATGATATCAAGTTAAAATAAATGAATCACCAGGACAGAATTATGCAGTAATAAAAATAATCATGCATTTATATTCATAGATAAGTTATATAAAAGATCTTATTAACTTTTTTCTGTGCACTTTAAATCTGGAGATTAAATGTTTAGACTTTTTTCATAACCATAATCAACTGATCTAAAACTAGTCAGCAAATGGGTCTCCACATATAACTAAAAAGTAAAGTAAAGCAGTTGGCAAGCCTGGTGAAAAATATTCTATTCTTTATGATTGTTTGAAACAGGAACTGTTAGAGACCATTATTCTATAATGATATATTAATAAAAATGTTGAAAAACATATGCACATATTACACACAAATTTTACAGTAAAGATTAAAAACCTTAGACTGGTTCATTTTTTCCAAATTATTTTCTGCTACAGTATTTTAAAAGTTTTTAAATAAATAAATAGTATTAATAATAATTATTATTTTCCAAATTTGTAAGGAGTAACAGCAATTGAATAAAGTACAGTGAAGCCATAATATATATAACTCAGTAATTGTTTTATTCAGTTATATATATATCAGGGACAAAGGCTTCATGTATTGAATGGAATGAATGCTTCTGTAAAAAAATTCACTAAAAAATTCAAAAGCTTTAACTAAAATTAAATTTAAAAAATTCACTAAAATATGTACATATTCAACTTCACAAAAATCAATCCAACAAGTTGCAAATACAATGGTATAGTAACAACAATAAGCACGTTAGTGTATATAAACTATTTTGCCAAATGTAAAAAAAAAATTCTCTAAACTATTTTGCTAAACATAAAAAAAAGAAGAAGAAACTATTCAAACTCATTATTTTTTATATGGAATTTCTGCTGACTTTCAGTTTTTTTACCCATAGTTGAATTGTTTTTATATAAGGCAAATAATGAATTTGACTATGTTCTATTCACATTATTCATTGACTATAAGAAGTTTAAATAATGCTAAAATGTAATTTATAGTTAAAATTGAAGAATGTTAAAAGCATTTGGAAGATAAAAATATCTTGATAATGTATATCTATACTTAAACTAGTCACAGTCTGATTTATAGATAAGAGAATTCCAGATTTTTCTAGATGTATGTAATATGTATATATTAGGTGCTATTACATAAAAAAATTTGCAGCAAGTAAAATAAAAACATGCTGACCTTCTAAATGAACTTTGTGACCCAGTGATTTCCACCACTGAAGATGTCAAAGTGGAATGCAGGCCACCACATTATTATTATTTTGTATACAGTAAGGCCAGATTATGTGACTATATTACATTATAAGTATAAAAGTGTAAGCATAATTTAATTCATATGTAGCTTGTAGGAATAAACCCCAATAGCATTATATTTATTCTGTCTGTCATTCTACCCTTGCCATGACTGCAAATTATTGTGGGTGAATAGTATAAATCAGTAATAGATCACTTGGCTATGAAAGAATAGAGGATTGAATTAAAATATAAAATTAATCATCTCAAAGTTTGATTATAAGATAATATACTGTCTTAACTAACCAATTAAATAGAACAGATTTTGTTTGATATGATTATATTGTTTTATTTATATTAATTTGTTTTATATGAAATTTTAAGTTATGAATAAAAAATATGTAAAAATTGTTGTGGCAAGTAAAATAAAAACATTATATAAAAAAGATTATATAGTGTGTTTCCATTCCTAAAAAAATCATGCATCATCACTGATATATATATTGTATCAATATACATGACTTCAACTAAATGCTATCCAAAAAAAGCACGTAAATATAAAAAAAAAAATGTAAATAAACAAAATAATAAAAATATTGAAATTTACAAATTTATTAAATTTTACGAATCTCAATATGGAGGCAGCCAATAATAAATTTTACTAAACATAATGTTTACAAATCTCAAACATAAATTTACATAACCACATTTTCTTTTAATTCAAATGTAATTCAGTACCATAATTGTAAACATATATAAATAAAGCAAAAAAAAAAAAACAAAAACAACAACATTAAAATTCCTAAATTTTATAGATTTTACACTATGACAGTGGACATGTTTCCATCTCAGAGTGCTATAAGTGGACATGTCTTTGGCTTATGTTTAAAGTGACATTTTATTACTCTTTCAGAATTTGACTTATGGTATTTTGTAAATAAAACATTTTCTAAATATAATGTTAAAAAGTTTTATAAAATTTAAGAACATTCATAAAGTTGATAAAGAGAGCATATTTCCTAATTGAGACTGCTATCATGTTTATATATATAAAAGAATACCATCCAGAGCATATTTAATTGCAATGAAAGATCAAATTTTGCTATTTATTTCACTTAAAAAAATAAAGATACGGTACAATAAGTTTTTTTATTTTTAATTTTTGAATGAATGTAAATGAGTTAACACATATACAGTAAATATACATGTAAATGTATCCCTTCAATTTATTATTAATAACTATATTATTTTCTAATTTTGTTTATACTATAATTTTAACTTATATATACATTTTATACATTTAAGAAATGTGTTATGTATATATTTGTGTATGTTAAAAAGTACTATACTCTTGCAATTCAATAAACAACATGTAAAAGCTTATCAACAAAATGTGAACTATTATATTAATATATGATGTATTCAATGGGGGGGGGGGGCTTTCAATAAAATATAGCAGATATCATAGCTCCAGTATAATTTGTATTTTTTTTTTTTAGTTAAGTTTTCTCATTTCCTATAAAATTTTGTGATAATTTTAAAAATAGATTGATTATAAAAATTGAGTAATGCAGTTGAATTTAACATATAGATGGAGGGAGGGAGGGAGGGATAAAAATTGATAATTATTTTAGATGAAATAGAAAATGAATTGTTTGAAAATAAATTATTTATGAATAAAAGTTTCAATTTATAGTTTCAAAAGTGTCAAAAATATAACCTGAGACTAATAATCTTAACAATAAAAAAAAGAATACACAATATATAGTAGTAATTTAAAATAATTGTGGAAACTATTGCCTTGCATGTTATGGAACAATGGTAGAGTTGAAAATTTTGAAACTCTCAAAGCCTATCAATTACCAAAACTGTAATTTCCAATTCTCAGACCTTATTCTTAACTCCTAAGAAATAAATGATTACTTATTATACAATTATTTATAAAAATATAAACTTAGATAAATATATAATAAATAAGTAATAATTGCATCGATAGACTGTAAAACTTATTTTTTTTACATGGATCAAATCTGTGCTTAAAAATGTATTGCTAAATAATTATAGATAATAAAGCACATGACCAAACAACTTGCTAAAATATAAAAAAAAAAAGCTAAGAACCATAATCCCCCAAACTGTCAGCAAACAAATGTTTGTTGTGCCTGCTGTGATTAAAGCTGCATGCAGGTGATGTAGCTAAAATAAGCAATTTCTTTAGTTTCTGATAATGCTATAGTATGTAAAAATAATGAAAGTAATAATAAAAATAGATTTTAATGTACTAAAGTAATTTCTAAAACTAATTTCATAAAGAATAATCTGAAATATGGTTTTATATGAAAAAATAAATAAATAACTGCAATTATATAAATAAAAAATAAAATTGACTATAAAGATTGAATGTCATACTTCATAATCTTTTTATGCTATAAAATCACAAAATTAAAAAGTTTGAATCCATTATGGTATTTAGTTCTCTTTAAATACTAAACTTATTATTATTTATAATATAAAAACATATTTGATTTTAGAATATAACTTGGTCCAATCATGAATTAGTAGAGTTTTTTGTTATGTCAATAGAGTGCAAACTAATTTATTATGTTATCAAAATTTTCTTTAATATAGTACATATATTACAAACTTTTCTCTTTTAGCAATGATGTTTTTCAGAATGTGATTTGTTTTCTCTTATTATTTTTTTCAATACTGGGGCATTTGTTTTAAATCAACCAGCAATATGAAAAAACAGTAATTGTGTTTAAAAAACAAAAACAATCATTTGCTTCAGATATGCACTAGACAAAAGTGAATATAGTTATTAACTATTATATAACGTAATATTTTGTTTCAAATATAAACAGAAAATGGATTTCAGTTTCATTTTTTTTACACAGTAACAAGAACAAAAACAAAAAACAAAACTGTATGGCTTTATAAATGTTTTTCTTATTAATGTTTATGAGAACAGTACTCTTTTTATGAAGTTATTCTCAAATCAAATAATGTTTTTAATTATAAAGTGTTGACTGCTTTATTTTCAGATACTATTGTTAGTGATTTCTGATGGAGATATTTTTTTGATTTATAAAGTTGACTCTATTTTTGTAGTTAGAACAATATTAAACAAACCACAATATTGATATTTTAAAAAACTTTAGTTTTCTATGTTATTACACACCTTAATGATGTGAGGGCTTTATTATTTTGTAATAGAGCTTTAAATTTGAGATTCTAGTATAAATTATGTAGAGAAAATGGCAAGAAATGATGCAATATTACCACTAATGGTGAAGTGTTTTCACTTGATAAGAATATGCTATTGCTTAGCTATTTCAATCTGGCTTTGGAATGGGAATTTAATATACATATAATAATGTTAGATATTTACTTGCAATGATATAAAATTACTTATATATGAAAATGAGGCATGGACTTCCTTTCTATATTACTTAAGACATTAAACAATTTTTATTTAAGGATTCTTTGTAAAATTTTAAAATATACAAAAGCAAGATCAGAAGATAATTCAATGTTTTTCAGCTTTCTGAATATGATATTAGAGTTTACCTTTTAAAGTCATACAGATTGGAAATGTGAAACGAATGATACAAATCTTCCTAAAAAAATATTTTGTGATAACCTTGTGCATGGGTTTTGTGGAGGCAGATCCTTTTACATTATAGTTTGTTTTAAAAGTCATTCTAAATAAATGTACTATTGATTACTTTCATTGGAAAGATTTGGTTAAAAGTCGAATCTAATGATGGACTACAATTAGACATATTGAAATATTTTAGGAAAAAAAAAATTGTGAAGAAATTAAGACAGTATTTTAAATTCAGAATAACGTTCTATACCACATGTATTAATTGTTCATGGATTGTTTTGTAGTTATTGTATTGCTCATCTCTAATATATATATATTCTTCTTCGAGTTGGAATAGACACACTCATTTGCAAATGACTACTGTGGCTGTTTTGTTAATGTTAGACAGTTTTTGTGAAGATTTTCTGTACACTAAATATTAAGTTATACATTTAAAATTATATTTATATACTATATAATAATATTATGTATATTGTTTATATAGTATATAATTAGTTATTCAATTATGTTTTATAGTTGGAATTTTTCACATTTCCTATTTTGTGCGAGTTAATGTTTGTTTAAAGTATTTCGTTAGTAGGTTTTATGCCAAAATATTTTTCTTATAAATTTAAAGATTAAGGGATTTTTTTTTTAAATAAAATTTTTTTTAAAATACAAACAAACAAACAAAAAAAAAATGTCCACACTATATACGTTATGTTTACTTTTGCAATTTGTAAATATTAGTAAAATATTTTTATTAAATCAAACAACAACAACAAAAAAAAAAACCCACACAAGACAAACATTGCGGAAACTTCTAATTAATTCTTGTTTATTTCCCAGATTTTACATCGAACTTTTTTCAAAGCAAAAATTATTTCTATATTTATGCTTTCTAAGTACTCATTAAATCAACAACTCTACGTTAGCAAATCAAAATAACTTTAAAAACTTAGCCTTTACTTACAGCTTCTGCGCACTATCATTAAACAAGTTATTAGGACCGGTAATAAGTGAAGACAGCTTTCTGATTATCAATCCATTTACCAATCACATATGGAGGTGAATACCATAGGTTTTCAAATACCAGACAACACGTTTCTGATTTGACCTAAACTATCAATATGTTGAACGTTATTTTAACTAATAGGTCTATATAAAAATTTCAAATTATAACTGACTAATCCAATTAGCTATGCAAAAGTTTTCTTTTTATCCTCAGGCTTTAAAAAATAATTTTTTATTTAAAAAAAAAAAATTAACGTATTTATTTTTTTGCATAAAATCAAACACAATTTCTTAATAAAATATATACTCTATTATTTTTAAAAAATAGATTCGGAATGACAGCATTTAAAAATAATTATAACTTGTTGAAAAATATTTTCTTCGTAGTCACTATTTTGTGAATATCTTATTTTTCTTTAAATATAATTTTGTAGTATTTGCAAGTTATAAGAATTTAAAATTATTTATACATCAAAGATTAAACATGAGTGTCACAATACTGATTCAGATAGATTAATAATTTTAAAAATCAAGTGTATTTCAATATCTATAGATATAACCCCAAAACACATTCCCTTCGCATACACTCGTATGTATATTTATTTATATTAAAGGAATGCAATAAACATCTGATTATTATCAGTGGTAATTTACCATTGGATCATATAGCATGTACATGTATAAATGCATATCCGTACAGGATAGGATTTAGGACTGTGATACCATTTGAGAATTTCAATAATCAGAATAGTCTTTAATTATAGAAACTTTTAAACTTATATATATCTTGTACTTTTATAAAATATTTTATATAGAGAAATATAATGAGTATAAGATCAATTATTGTGTTCTTCAATTTGTCAAATATAATGATATGTAATATAGGGTATGCTTTCAGTAAACTGATTATGTGAAGCAGATAAAGAAGAAATATTAAAAAAAAAAAAAATTATGATGATTGTGAACAGTTTTTTTTTTTTTTTTTTTGTGGGGGTGAGGTATACATAATCTATTTATAAAGTTTATAATGATTATTTTAAAAAGACAATCTAAAAAAGTGCAATTATAAATTGTTTTCTCTTAAAGGATATGGCTAAAAATAGAATTTAGTGGAGAACTGCAATTAGGCAAGAAGTTGAAGATTTTTCAGAAAGAAAAGTTTGCTGACACATTTAAGAAGCAATTACAGATTTATAATTGGTTTGAACAGTTATTACAAAATCATTTTTAACTTTCTCTTCCATTGGGGGGGGGGGGGTATATTTATTTATGAGGGGAGTCTAATAATAATGATAAAAAATACAGAAAGTATTTCTAAATATAATTTGATTTTTGAATATTATAGAAATAAAAATTTATAAAATTATGCTATTTAAAAGTTATACAACAAAAATAAAATAAAAATATTATAACAAATGATAAAAATTATTAAATTAATTATTTTTAAAGTTTTTTTTTAAAATGTGAAATCATCAATTAATTTTTGAAAATTCCAATTTGCAAACAAATTCCTTTTTATACTTTTGTACTGGCAATGGTATGCCCTTGTTTCAAGTGATAACTTTTACAGATAATTTTAAATTTATTTTGGAAAAGATGTTTTTTTTTTTTTTTTTTTGCATTTTTATATTATTAATATTGAATAAATCTAATGAATATTGTAAGATAAAAAAAACAAACTAATTTTGAATCTATTTTGGAATGTCTTCCATATTTATTAAATGTGGAATAACAACTGCAAATTAAATCTGCTTATTTATTAAAGCCATTTCATAAACTCCTTTTATAAGACCAAATAATTTGAAAATAATTAAAGTTCACCTTTTTTTGTGCTAAAAAAAATCTGAATCTAAATCTATCATACACTCTACAGCAAGCATGCATTCTGTCTGAAAACATGACATAAAAATAATTATCAAATAAAATAAAACTTTCAGTTTTTAATTTTCTTTAAAAATATTGAAAAAACTTCTTTAACTCAACAGTAATTTAAGAGTATTAATCCCTGTCTTGTTTTGTATGAGTTTGAAGCTGACTGCATGATTTTGTAAACTGAACAAATGGCTTCAAAGATTTTAATAAATTTATTAAAAATGTTTATATATCTGAAGATTTATATTTGATCATTTAATTATTTCCAGTGCTACCTCAAAGGTGAATAGACATTTTTGTAAGTATAAATCTTTTGTTTTATTCTGTAAATATTTTTGCTTTCATTTTCAATGTTATCATTTTAAAACTGAAAGCTAAAGTTTTCTCACATAAGCAGGACAAGGTGTTACAATTTGTCTTAAACTTAAGCTTTATGTATGTTTTTGTATTTATAATCATTGCATAATGTATAAAATTGATTGTGGAGAAATAAATATTTGTACCTAAGTAACACGTTTTTATTTAGGAGAAAACGTATATTATTGTTATCATTAACAATATATAAAAAATAAATAAGAGAAAATAACTGCTGAAAGTAAAAGAAATCCAGCTGACAACTGAATTCATGACCCATAGATGTAAAATTAAATTGTATTAATATTAACTATATTTTTCTTTATTTGAAAAATTCATAATGGAATCCTATAATGTTTTTTAAAAATAAGCTTGAAATAATAGTGCTCTTCTCTATTTGTGAACAAAGTGAAATAAACTATTTTTGTTGACCACAATAAGGTTTATTTGTTGTTGTTTTTTAACAGCATTATACATAAAACATTTAAGAATATTATTACCTTTACTTTACCTACACTATCCACAATATATACATTTAAATTATTTATTATAAATTTACAATCATTATAACTGAACACAACAGCTTATTTAAAACTCACTAATGCATTTTGTTAATTAACGAAATATTTCAATAATACTATTATAAAAATGTCATTTTGATAAATAATATTTATATTTATTTTAATAAATAATTATTCAACGTGACATTTTATATTTATTACTTTTTATAAAAAGTATTATATATATAAATATATGAAGGAATGCAAAAAAAGTAAAAGAGAAGATATAAGAATAATATATTTTATGTTTAATTACAATTCTAATCCAAAGTATTTTCTTTAATTAAAAAAAACAAACAAAAAAAAAACAAAACATTTCAATTATTTAAAAACAAGTATTTATTACAAACAACATCTAAATGCCAAAACTTATTAAATTTATTTATAATATGACATTAATATTAAAACTTATTAACGAGTTAAATGTTATAATAGTTAATTTCAAATTATTAATATATTTAGATGACAAAAGCAATTTAAATATAAAAAAGTAAGAGCAAATGCATCTGCAATAGGTCCTCATAGAAGAATAGGTAAATAAAAAATTATTCTAGGCTTACTGATTGGTGATAGTGAAAGTTTGAGCATTTTATACATTTATTTTATTTAGTTAAGAATAGCTAAATATCAATTTAACAACCAATATTAGTAGGTATCTGAATAGCTATAGACTATTGTACACAAAGAGAATTCCCAAGACTAAGTGGAAACCAAAAAAAAAAAAAAAATCAAGTTTTACCTGGCATTAACTTAAATCCAGGTCATGGGAAGAATGGAAGAAAATGTGCAACTATTATTAGAATGAGGCTTGTTTATCCCATTATAATATTCACCTTTAACTTGTTTCTGCAACTCAAAAATTAAAATACACAGTTCTAAATTTAAGCAGCTAAGTCTTACATATAAAATAAATGATAATCTTTTGGTAAAGTTGTCTGAAATTACTTGAAATTTCAAGTACATCATAGACAGAATTTTTAGATCTGTCATAATCTAATGGTAAATACTTTTTGGAAGAATCATGCCTCCAAATATTCAATTAAATATTTACATGAAAAATATTACTGGTATATTCAAGTCTATTTCTTTGCAATAATTTTATACTTTTTACATAGTCAACTACTAGATATTAGAAAGAAGTTGCCTCACAATATATATATATATATTCCTAATGAGTTGAATTATGTATATTGAAACCAACCAAAGTCAGTTGTGTGAAAAATGTGAAAAAGGAGCAAGTGCGTTAATTATATCTCTCTTGATTTGCAATTATTATTCATATAAGTTATGTTTCATCTATTTCCATATAAACTATAATTATTCTGGACTCTAATAATCATTCACATTTAATAAAATAATAAATTAATTTATCAGGGTTTTATAAAAATACATGTACTCTTCTTATTCTTATTTTCTTTAACAATAAAATCTTTACAAATATTATTTCTTATTTCAAGGTTTAACTAAGAGTAATTTAATCTGTGTTTTCTAAAACTAAGACTAGCAAATTTAAATACAAGGTTAAATAATAATTTATCTCAGTGTTATCTAATAAATGCATGGATATAAAGTGTGTTTTTGCATTCTAGGATATGACAGTGTAAAAGGGATTTTATGTACACAATCTTATCCAATACTTTTACTTTTCAAATACCATTAACACAATCATAATGTATTCAATCCAGATAAGTTTATGTGTAAGTTTATTTTTCAAGTATGATCTTTAATATCATGAATGTGCAAAGATGAAGTTTTTTTTTAAGAATAACAAAGGGAAATATTAAAATTAACAATTACTTTATTGCATAATATAAAAATCAATAACAAGAACAAATAAAAAAAAACGCATTTGATAAATATTACTGTTTGTTTCCTAAACTAATTGGAACTCGAGATATATCAAGTGTGTTGTCAGACAGTGTTGTGAAGACACATTAAATAGGAATAGGTTGTATTACTTTTCCACAAAATAATCCTCAATTTAACAATGGAGGATATTAATTATTGTAATCATGAAAGATAAATGTCTTATAGATGTTCTTAAGTAGTTTGGTTTACTAACCAATTAATTATTTACCAAGCTCATTTATGAACAGTAGAGAAATTTTTATTCTTTTAAGGTAAGCAAGTACAAATCATTGCTCAGCAGGCCTAGATAATATTTTATCACATTGAGCTTATTTATTTTTGCCTCACGATCCTTTACTAGATGCATTTATAGGCTTAAACATCAGAAGTGTTACTTTGCTAACCCGAATACAATTAAATCATTAGTCTGTGTTGTTATATTCTAAATAAGAGTGAAAAATTAATACTAACAGGTATGAATAATATATAAAATATTTTTTACAGACTTGGTCATTTACATAAGGATAATTAACTCCACTTAAATTTAAGATCAAAATATTATGAACTTATAAGCATTATTAATGTTTAGCATATAAATTTGATAACTACTTACATTTGTACAACCCAATCTTAAAATAAATTACATTTAATTTCTTTTAATCTCAACAACAATAATATTAAATAAAATATTAACTTTATCTTAATACAGTAATATTTGAGAATACTTTATTACATTAACAAACAATTATAATATTAATTAACTAAGAAAGTAGAAAGCATATTAAAATAACCCATCTGGTTTATTACATACTTCATTTCACTTTTGTAATATTATCCTTTCTGGAAATAGCATAAAGAGTATTCAGTTTCATTTGGTTTGCTTATTAATTTAAATTAATCCATGATTAAGATTGCTTATAATTTGGTCGTTTATTATATTTAATATTTGTTTGTAGAATCCACATTTCAGAAGTAGCATTTAAATATTTATTTATAATCCATTATCCTTTAAATATTATTTACATATTTAGCATGAATAATCCTTAATACAATTTCTTAAGTATTGAACACACAGAATGGTTCATTATAAGTAGCAATTTTATTCCTTTGAACAGATTTTATCATTTTATGCACAAATTTAGCATTCAGCACTTCATTCCTTTGAGATATAAAATTAATCCATTCATTTTTTGGTCTTTAATTCGTGAGGTCAATAATTCTGATCATATCAATGATAAAGCAAGGTTTATTATCCATAGCAAAAATGTTCCTCATCACTTTTAAATCAAAATTCGTTTCTTTAGCAGGAAGTTTGTATGAAGCGTATTTGTATTAAAATATTATTATAAAAAAGATATTTTCTTTTCTAATTGAAGATGAGAAAAAAATTCACATCCTTGAGACTTATAGTGAAGAAAATAATTATTTTTATAATAGTTTATGGAAAATATGTCTGCAACTTGTTTTGATCTAAGAAATGCAATTTCTCCAAATATACTAGCTATTTATCATTATTTTTTAATAGAATAAAATACTGCAATTTGTTAAATATTGAGCCAGAAATTCAATAAGTAAATTTGTCTATTTTTTGCTAACAATTGACTATAATAAATGAGATTTTTTAAAATAATGAATTAATGAATGAATTAATCAATGATGATTTCTGTTTATTTGTTATGGTTCATCTCTCTTCTGGAATGATGATGAGAAGTCAGATATCTAGCAAAGGCATCTGCTTAGCTGTAGGCTCAGTCTGCTAGCATGCAAATAAAAGCAAAATAGCTATTTAAAATTTTGGACCAGTTTAGGTTCTATGTGCACTGAAACTTTGTAGAGAACTGCTTGGATTTTCCATCCCAACTTCTTTTATACCTGTTATCACATGACATCTGGATGACATAATATTCTCCATCATGCATTGGGAGCTTCTTCCATTGTCAGTGAAATATTGGAAGAGGTTGTCATGGTTTCTTCCATGCAAAATATTAGAGTTAAAATTTTTAAAACAAAGTAGTAAAAAATTTATTTTCTGAGATTTTAAGAAAAAAAAAATTTTACAAATACTTTTACTCAAAATAAATTAATCATAAACCCTAAATTTCTCAGATATCTATTCTAAACAAATTTAAATTGACTTTTAATAAATAATTTATTACTTAATATTTTTAACAAACCAAATCAATCTTTTCTAAATAAGATCTAAAATCAATTAATTTTTCATACACTCAACATATTAAATGTAATGACTGTTTATTTCACACATAATTAAAATGTAATGTTGTATTTATAATTCTATTTTGTATTTCTATTTTTGAATTATTAGTTGGGTGTGCGTAGTGCTTCTTTTGATTTATACAATCAGTAATTTTATCTTTTAATAAGAATAGCAATGAAAGCAAAAGCACACATTTTCTTTATACAAATTTAGAGGTCCATAAAAAAAAATCAGCCTGTAAAGCTATTCAAAATGTTTTATAATATTATATATCTTATACACATTGATATGAAAGACTATTGAAACCTGAAAGTGACTATATTCTATGTCTTACAACCAATAAAAATGATGAATACACTTGCTTAACCATAAAAATTAAATTAATTACAGCCAATAAAACTTTTACAGTTTTTAAATTTAACATAGCCAATTTACAGTGATATTATATATATAATTTTTAACTATTATCAATCAACTACAGGATAAAGATCTTTCCAAGTTGAATTTAACTTCTATCTCTAGTCTCTTCACCACATCATGCCAGCATACTTCCTTATTTCATCTATTCATCTCACACAATCTGTTGAAAGATTTTGACCGTCCATCTATTATCATTTCTTCCAGGAAATTGTCCATTCTCTTAATTCTTTCACTAATATCAATAAAAATGTTTGTTCTCTCATTCATGTACTTCAATTTTAATCTCTTGTTACTCCTGTTATGTATCTCTCCATATTTTTTGAGTGGCCTGAAGTCTATGTATTGCTTTGCTGTTAAATAACCAAGTTTTAGATCCATAAGTAAAAACTGGTAAAACATATATATTAAAAATCATCCAACCAAGTTTATTTATCCATTATGTTTTCATCTATAATAATAATCTGATCAAGGTATTTGTAGTTGTTAACTTATCAATTTTTATTTTCATTTTTAAAAAAAATCCACTGAACATTAGTTTTTTTAAAATATTTATCTTTAGTCCTACTTTCTTATTTTCATCTGATAACTTTTGCAACACTTTCTGAAGCACTAAAGTATTATTTGCAAAAACAAGTACATCATCTGCAAAATTTAGATGACATAAAAAATCTCCATATATTTATATTCCCTTGGCTCCCTATTTTAATCCACAAAATATTTTTTGCAAAACTACTAAAAAATGTTTTGGAAATATGGAATCATGCTGTAGCATTCTTTTCAATGTTAATCTTCCTAGTATCATTGTTACATTGCATTTTTATAAAATATTCTTCAGAATATGACAATATCCTGGGTCTATTTTTTGATAATCCAATGTTTTAATCACTGAAGAGATGTTTATAGAACCAAATCCTTTTTTATAACCTACAAATCCAAAGCATAATGGCAACTTATATTAATTATTCTTTTTATAACTTCTTTCAATATTTGAATATGCTCCACTGTACTAAAAACCATTTTAAAATCCTGCTTGTTTTTTTTTTGGTTAGTTGAAATCCAAAGTTCTCTGTAGATAAGTTGTAATTATCTTGGTAAAAATTTTGTATAGAAATTTAAAAAAGATAGATAGGTCTGTAATTTTTAATACCTTATCACCTTTTTAAAATTTTAATATTAATACTAAATTCTCTAATTACCTGGTATATTTTTATCATTTAGACATTTAGTATATAACTTTGCCCCCAAAATTTCTATTTTTTCACCTGCTTTTTTTAAGTTACCGATTATAATTTCATCAGTACCTGCAGTTTTTCCCTTCTTTATAAATTTAATTGCACATCTCTCTTTTCATTTAAGATTTTGTAAAATTTCGAAGATATAATAATTGTAGGAGGTACTTTTCCTTGGTTTTTATCATAATTCAACTATAAATATTTTTTTTCTTTTTTGAGCTAATGTAATACACATTTGTTAAAGAAAACATCCAACTCTTCTATACATTTCATGATACCATCTCTCATTTTAGTAATAGTTCCATCTTTTTTTTTATTGCAGAAATAAATTTTCTACTAATACCAAGATGCTTAACACTCGAGACTTTTATAGCTTTTCTTGCTAGTTCACAATTACAATTTCTTATATCACTGTCAACTCTTTTATAAAATTTCTAGATATTAAATCTTTCTTAATGCACCATTTTTATATATTTAATATTTCATCTTTTCTTCATAAATTGTTGTCTCAGTAGAAATTTTACTGGTCAATTGCTTCTTTTTTCTATCAACTATCTTTGCAGTAGTTTTTAAAAGTGTACCATTTCTTATTGATTTCATTCAAATCTAAATCATGTTCAAAATCTGTTAATATGTGAAAACAATTTGTAAGTTCTAATTTAAATTCACTGGAATGTTTCTGAAGATTAGAAATATCAACTGAGAATATGGTTTTTTGTTTGATAATTTTTGTCCCTAGTTTTGGATTAATATTGTTTTAATCTCACTAATCAATGATTACTTCTTATGTTGAATTTGTTAAGAACATTATGATCTTAAAATACATATTTTCTGTTAGTCACAATACATTCCTATTCTGCTATACCTTCATTTGGATGCTTTAATGTCCATTTCCATTTAGCATTTTTCTCAAAAAATAATTCATAATATAAAGTTTTTTTTTTTTTTGTAAATTTCACAGGTCTTTGTTCCCTTTCACTTCTATCACCACAACCAAATTTACCTATCATACTTTCATCATTCAATTCTTTATCAATTTTTGCATTAAAATCTTCCATGACAATTTTAAAATGTTGTTAGGTCTGATTAAAAGCCTTTTGTATATCCATATAAAAATTCTGTATTACTTCATTATTATGAGAACTTGTTGGGGCATAAATCTGAAATATCTGCATTTGATATCTGCTATTAAGTTGAATAACTAATCTTGCCATTCTGTCTGATAGACCAACAATCTCTACAATGTTGTTTATCTACTTTTTATTTATAAAGAATCATATTCTATTTGTATTTCTAATATTTGTTGCCTTTATAGTGCAGTACATGTCCATTTATTAAATCATTTATCTATTCACCTTTTCTCCTACCTTCACAATGTTCAATAACATTTCATTTAATATAAGAAAGTTTATCTTCCAATTTTTGCAATCTTCCTTCACTTGAAAGTCATCTAAAATTGTAAGTACCTAAATAAACAGTCATCAAATGGTAGCTTGCAATTAGGAGATCCTTAGCACCCTCCACCTTTGCCAAATAACTGTTGTCTTGTTTGGCAACATTGCAATTTCCTGGAAATAAGGATCTTAATTTATTTTTGTTTGTCGTGACTGTAATTATCTATTTAAAAAATCATTCAACACACCTTCATTCTGCTACTTAAAGAAACCTCAATTCATATTTCAGTTAAGAGCTATCAGGCAACTGAGAAGAAAGACCATGAATCTTAAACTTAGAAGTAAAAAGAAACAACTCACCATGCTGACAAATGCATGTTGGTGAGCAGATTTTTATCCATATACTATATAAATAATCACTTAGTAATAACAGCTGCAATGACATGAATGTATGGAGTAGACATTGGAATTTTCCCAGCTTAGTTTCTTTAAGGTCTCCAAGAGAAATCAAAGGCATTCCTTTCAATTAATAATAAACTTCTTTCTGCAGCCATGTATATATAAAATTAAATGCTACATTAGTAATGATAAATAAATAAAATAAAAAATCCAAAAATATTAAAATCATAGCTAAAAAACAAATTTATCTTAAAATTCTCTCATGACTTTGGTTTTATCAGTTAACAAATAGATCTTCTATGGTTATAGTGGCAGAAATGAAGAGCTTAATAAAGCCGCCATTGAATCCAAATCTCCTAGTTGAAATCTGTACAAATTTCTTTATGATATTTTGTTAAAAGTTAAAGCTGTCTCAATATATATACACTAAATAAATATAATTAATTGCTATAAAAAGATTTATTGTCTTAACAAATATTAGCTATATTGTTTAATGCATAATTAAAAATAATAATAAAAAAACAATTTATTACATGTAACTTGATGAAATGAAAATGCCTATGTTATTTAATCCAAATACATGCACAACACATTTATATATATATGAAAAAAAAAATACTTATAAACTATGAACTCAAACTTCAAGCTCCCTACATCTATCCAATCTATTTTATACAACCGATACACATAATCACGTACATGTGTAAAAGATAAATGATTTCCAATATCACATTTTGTGCTGAACCAGCACTCATCAATTGGTCCAGATCACCATTTCCTCACACATATATACAATCAGTGCTCAGCTTATCTTCTCCATTCTCCAACTCTTCAGACATCCAATTAATTGAAAATCCAAGGATGGGTATGACAATAATATTGGCATCAACAAGGGCTTTAAGAATTTCATCCATAGATTTTCAGTGAAATGGATAGATAGTTAAAGAATTGGAGTGAAGAAGATTGAAGCTTGTCCATTAAAGTTTAGAGATTTGCTATCTTAATATAAACTGAGCACTCTTAGTATATATGTGTGGGAGATGATGATCATGACCAACTGAGGAGTGCTGGTTCAGTACTAAATGTGTATATTGGAGATTATTTATTTTTTTACACATGTATGTGGTTATGTGTATCAGTTTTATAAAATAGATTGGATAGATGTAGGGAGCCTGAAGTTCAAGTCCGTTATAATTACATTAACTTTAATATAGATAATATACATATATTTAAATATTTTAAACTATATATATAATTAACTAAAGGAAATATATCCCCCCCCCCCAAAAAAAAAAAAAAAAAAGAGAAATAAAATTACTTTGTATAAGAAACTACTTCAACCAGAGAAGTGATTTTCACCAGAAAGAAATACAATAAAATGGCAGTGATTAAAAAATTACAATTATATGCAACATATTCAACAAAAATTCTTGTAGATTAAAAGATAACCACTCAATAGCTAATTGTTTACAAAACTCCATTTTCTTATCAAATTTCACAATGGCTTTTTAGAAATGTCTATAAAAAATACTTATATGACTGTATAAATAAACAAACGTGTGTGTGTATATATATACAAAAATTATGTATTCATCTTAAAACTCAAATAAAATGCATATACACACTGATAAATATTATATAGAGTACAAATTAAAATGTATACCCATTAACAATAATCAAGAATTAAATGTTGATTGTAATCAGACATGTATCTATGATTGTATTTTTATATTGGAATATTTCCATAATCTAATATGCATATTGAATGTCTTTAGAAAAAATTAGTTTTATTTAAATATTCCAAATATATTCAACTGTTAGTAATAGCACATCAAACAGGTTAGTATACTGTAGTGTACCCATACAATCCAAAAATAGCAGACAAATTAAGGAAAATCTGCAATCAGTATAACATCAGAACAGCTTTCCAGAGCCTACAAGGAATTCTAACATCTACAAAGCCTAAACTTAAAATGCTGAAAAAAAAAACTGCATCTATGAAATACCATATGAATTTGGAAGAACATATATTGGTGAGACCAGTCGTCCATTGAAAAGCAGTTGCAAGAACATAACATGATGATTAGAAAAGAGAAAAAGGATGGGTCTAAGGTAGCAGACCATGTATGTACCAATGAACATATGTTCGATTGGGAAAATATAAAAATATTGGATAGAAAAGAAAAGATACAAAGAAATAAATTTAAAGAAGTTACTCACATGACAATGGCAAAAAATCCCATAAGCCAATCTAGGGTGACTATACATAATGTATGGAAACCACTAATCAACTTTGCTGTTAGAAAAAAGTGGAGAAATAAAAAAGAACCTCATAGATAAGTATATGAAATTTCTACTGACTGTTGCCTTTGGCAGGATGGCTCAGTTGGTTAGAGTGTTAACTTAAAATTCAATAATCAAGAATCTAAGGACCCAGGTCACTGGTCAGGTTAACATCTCCTGAAGAAGAGGGGAGAATCATACCTCTCAAAACATGGTGCATATACTAATCTGTTTGATGTGGTATTACTAACAGTTAAATGTATTTGGAATATTTAAATAAAGCTAAATTTTTCTAAAGACATTCAATATGCATATTAGATGATGTAAATAGTTCAATATAAAAATATAACCAGAACAACATCATCACAAATCTTCAGAAAATGTGTATGTATATCCAGGAGCAAGAAAAATATAAAATGAAATAAATAAATAAAAAAATAATTTACATAAATATAAATATACAAGTCTAGTAAAAGAATGCATAAGAAAATTAGGTAATTTGAAGAACACATTAGGAAACTTTAGGTGATTTAAAGATGTGGATAGTGCATATGTTTAATTTCATTCCACATGGTTATAAAGTCTTAAATTTAAAAATAAAAGTTTTTTTTTATCTCTCCTTGTGGAAAAAAAATTATTATGTAATATGACAATTCTAAATCATCAATTGAATGATCAGGTAAGTTAATATGCTTTGATATTAATTTTTATGGAAAAGTGCTAAATCTATGGTTAGTTATTCTAGTATGTAGACTGTTTGCTGTTTTACCTACATAATGATTCGAACATCTATTACACCCTAATAAATATATTAAATTTGCATTTTTAGGAACTGATATAGTTAAAGATATACCATTTAAAATTATCAATACTGCTTTGAAGCACTTTTGTAATAAAAACATGTTTACATGTACAATATATTGCCACATGGAAAATAACTTTTTTCTGATGCAGAATTATTAATCAAATTTGTTTTAATAAGTCTATCTTTAAGTGATCTGTGTCTGTAATATACAATCTTAGGTGGATTGAGTAATTCTAGATTTTAAATAACCTATAGAATTTAATATGTTGAAAGGTTTCTGTAGTATATGGTTGATATTACATAAAGTAAGTCACTATTAAAGTTAAGAAATGATGGAACTTGTTTCCTGTTTTCTTTTTTTAGTTAAAAAAGTTTCTTTCTCTCAATTACTAAAGACTTCATTACTGCATAATTTAACATTATTTTAGGATATCTCATATTCATCACCAATCCATCATATATAACATTATTTTGTTGAAGAAATTTCTCATTACTACAGATCCTTCTACTTCTTAAAAATTAACTATAATGGATTTTAGTCTTTAATGGTCCTGGATGGTTACTATAAAAATGTAGACAGCTATGGTTATCAATTAGTTTTCTATATACAATAATAGTAAGAATTTTATTAGTGTAAATAATTTCAACATCAAGAAAATAGGCAATTGTACTAAAAAATTAATTGTAAAATATATATATTTATTAAAATTACTCATGTAATCCAAGAATCTATGAAGATGTGCCATAAAAATGTTGGCATAACTTGTTGCCATTTTTGTATCTATTGCAGCACCTTGTTTTCTTGTAAATAATATATATAATTGAAAATGAAAATTATTTCTTAAGATTAAATGTATTAATTTTGTAATAGTTGTAATAAGACAGTGATAATACTCTCTATCGTGTAAAGCACACTGTGCAATATCTAAAGTTACCATAAACAATCATCTGGTAGTTGAGATTTAATATTTTCTAAAATTGAAAATAATTATGTAGTATTCTTTAAACAAAAAAAATCACATGATCACCATTTATTATGCTTACTTATAACTGCTATTAAAACAGGCAAAACTCTCCATACAATAGTGCGACTCAGTTCAAGCCAGAGTAATCAATGGATGCCACAAGCCAGAAACTAGTCTGGGGATATTGAATGAGTAGGCACTAGATAGGGATTTTATGCACAAGCCTTCTGGCATACATTGATTACTCAGGCTTGCATTGAGTGGCAATACTGTATGGAGAGTTTTGCTTGTTTTAGTATTCTTTAATATAATAACTAAATGATGGTGAAATAAGACTAATAAAATTGTCATATTTTCCATAAAACAACCAATGCTTATTATTACAATAGGTTTTCCAGGGTAATCTGGTTTATGAATTTTTGGCAAAATTTAAACCCACTGGGTTGAATCCTGGTCAGTAGTAAAAAATTATATGTATCTTTTTATATAGCATCTTGTTTTCATATCCTTAAGGCTTAAAATATATCACTGAATAATTTATTTACAGTATATTGTGTAATAGGCTTATAGAAATATTATCATTTATAAGTTCCAGATCTTTAATAATATAGTCACATTTGTTCATGATTACTATTGATTTCTCTTTGCCCAATGATTTTATAATAATGTTTTATCTTCTCTCCAAATTGGACAACTCATGCTCTTCACTTAATGTCAAATTAATTTTATACTTATTTAGTTGTTTAAGTCTAATTTTTTTAATAACATTCTGATATATATTATCAATGTATGTATCTAATAAACCCTTTCTTTGATGTGGAAATGTCCAGACAGACAGTAATTTATTAATAGGATTATATTCAAGATTACCAAAAACTTTCTTAATATGAGTCTTCTTGAAAAATTATCTACATCTTGATGAATTCTAAGTTCACTTTTTCAATAATATGATTAGAAAAGATAAACTTTTATTTAAGAGCAAAAATTCTGCATCATTAAGTTTAATGCTAGGATATATTAACATTATTGTTTTTATTTTTAACTTAGAATAATCAATTTAAAACAAAATTAAAATAGAGAACTCACTATAAATAAAAATAATATTTAATACATCAATCCGGCTTTCATTCCTTAATATAACATTTTCAAGATGTTTCTTTTTACACAATCACATGACCAATTACCCTATAGCAACTCTCCCTAATGGACATTATTTACATTATAATAAACATAATTATTAAAAACATGCATTAAATATAATTTATAAAATACATATGTGTATATAAAAATGATTAATTTTTTTACAGCCCCTTTTTTTCCTTCCATAATATATATACAAAGAATAATTAAAAAAACAATAATAATAATCCCTTTTATTTTTAAAATTATAATCTAAAGTTTCCAATAATCTAACAATACCCACTTACCCCCTAATTATGCTGGACCTTTAACTATGTTTACATATTTGTTTAAATTTTTTTGAATATACAAAGTTTCGTAACATTTTCTTTCCTTGTAATTTTTAACATACTTTATTACATGAATATTTTTTTCACAATTCGTTTTATGTCCAGTATCCAAAAATGTATATATGACCCTGATCTTATATCCTTTCTGTTAATTGCCCTATCATACTTTTTACCTTAGAGGTTTCCATGTGACAGTCTTTTCTGTCTGACCTATATATATATTGCAAAGATCAAACTAATTTTATAAACCAACTCTATCCTATTTTTAATATTACCCATTCCTTTTGAGTTACACATCCATTTCGCTAAAGATTTACTATTTTTCCATCCTATCTTAATACCACCAGGTAATGTTTCTTTTATCAATATCTTAGTTAAATGCTCTGAATATGGAACCAAAATCCACTCTTTGTATACCTACGTCTTACACTATCTGTTGAATTATTCTTATTATTTCTGAAAATATTTTTGATATCTTTTCTTTTAGATCCAATATTAACATAATCATTCCCAAATTCCAATTTATGTTCAAATACTTCTTTTATATTCAATACTAATCTACCATTTTTAAATTTAAACCCTTTCAAAGCTGCTATTTTCAGTGACCATGACTGATATAAATTTGGATTAATTATACCTCTTTTTCTTTATCCTTAATATAATGTTTAATAAGTATTTTGCCATTAATAAACATTATTAAATATTATATTAAGAATAAAGAAAAAAGAGGTATAATGGATCCAAATTTATATCAGCCATGATCACAGAAAATAGCAGCTTTGAAAGTGTTTAAATTAAAAATGATAGGTTATCAGTGAAAAAAAGCATTTGAACAGAAATTTGAAGTTGTGAATGATTATGTTAGTATGGGTTATATAAAAAAATATGTTAATAAGATTTTCAGAAACAAAAATAATACAAAAAATAGCGTAAGGCATGTGTATACAAATAGGAAGTGGGTTTCAGTTTCATATTCAGAGCATTTATATAAGACATTGATAAAAGAAAAGTTACCTGGTGATAGTAGGATAAGATGGAAAAATAATAAATATTTAGGAAAATAGATGTGTAAACTCAAAAAGGATGGGTAATATTAAAAATAAAATAGGATTGGTTTATGAAATTAGTTGTGATTTTTGCAATATGATATATATAGGTTAGACAGAAAAGACTGCCATGGAAAGAGGTAAGAAGCATCATAGGACAACTACCAGAAAAGATATAAGATCAGGGCCATATGTACATTTTTGGATACTGGACATAAAGTGAATTGTGAAAAAAATATTCAGGTAATTAACTATTTTAAAAATTACAAGAAAAGAAAAGTTGTATATTCAAAAAAATTTAAACAAATGTGTAAATATGGCTAAAGGTTCAACACAATTAATTAAAGGGAAAATGTTTATTGTTTGATTATTGAAAACTTTAGAGTTATAATTTTAAAAATAAAAGGAATGGATTATAATTATTGGTTTTTTTAAAGATTATTTGTATATATATATATTATGGGGGATGGGTGGATATAATAAATTTAATCATTTTTATGTACATATATGTATTTTATTAATTATATTTAATGTATGTATTCTAATAATTATATTTATTATAATGTAATGTAATGTAAATAATGTCCATCGGGGAGTTGCTGTAGGATAATTGGTCATGTAATTGTGTAAAAGAATCATTTTAAAAAGATTCCATTAAGGAATGAAAGCTGGATTGATGTATTAAATAATTTTTTTATTTATAGTCAGTTGTCTATTTCAATTTTGTTTTAAATTGATTATTTTTAAATATTTTATATATAGAAGGCAACATTATGGACACATTTTAACATTGAAATTTGAGCATTTAATGTATTATTATTAATAAATTGGTATTAAGCAGTAATTGGGATATTATTAGTGCAATTAGAGGACTCTGAAGCATTATGAATCAATGCTAATGAGCACCATTAGACAGATCTAATAAAAAAACTTTGATGTGAAGATGATTCAAATGACTGATTAATATCACTTCCCAAATTGTTTGTATCATACCAGATATAGAAATATTTGACATATTATGATCCTTAGTTTCACACTTGATTTGTATTTTAGAATGATCAGCAACTCATTCAAACTCTTGCTTATTAGAAAACTTTACCACCTTTCTAAACAAATGACTCATTTTACTAGGGATTATTTTAGTAACATTTTTTCTTTTAAAATAAACCATTCCTGCAAGTTCTTTCATTCATCTATATTCATTAAATTATGACTACCAAATCTATAATTTTTTTTCAATTATTTTAAATCTTACTACAGATGATTCTTTTAAAATAAATATTAGTATGATAGATGTTTTATTTAATTAAGTTCTTTAAGAAATTTGTCTATGTTGGCATTAATTCTTATTTTGAGATCTTTAGCAATAATGTTATTGTCAATAAAATATAACAAATTGTTATTATGCTATTTATATCTAATTAATTTGCCATATAACTTTTTGAGTTTAAGAAAAAATGTACAATGTAATGTTAATCGAAATTTTCTTGCATGCAATCTTTTAACCAATAGGAGTTTTTTTTTGTCAAAAGATATATAACTTGTAATTTTTGAACATTACCATTTTACTGTATTCTTATTTGATGAAAACCAGTTCTCTCATTGATATATATATATATGTAACGTTTATTTATATACGTTGCAAATATATTGGCATTTGGTAGAAGCTAAAAAATAAAAGTAAATTTAGATTTTTTTTGACTAATTTTTTTTTTAAAAAAATAACGTACAATGAAAGTTAAATTATTCTTTCGGTTTTTTTTTATGTAATTAGAAATAAAAGTTAGAATTGGAGAGAACAAAAGACACAAATTACCAATCTAGATAAGAGAAAGTAAAAATATTTCAACTAATTAAAGATGGCAGAATTATGCTGAAAAAAATAGAGACTTTGTAACATAAATTTTATAAAGAATATATAAGATTATCAACGGATATTTTGACAAACAAAAGATATGCGCAGAAGTCGGAAAACTGGGCCTCTAGAGAGTATAAAAGGCAGAGATCAGTTTGAAGGACATCGTTCGTTGGTTTCTCTAGTTGGTCTTGGATAGCAATAATATATCCAAGATCGCTCTACGCTGAAGTAATTTGGCATGTTGGAGTGAACCGGAGCCTCTGAAGACATCGTGCCTGAAGATGTATACCAGAAAAGCTTTCGTGACCGACTAGGAGAATGGACCACAGGATCAAATAATAACCAAAAAGGCCGAGCTCATTCTACCCAAAAAACTATGCATAGTTATCTACTACTGAATTCCCAAAACTTACCGGTAAGTTATACTTCATTACTCCTGATTGTGACCAAATTAAACGTTTTCAAACAATTTCTAAAAGTATGTTTAAACAATCCCGATAGAGACATTAATTTTCTTGTACAAGAGACATTCAATTTTTTTAAGGAAATTTCTAGAAGAAATTTAGATATGAACAGTAATTGTAAAATTGTTTTTTATTAATTGATTCACGTCTGAGTTGTGTTCTCTCTAAGTAATTTATTTCAAATATTTTTTTATCTATTAGAATAAAAATATTTCTAATACCAATTTTCATTTGTGCGTTATTAATAATAGTTATTAATTTTTATTATTAAATCTATTAGTAGTTTAATAAGATTTAAAAATGTAATTTACCTTTGCCAATATGTTTGAATAAGCCCAGGAATAATAATCTTAAAAAATTAATTCTCGTTACGGTATGATGTAATACCGGTTAGTTTAAAAGTATTTTTTTTTATTTGTGAGATGTTATATGACGATTTCAGTGAATTCTTAGGAATTCTGGCACCCAGATTAAATAAATTAAAAGCTGATTTCATCAATAGCACAATTCTCAACAATTAATAGGCCGAGTTGATCAGGAAATATAGCTATGTTTTTAGAATAGAAATATAGCTTGATCAACTCACGCGCAGGTTATATTAGCGTGTAAGAGGCCTAACAAAATGAAAAACGTTACAATATATATATATATATATACATACTAACCTTAATGTAAATAGAAAGCCTTGAACTCAGATATTCTAGCTCCCCACAGTTATACACTCCATCTCACATAACTGATACACATGACCACACACATGTGAAAAAGATAAATGATCAATATACACATTTCATGCTGATCCAGAACTTATCAGTTGGCCCAGATTACCATCTCTCCCACACCAATCCAATCAATGATCAGTCTATATTAAGATAGCAAATCTTCCAATTTTAATGGTCAAAGCATCAACCTTCTCTGCCCTCCAACACTTCAACCATTCATTCATTGAAAATCCAAGCATAGAACACTCAAAGCCCTTGATGATGCCAATATTATTGTCATACCCATGTTGACCTTAAGTCACTCTGAACCCTCACATATAGAACCTTTATATGTCCATTTAAATATACAGAAGAGAGATGGACAGAAAGCAGGCTGAATATGTAATATTTGAATATGATATATATATATGTCAATAGATGGCGTTCTACCAAAAACACCGTCAAGTGTATGTTTACATAAACGTCAGAGCATGCATTCACTATCTCTAACTTTAATTCCACTTTCAGATCATGATTTCAAGCTATTTGATATCATCAGTGAAAGACAGGAATTTTAGAAACTAGATCTAAACACAAACTCTGAGCGTTTATGAAACAGTTTCTATTCAGCTTGCAAGTGTGAATCTTTTAGACATGTAATGTCTTCAAACTCAGCATAGCAAGCCAGATAGCTATATGGGTCTGATCTCAGTTCAGCATCACCATATAGTAGAAGACTCTGCAATATATATCATTGCTAGAAAGACCTCAAAGGTACATTTATGAAAAACAAAAACAAGTCAAAAACTTGCTGACGCTTGTATTCATGTCAACAGATGGCATTCTACCAAAAACACCATCAAGCATATGTTTACATAAATGTCAGAGCATGCATTCACTATCTCTAATTTTAATTCCACTTTCAGATCATGATTTCAAGCTATTTGCTATCATCAGTGAAAGACAGGAATTTTAGAAACTAGATCTAAACACAAACTCTGAGCGTTTATGAAACAGTTTCTATTCAGCTTGCAAGCGTGAATCTTTTAGACACGTAATGTCTTCAAACTCAGCATAGCAAGCCAGATAGCTATATGGGTCTGATCTCAGTTCAGCATCACCACATAGTAGAAGCCTCTGTAATATATATCATTGCTAGAAAGACCTCAAAGGTACATTTACGAAAAACAAAAACAAGTTAAAAACTTGCTAACGCTTGTATTTATGTCAACAGATGGCGTTCTACCAAAAACACCATCAAGCGTATGTTTACATAAACGTCAGAGCATGCATTCACTATCTCTAACTTTAATTCCACTTTCAGATCATGATTTCAAGCTATTTGCTATCATCAGTGAAAGACAGGAATTTTAGAAACTAGATCTAAACACAAACTCTGAGCGTTTATGAAACAGGTTCTATGCTTGATGGTGTTTTTGGTAGAACACCATCTGTTGACATAAATACAAGCGTTAGCAAGTTTTTAACTTGTTTTTGTTTTTCATAAATGTACCTTTGAGGTCTTTCTAGCAATGATATATATTGCAGAGGTTTCTACCATGTGTGATGCTGAACTGAGATCAGACCCATATAGCTATCTGGCTTGCTATGCTGAGTTTGAAGACATTACATGTCTAAAAGATTCACACTTTCAAGCTGAATAGAAACTGTTTCATAAACGCTCAGAGTTTGTGTTTAGATCTAGTTTCTAAAATTCCTGTCTTTCACTGATGATAGCAAATAGCTTGAAATCATGATCTGAAAGTGGAATTAAAGTTAGAGATAGTGAATGCATGCTCTCACATTTATGTAAACATACGCTTGACGGTGTTTTTGGTAGAACACCATCTGTTGACATAAATACAAGCGTTAGCAAGTTTTTAACTTGGTTTTTGTTTTTCATAAATGTACCTTTGAGGTCTTTCTAGCAATGATATATATTGCAGAGGCTTCTACTATGGGGTGATGCTGAACTGAGATCAGACCCATATAGCTATCTGGCTTGCTATGCTGAGTTTGAAGACATTATGTGTCTAAAAGATTCACGCTTGCAAGCTGAATAGAAACTGTTTCCTAAACGCTCAGAGTTTGTGTTTAGATCTAGTTTCTAAAATTCCTGTCTTTCACTGATGATAGAAAATAGCTTGAAATCATGATCTGAAAGTGGAATTAAAGTTAGAGATAGTGAATGCATGCTCTGATGTTTATGTAGAGATATGCTTAATGGTGTTTTTTGGTAGAACGCCATCTGTTGACATAAATACAAGCGTTAGCAAGTTTTTAATTTGTTTTTGTTTTTCATAAATGTACCTTTGAGGTCTTTCTAGCAATGATATATATTGCAGAGGCTTCTACTATGTGGTGATGCTGAACTGAGATCAGACCCATATAGCTATCTGGCTTGCTATGCTGAGTTTGAAGACATTACGTGTCTAAAAGATTCACGCTTGCAAGCTGAATAGAAACTGTTTCATAAACGTCAGAGTTTGTGTTTAGATCTAGTTTCTAAAATTCCTGTCTTTCACTGATGATAGCAAATAGCTTGAAATCATGATCTGAAAGTGGAATTAGAGATAGTGAATGCATGCTCTGACGTTTATGTAAACATACGCTTGACGGTGTTTTTGGTAGAATGCCATCTGTTGACATAAATACATGCGTTAGCAAGTTTTTAACTTGTTTTTCATATATATATATTTCATATGATGGAATTATCAATACTAAACTTAATGTAAATAGAAGGACTTGAACTCAGACTTTCAAGCTCTCTGCACTTATCCATTCCATCTCATACAACTGATACACATGACCATATACATGTGAAAAAATAAATAATCTCCAATATAATATTTCATGCTGAAACAGCACTCATCACTTGGTCCAGATCATCATCTACCACACACATATATAATCAGTGCTCATTCTATACTATAGATAGAAAATCTTCAAACCCTTTAATCTTCTTTGCTTTCAAATTTTTCTGCCATCCATATTATTAAAAATCTGATAATGAAAGGGTCTTGAGCATTTCATTATCATCAATAATATGGATAGCTGAAGAATTGAAGAGAATAGGAAAATAGAAGCCTGTTTATTAGAATTTGAAGATTTTTTATCTTAATATAGACTGAGTACTGATTACATGTATGTGGTAGATAATGATTTGGACCAGCAGATAAGTGCTAGTTCAGCACAAAATATAAATATTGGAGATCATTTATCTTTTATAACATGTATGTGGTCATGTGTATCTGTTATATAAGATGGAGAGGGTAACTGAAGGAAGCATGAAAGTCTGTGTTCAAATCAACTCTAATTATTTATATATATGTATATTGTAAGTGAAGTTATGTATATAACTTTGAAGAAATACAGATATCAAATTAAGAATATCATTACATATATATATAGTTTTTAATGCTAAATGCATCTATGTACCAATTTATTGCCATTTGCATCTGTTTTTGATCAAACTAATAATATTAAATATACTTAATTCAGGATATAAATTCCGGATACAATGGTAAATGACAAAAAAGGGAAAAAAATAATCTTTTAGGAGATCAATTAAGAAGATACTACATTGAAATAGATACTATTTTACTAAAGACCATGTTTCTTTTATAAAATATATTACTTTATAAAGGGTTCAAAGATCACAATGCCACTGGTTCTCTGTCGAACTTGATCTTTTAATATATAGGAAACATTGCCAAAAAAAAAAAAAAAATCATACATAAAAAAAAAAGAACCTAAATATGTTTTCTTTCTACAGTTATATATTTAACAAGTAAAAGTAAGTCATTAATTGTGTATTAATTGAACCACTTCCATAATCTAATATTAAGTATTGAATGTCATTAGAAAAAAATAATTTTATTTAAATCTTTCAATTACATTCAACTCCTAGTAAACACACAGGTTAATATATGCACAACATTTTGAGAGGTATTATTTTCCTCTCTTCTTCAGATGTTGTTGGCTTAACCATCACACCTGGATCTATAGATTCATGAATATTGAATTTTAAGATAACTCTTTAATCAACTTGGCCATCCTGCTAGTGGTTAGAGCATTACCTTAAAAGAATCTAAGGATCCAAGTTTTATTCCAATGCTACTACAGTCACTGGTCAGGTCAGCAACATATGAAGAAATAGAATAATACTTCTGAAAATGTTATTTCTATATTAATCAGTGGTCTATTACCTAATAGTTGAATGTAGTTGGAAAATTTAAATAAAGTTAGATTTTTTTAAAGACATATTTAGATGATAAAAATATCTAATATGTAAATACAACTAAAATACCATCATCACAAATTTTCAGGAAAACACTAAAACATTAATTATATGCGAAATGTATGGCATTATATATAATAGAAAAATATAACTGGAATAATTATTAAGGATGTGACTATTATATTAAATTTGAAGACTAAAAGTATTTTAATCACTCCCAACCTCAATGAGTATTTTGGTCAATTAACATATAAAATATTCCACACACTTTGTTTTTTTTTTTAAATTCTGGTTTTCTTGTACATATTACATTATAATCTCTCTCAATTTCAACCATCTCTTATGGTCACTTTAAAGGATTTTTTAAAATATCTTTGTTAAATCTATCTTCTTTTTCTTCATTCTACTCATATTATAATTTTCTTTATTTTTTTCATAATTCTTTTTTCTTCTAATTATTGCAAAACATTGTATTTCGCATTCTACATTTCTTGTTGATATTTATAATTTCTTTATCATCATATTTTTCACATTTTTTTATTTTATATATATCTCAGTCTTATATATATTTCAGTCTTTAAATTATTATTCTCCTTCATTCTTATAACCCCAAAATATATTATTCATTTCATCCAAACTTATGACAACAATGTTTAAATAAATTGTTATTTTATTAATAAGTATTTTTCTTTTTTTTTAATTACCAAAAAGGGCCATTAATTTTCACTCATAAAATGATCAACTCGACTTGATGATTATATAAACCATATTTATTTTTTGTACATCCTTATTCATATTACTTATAATCTCTTTCTTGCAATTTAATAATCTTTTATAATCATTTTAAAGATTATTTTCTTATTAACTTATCTCTCCTGATAACTAATGACTGATCTGTTGACATCTTATATGTAAATATCAGTTGCAGATATATCAGTTTTATTTTATTAAATTGGCCGATTACATAATAACTAATTACATCTAAATTAAAGATACAAGTAAATTAGAAATATACTAATTTTACATTTCTACTATTTCATAAACACATAACTAATTCAAATAATTAAAAAAATCAATTATTTTAATGAAGGTAGAAATAAACAATCTAATAATAGTATTAGTTACCTGAGAACTATTATGATCTAGTTGTCACAACCCTAGTATGATACACACCAATTGCCAAAATTATTACAAAAGCATCAGATAACATTTTTTAAAATATATAAGATTAATGATCTCACAGAGCATTCTAGAACAAGAAACTACAGAATTAATGCCACAGTCAACAACTCTGTCTACATCTGCATGATAACTCTGCTAGTCACTTGTATAATAATGGAGTTTCTATAAATCTTACTAATGATATTTTTGTTAATAGATCTAAAAACTAGTGAGCGCAAATAGCACCACCAATACTACATTACAGCTACTGATACGTGCTAATAAAATATTCAATGGCATTGTACATGGAGTAAAATATTAAACTTTGTCAGTTTGTAAATATTTATATTTATATAAAAGCATTAATATTTATATACTTTTTATTATCTTAGTTTAGATTCAAACCTGGAAATTATTATATTTGTAAAAAAAAAAATAAAAAAATGTAATTTATTTATTTTTCAATTATTTTAAAAAATCAAATGATTCATGTTATTGAAAAATGATTATTAATAATACAGCATAATATTAAACAATATGACATTTATGAATTTTTAAATTTTATTTGCTTAACAGATAGTGCATTAAATTGTATATTGCAATAAAGTTAATAATTTATTATTAGAAAGATTGAATGAATTAAAATACATAGTGATAGATTTATTTATTAATATTTTACTTTACTGCATACATTTAACAAGTAATACATAAACATAAATAAATAATAAATTATTATTTTATGTGTGTATGCAGATAAGTATGTGTTTTTATTTATAAAATTAAAACAATTTTAAATTATACATATTTAAAATAATAGAGATAAAAAAATGAAGGAAATAAAATAACTGTTTATTCAATCACAATTGGAGTTATTAGATTTAACTTGAAATAAAAGCATAGGGGAGGGGGTCTAGAAATTAATTAAGTCAATTCTTTGTTATAAAAAATAGAAATTGAATTAATTAATTTCTGGATCTTTCTTGCTTTTATTTCAAGTTAAATCTAAAAACTCCAATTGTGGTTGAAGAAACAATTATTTTATTTCTTTTTAGTGCACAGTCAATAAAAGCATTTAATATAAAAAAAATTATCTATATTGATTTTAAGTTTTTAGTATTGACACAGTAAATAAAAATGTAAAACTATATTGTGCTTTAAATTGACTGGACATTTATAGTTGAGATATATTGTAACCAGACTAGATCTTCATTACCCTTTTTTGCTCGATTTATTTCCTGATTATTGCAGGAAGAAGATATTGATTGGCATTACCCAATGTTAACATCACTCCCCCCCCTCCTACAACAACATTTCCTGATCATCAGAGGGTGTAGCATTAAAGAGACTGGAACAACTAGAAATTTATCTGTTTGGATTCCCAAACAGCACCATTAGAGTCCCAATTTACTACAACCTTACCTAGATCTGGTTATGCTGGACATAGCTCAGAAAACATGAGGTTCCTGTGAACAAGTACACTAGAAAGGGATGATATGAAATGAAACTGACAATATATATTATTTTACATAATGATTTATTTAAACAACAACATTTGGATTATTTGTTTGATTATTAGTGTTCATTTAATAGGGACATATTTATCTGTGTATACATCACAGGTACATCCCTTTATAGTTCATAAGTGGAAATAGTTCTCTTTCAGTTTATATCCTATCATATCTGCATATATAGCATTACTGGTCATAGACATGTCTATTAATTCATATGGCAGTGCATTCCTAGGCTAACTTGACTTCTTTTTGAGGTAGGCAGATGTGGATTCAATCCTGGTATAAAAGTATGTTTAATCCATGTAGTCAGACACATTTTATTTTATGTAAATAGAAGTATATCTCATTCATGTAGAAAGAGTTGTATTTAATCCATGTAGATAGAAGTATTTTATTTCATGTGAATAGAAGTATATTTAATTTTATTCACATATTATGCAGACACAGATTTAATTCATTTATATAGAAGCATAGACATGTATTGTATATATGCAGGTTTAATTCATTTATATAGAAGCATAGACACATATTGCATATATGCAGGTTTAATTCATTTGTATAGAAGCATAGACACATATTGTATATATGCAGGTTTAATTCATTTGTATAGAAGCAAAGACACATATATAAAATATTAATCCTTGTATTCACATATATAAACACATCTTTAATTTAATTCACATCTTATATAAAAGCATTTTGTAAAAATAATAAATGACATTTTTATAATCAATAATTCCATGTATATAGACACATTTTACTATATTTTTCATTATAGAACTTATTTTCAAATCCATATTCTTAAGTTTATAAAAATCAGTGAATGTCCATAGAATCATTATTGCATTTTCATTTTATCTTTTCAATGGCAATTATATTATTCCATCAAAAATTATTCCAGTACACTCCATTTTATAAATTAATCATTTAAATAAATACATTTTCAGAAAATATCTTTAAATACTACAAATGTATCTAAAATTTCCTTATCTTGACATTTATCTGTTAGTGATTCCCCATTAATAAATCTTCATATTAAGAAGGGTTTTTTCTTAGAGCTGAATAATATATCCTTTTGGTTTCACTTAGGCATGTTTTCTGCTTTATCTTGATGGTTGATTCATGGTCATGGTGGGAAGAGAGAGAGTAATCTGTTTCTTTCTAACCACTCTTTCTTGTATTTTACAAGTTAATAATCTGCTTCTTCATCTTTCAGTTATCAAGTAGCTATGGGTTTCTTCTCTGATGATGATTACTGTAGCTTCCAACTTGATTATTCTGGATTTCTAGGCTGTGACTAGCTGTGTAGCAGTGAACACAATCTGCTCAATAAAAATACTTTAATGATAATTATAATAATAACTGTGAACTGCCTGATTCCATTATTTATACTCTCTCACTTCCCACACTTTTCTTATCAATATCTGATCTTATCTAACCCTCATGACCATCATGTTTTTCAAAAACATTTACTTGCCCAAGGCAAGAAAGTGATGCTATCTTTTACCATGTTTTTTGGTAATTTGTAAAAATACAGCTCTAACAAAAAAATTTACATCTGTAACATTTTAACTTGAAAACTGCAAATTTTTAATAATAAAAATTTGTTGATTAACTGGGTCTTTTAATTTCTAATTTTTTTATTGAATTTGAATTTATATATTTGGTTGTTATAACACAGTTGAAAAACAATTCAATTCACTGTCAATTACTTCTTTATTATTAAATTTCATCCACTGAACAGCATCAGCTTTTATTTTAATTAAATTATTTGAAAATAGAAAGGGAGGAAGAACTTCAATATAGAAATGAAACAATGCATCTGTTTCAATATATATCACTAGATATATCTGCTATAAGTTAAAATGTGTAACTGTTATGTATAAATTATATATAGTATTTGTACATTATAATACATGTGTATATATCAATATCATTACATATTTCTGCAGTAAGTTAATATATATATACTCTTAATGTATATATTATATTTTATATGTGTATATAATTATATATGTATAACAAATTAGTAAATAAGTTTTTTATTTAAAAGTGTTTGTCAGTTTTTATTTTAAAACAACTGTTTTAAAAAAGAAAGCTAAAGAAGAAAAAGTTGTTTATTAGAACTTTTTTTAAAACAATTGTTTTAAAATAAAAATAGAAATGACAAACAATTTTAATAGAAAACTTAGTTACTGACTTATTATACATGTAACATTATGGACACATATTAAATATGTTATATACATTAAAAGTTTAAAATGGTTTAAAAATGTTATTAATTTGAAAGAAATTTTTTTTATTGCCAATTTGTGATCATTATTTAAAATAAATGAAAGATCTACAATAATTGTTAATTGTGATACTTGAAGTTATTAAATATTTTTCTTATTTTTCCCATTCTGTGTTCCATATCTATCAAACTAATTGACATACTAAAAAGATAAGTGTTTTAAATACATTAGGGAGATATTACTTAGTTATATATTAATTTTCAAGCAATTCTTTTGACTTTAAATACATTAAACCTCAATTTTAAAATTTCATTTTAACTTGAAAAAGATCAAAAGTTAACAAATAAACAAACAAACAAACTGATTTTCCAAAATCAATAAAAGCATTTAAAAATATTTTTAAATATAATTATTTCAATAGATAGATAAAATTATACATATATAAAGTTGCAATTTTATTATATTATTTTAGAAACTGCTCATTTATTTATAAAAGATATTTTTAATTCATGGAATGCTACTGTATTTAAAAGAATTGGAAACACTATCCAAGAAAATAATTCAATATTTCATCATTAGTAAAGAGGTACTAAAAGCCCATGTTTTGAGGTCAAACTCTTTCTCTTCTTCTGCTTCTTTGGTAAGCAAAAATTGAAAGTGTTTTACATAAAAGTTGATAATTAATTTTTAGAATAATAGATGGCTAAATAAAAAAAAAACATTTGCTCCAAAAGACATTATCTTTTGAGAGATCTGGAAACACCTTAGAGTAAAATTGTCACAAAGAATAAGACATTAAAGATTGAAAAAAATGTGAATGCTCTCTGTATTACAAAAATATATATAATTGAATAATCAAAAAATTTAACTTATCAAAAAAGGATAGAATAGTGTTCATTTTCATATAAAAACAGAAATATTAATATAAGAATTTACTATGGAATATATTATTTAAAACTGCTTACTCCATTAATGGAATAAATATTTATTTTAGAACAATGTTTTTTGGAACCTAGATGAACTTCACATATATTTGTTTAAATGATTTTCATCTCACATCAGGATTTTTAAGAAGTACCAGGACTTGTAAACTATAACTATTACTACTACTACCACCACTGCCACTACTACTACTGCTGCTGCTGCTACTGCTGCTGCTACCACTACTGCCACCACCACCACTACCACCACCACCACCACTACTACTACTACTACTACTATTACTACTACTACTACTACTACTACTACTACTACTACTACTACTACTACTACTATTATTATTATTATTATTATTATTATTATTATTATTATTATTATTATTATTATTATTATTATTATTATTATTATTATTATTATTATTATTATTATTGTGTTTATATTAATAAATGTGTTTTAACTGACTAAGCCATGAAAGGGCTATCCAATAATCTATGAAAAAAATACTGAAAAAAATACCAGGTTGTATATTTTATTATATATAGTTGTTTATTTATATATTTGTTTAATGTAGACTATGTATGTTCATTTATATTACATAAATAAATTAACCAAAAAGAAAATTAGATAATTTTAAAAATAAAATTTTAAATATCTTTATTAATATTAACTTTGATTTTTATATAACATTTTAAAGTATGTTCATTGTTTTTTATATAGATTTGTAAAGCAATATATACTGGATAGATATAAACCAATTATATTTATGACAATATATAATTATGTACATTTGTAAAATATAGGTTTATAATTAAATTGACCATCTTTCATTTATAGTTATAAAAGGAGTAAAAAACAAACTAAAACAGCCTTAGTTATTTTTTTAAATATATTTTTAAAGATTTATTTATTATTGCTTATATAGATAAATATTTTTTTCTGGTTTATTATTATATTGTTTTTTGCATCACTTCATAGATATATAAGTTAGAAATATTGACTACACATACCTATAAATTATTGTATCCTTTCATCAATTTATATATTATTATTTATTTATTAGATATATATGTATTTTATGATTACACTATACTTTGGTGACAATTTAAAACATCTCTATATAATTCTATTTTTATATTAAATATTTAATTAGTCAAAATATAAAAAAACATTTATATATCTTAATAATTTATTACCTTATTTTAATAGTTTTCTTGTTTATATTTTATTGATTGTAAAAGTTAGGCTATCTCAATAAATATTAATTGATTAAGTTACTATATTTATTTATTGTAAATTAATAAATATGCGCCCAATGTTATTTGTATTATTATAATTTATATTCTTCTTTTAAGTGTCATAGCATCAGCCGGGGCACAAACCCGCAACCTGGGCAACTGCCTGCAAATGCAAGGCAGTCACGCTGACCTCTCGACCACCAATGCAAGACTATAATTTATATTCTTTAAATATTAATTTACTAATATTTCATGCTATTATCATTTAGTATTTCAATTAGAGTATAAGAAAATTATTAATTGAAGTATACACCTATGTTATCCTATTACAAAATTAATAATCAAATGTGATGGGTTATTTGGTGAATTAATTACAGCATATTGAACTTTATTCCATTATAGATTTCCTAGTAATAGTTGATTAATTCATATTTATACCATTACAGATTTCTTGCAACTAATGTGGGGCCTAATAATAATTAAAACTACATGATAGACTGTTAGAGATCATGGGTATTCAAAGTTATAGGCTATTTGATCAGTTATTTATTTAAAATATCATTTTTATATCATTATATATATTTGGCATCCCAATATATGGGCTTGATTAGAAACCATTTATTTGAGATTATTATTGTTATTATATATTTTTGGATATAATCTGAAACAGAAACTTTGATTATGATTTTAATTTCATGAATCATTTTGAAACAATGTGAATAATGAATAATTTTGTTTAAAATGAGCTAAACATTTTGGCATTTTTTAATTATTATATAGGGCAGTCTATCATTTACTTTTATAATCATATTATAAACTGAATATAGGAATTTTAAGCATTTTGCAAAATGATAGTTGCAATTAAATATTTTGAATGCTTTGAGATTATATTTTATGCATAGATCTCAATCTGACTTAGAATTGTCTAGTGAGCAAACATTGCTAAAAAATTTATTTGATATATTTATTATTAATATAATACAATGCATTTATTTTTTATATTAATATATGATGATGAAGGCTATTAATATTGAAATAGAGCCTGAAGATGGCAGTTCAGATATTTTAAAAATAATTCTCAGCCAGTTAAAGGAATTAAAAATGATTCCAATAATACATTGACAAATTAAGCAATATATTTGATAAGGCTAATCTGTTAAAGAGATAAGCTTAATGACAACTTTTCCAAATTTAATGTGAAATTTAATGCTTCTTCAAATATGAATTAAATGTTAAATTAAAAGAGTCAAATGGAAAATGTGATATAAGTTTTGAGGAAGTAAATGTTGAATCAAGAAAACTTGAAAATAAATTAAATCAATCACAAAAAAGATTTGAGAGTAGGTTCAAAGAGCTAGATAGTAAGATTAAAGAGAATCAAAAAGAGTACAAAGAACCAGGAAAGAAGTTTAACAAATTAGAAAAGGTAAATGATGATTTCAAAGTCAAGTAACAAATCGAAATGAATTATTTTCAGACAAAAATTGATAATGTTAAAAATAAGCCAAATACAAAACAAAAAGAGTTATATACAAAACAAAGTAAATCAGAAACTGGAATAAAAAAGTTACAAAAAGAGTTTAAAGAGACCCAAAGTAATTTAAGGGACATAAAAGATCAAATAAATACTAGTGAACACATTAAACAGGAAAAAAAAACAAGCATTAGTAAAAGGCATGAAGAAAATATAAATGAGAATCTAGAAATTAAAAACAATTGTTCAGGAAATGCAAAGATACTTAAAAAAACAAGAAAAAAGTATAATTAGTAAAATATTAATAATAAAGAATAGACAGAGCAAAACTCTCCATACAGTATTGCCACCTGTGCTAAACAGAGTAATCAATGGATGCCAGAAAGGCTTGTGCATAAAATCCCTATCTAATGCCTACTCATCCAATCTTCCCAGACTAGTTTCTGGCTTGTGGCCTTCGTCAATGAGGAGCTTTGGATCGTGCTCTCAGATCCAAAGCTCCTCATTGACGAAGGCCACAAGCCAGAAACTAGTCTGGGAAGATTGGATGAGTAGGCATTAAATAGGGATTTTATGCACAAGCCTTTCTGGCATCCATTGATTACTCTGTTTAGCACAGGTGGCACTACTGTCTGGAGAGTTTTGCTCTGTTTATCAACAATTAATGTGCTAGTATAGGAAATGTGATCATGTGATGCTTAATGGTTTAATAGAGAATAGATTAGCAGACAGGAAAGCTATTAATATTAAACAAAACGATGATTATCAAGATGGCAAATATAAACCCATTCATTTGAAAAATGAATTATGTTTTAAAAATAATTATTTGGAGAGTAATGTTAATGAAATGGTACTTTTATTATTAGAAGATGATGATAAACAAGTCAGTGAGTCAGATGAAATAACCATAAAATTAATAGTAATATCTTCAAATTTATTCAGTTAAAAGTATTTAAAGGGGAATATAATAAAAAGCTAACCAAATATTTATATGGATTGGAAGAATTATTCTAAGTAGATTAAATGAGCAAAAAAAAGTTAGCAATAGCATGTTACCATCTATATTCCTCAGCAAAAAATTGTTCAAAGTCTTTGTTTAACAACACTCAAAACATTACATGACCACCTCCTCTTATGCTTGTGTATAGCTGTTGTTATCTTTATTTATTTATCTTGACTTTTATATAATGTTTTAAGGTATGTTTTGTTTGTTTCATTGTTTTAATATATTAAATAGGTATAAATCAGTTACATTTATGATAATGTATAATTCATGTACATTTGTGAAATATAAGTTTGTAATTAAATTGATCACCTTCCATTTATGACTATAAAAAGAAGTACAAAACAAACTAAAATAGTCTTAGTTATTTTTTTAAATATATTTTTAAAGCCTTATTTATTATTGCTTATATGGATAAATAATTTCTTCCAGGTTTATTTGTGCATATTTTGCATCATTACCCAGATACAAAAGTTAGAAATATTGGCAACTGTTATGTCTGGAAGTGTAACTCTCTCCAGACCGCATGAGATCTAAATTTATCCTCTGGTAATAACAACAACTAATATGGTTAAAATTTAGCATTTAATATATATATACAGCAATTTATATTATTAATTACATATATACAATTTAACGATATATAAATAGCCCCACAGCCATACATAAATAATAATTAAGATCTATATGACTTGTTCTGTTCGTAACTTGCACTGGCATATTCAGTAGCAAGTTCTCCACACTCGAAGATTACGGTACATATGATGATCCTCTGAACACCAGAAGCTTCCAACAGCAAGTATTCCTTTCTTTTTGTCACCTGGCTTCTATCGACTGATTGTCAATTACTCTTCTGATTGGTTTTTCTTTCAGATCCTGCTGCCAAGGTAATTATTTTATTTATTCGAGACACCTTCTGAACCAGAGAATTTTACTTATATTAAATTGTACTATAAATTGTTATCAATGAATGAATCAGGAACTCACAATCATTTAATTGTTAATGTATCTATTTTTACTGAAAGAATTTAATTACTTATCTCTAAAGATTTTAACTAATTGCTCTTTTCAACTACTTAGAAAAAAATTATATTTTCTGATCACATAAACTTTTTTTATATTTTATTTTAGTTTACTACTTTAAGAAGCTAAATGTTCAAATTACTGTGTATATATTTTACATATACGTATATACAACATTCTATTACAATTAATCGTTTTTATGTGTATGTATTTAAACATACACATTTATAACACACATTCCAAAGTTCAGAGATTTATTTGTCTTAAAATGAAGACATGGAGGTAATTCTGAATACTTCTTCCTCTTTTTATATGCTGAAACAGATTTATCACAGTTTCGCTTGTCATATTACCATCTGATACACCTAGATGATCTTTGTCATGGTGGGTAAATCCTGTTTCTGGTTTAATATCTTCTTTTCATACTATCTCATTGGTATCTGTTCTTTTGAATAAATCAGGTATTACATCCATACTTTCATCTTTATACAGTTGATTAACATGTTTATGTAATATTTCCCCATCATTCGTATGAACAGTTAGAGCTTGCTTTGATTGGTCATATATAACTACAGCTTTCAATCAGAATTTATTCAGGTTATTTTTAACCCAAACTCTTTCCTTCAGGTATAAACTTATAAGTACTCTAAGATTGTTCATGATGATTTGGGTACAAAGTTAGATAATTTTGTATGCAGCTTGATTTTCCAGATTTAGCAACTGATGTTGAATGTTGATAAAGCAGGACTGCTTCCCATATTCTTGTTTTACTCATTTTATTAATGGACAACTTAAGGTTTTGCACAGCTTTTCAGATAATCCATTAGATTGAGGGTGGTAATGAGGTATGAGTAAATGTTTTATTCCCTATTCTTGCATAGCCTCCTTTAATTTCTCTGATGCAAAGCCAATTTCATTATCTAAAACTAAAGTTTCAAGGAGACCATGATATAAAAAAATTTACTGCTTGACCACCTTGAATATGCATCCACAACTACTAAGAGTAAATATCCCTCCATAGGCCCACAATGATCAATGTGGTTGAGATGCCATAGCCTTTCAGCTTTTGGTCATACTTCAATCTTTGATGGAGGTGCTTTAGTGCATGATTGACAGTCACCATATTTTTAAATATAACCTTCAATATCAGTATTACTGCTTTTGCTCTAAGAATGCCCAGATGACCTTCATGCAATAACATCAATATTTGCTTTCTACATTTAACTGGAATTAGCATATGATCACCCATCAGAATGCAGCCTTTGCAGATTGATAATTTATCATGGGAATTCCATAATTTTTTATTGAGAAATTTTGAACATGTATTATGCCAACCTTTATGGATTTGTTTTATAATCCACTGGTAGCCATCATCTTCTTTGTCCACAAGCTATTGTTTTGCTTTTAAGGGTTTAATTATTTAGCACATCAACATAGTTTATTTCCATTTCCTTTTGATAGGGTTCAGTCTAATCAGACATACATGATAAAGCATCAGCATATTCTATTTGCTTTCCCCTCCTATATTCCAGTATATAATCTTACCTTGGCAGAATGTTCAGCCATCTTATCATGCAAAGGCCAAGATGTTTTGGAATCTCTCTTTTTCCTAAAATTCCCAGTAGGGGTTTATGATAAATTTCATTAAATAGTTTCAATTTTTGACTGAAATATGCTAGGGGAAGAAGTTATCCCAAATGAAAGCCTGTTATATTTAAATAACCCTATATGTGTGGTTAGTGTTAAAATTTCAGTGATTTTCTCAGTGCTTGGTATCTATTGGAAAGCAGCATTTAAATCTAATTTTGTGAAAAAATTAGATTTTTGCAAAGAAGCTATTATTTCTTTTGCATTGGGAACAGGATATGTGTTTTTACTAATAGCTTTATTAACTGAAACTCAATAGTCACTGCACAAACAAATTTGTCCATTGGATTTAATAATAATTATTAATGGCATAGCCCAATCAGATTTTTCTGTGGGTTCTAATATGCCTCTCTTAACTAATTTGTTAATTTCCTTCTCTCTCTTCCTGAGTGAATGGAATCTTATGCAGTTTGCAAATAATAGGTATGGTCTCAGGGATTATTTCTAATAATATAGGTATTATTTTAATTTTACTCATTTCCCATTGAACAACTTATGAAATTTGTTTCTCATTTCCATTTCTAATTCAATCTTTTTTATGAATGTGAGTTATATGCCAAATTTTCTGAACCAGCCCTGGCCGATTGTGGATTAATTGGAGCATAAACTAAGTATAAAGGTAACTCAATTACTTTTCCCTCTAGTCTACTCACAAGGGCTTTAACCACACCTTTAATTTTGATAGCATTTCTGTTTACATCCAAGGCTTTTAGTTCAGTTGAGATCTCAATTGCCAGGGGTTTCCATTACAGAGAACCATTTCTGGATTTCTGTCAAGGTTTATGCTCATTGCATAATTTTAATTTTTTAGCATTATTTTATTAGCTTCAGTGGTTGATGAATTATTAATATTGGTTAACTGATTTCCTGACTATGGAATGTATCCATATAACTATTTCTTTCTTTACCAGGTTCATTATTTTTATTCCTGCACATTGTTTCAATGTGGCCTTTTTTTTTTTTTTTACAAATTTTGCAATGTTCATCCTTACAGAAACAGTTGCTGGCCTTGTGATTATTTTTCCCACAACAAAACAAATAAATAGATTTTTATTGTTAGCATTATTGTCTTTGCTATTAGTAGATTCTTTTTTAATCACTTATATGATTGGCAAACATTGGTTTGCACATTACTATTCCATTTAAACTTGGTGAACTTTCAAGATTGCTTGGGAACTAGTTCACAAGCTATCACATGTTTTATAGCTTCATTATAATTTTATATCATTACTGGCTAATAATTGTGGCCTTAAGCTGTCACTAATTATATCCCTCAGAAATTGTTCTAGGAGGGCCTCATCAAGGAAAGATCCACAGACACAATTTTTTGCCAGGTTACAAAGAGTAATATCATAATCTTTTACTCTTTCATACCTATCCTGATTACGGTCATGGAAATAAAGTCTGGTGACATGCTAGAGGGACAGGGATTAAAATAATTTAATAATCAACATTTAATTTGATTGTATGAAAAATCTTCAGAAATCTGATAGTGTGTTTGCTATTTCTATAACTCCTTTATCCTCTTCAACTCTATTAATGAAGAAATATTTTTTAACATGTTGAATGTACGAGGGCCAATTACTTGTCTTACTAATCTCAAACTCTCCAGTTGATGATTGCATTTTAGCCAATCATTGTATACACCTAAATCTAACCAATCAGGACTGCACCAATTATTATATCTGGAAGCGTAACTCTTGCTATCCAGCCTGCATGAGATCTAAATTTATCCCTTGGTAAAAACCACAACTAATACAGTTAAAATTTAGTATTTATTACATATATACATACAGAGGTTTGATTATTTAATTACATGTATACAATTTAACAATATTTAAATAGACCTATAAGCATACATAAATAGTAAATAAGATCTATACAACCTGTTCAGTCCTTAACTTGCTTTGGCACATTCAGAGGCAAGTTCTCTACATTGGAAGCTTAAGTTACATATGGTGATGTCCAGCGCCAAAATTAACTGTCCATCTGCATGCAAGAAACTTCCAACAGCAAGTATTCCTTTCTTTTTGTCACCTGGCTACTATCAATTGATTGCCCAACTACTCTTCTGATTTGCTCTTTTTTCATATCCTGCTGATAAAGTAATTATTTCATTTATTTGAGATATATCCTGGATTGGACAATTTTACATTTATTAAATTGTATCATAAAGTCATTTTTGGATTTCTAGAGTTGTTATCAATGAATGAATCAGGAACTCGCAATCATTTAATTGTTAACGTAGATATTTTTACTGAAATAATTTAATTATTTATCTCAAGAGATTTTAACTAATTGCTCTTTTCATCTACTTAGAAAATAATCTTTCTGATCACATAAACTTTTACATTTTATTTTAGTTTACTATTTTAAGAAGCTAAATTTTTAAATTACTGTGTATGTATTTTACATACATGTATATACATCATCCTATTACAATTAACCATGGTATGCATTTAAACATACACATGCATACATAACAACAACACATATCTTTAAGTTATTTTGTCCATTCATCAATTTATATATTATCATTTATTTATTATATATGTTAACAAATTTTATTTTATTAATTAAATTTGAGATCTTGTAATTATTCCTAGTTTATTGATTACATTATACTTTGATATTAATTTAAAAAGTCTCTACATAATTCTATTTTTATACTGAATATTTAGCTAGTTAAAGTCTAAATAAACATTTATATATCTTAATAATTTATTACCTTATTTTTGTAGTTTTTTTATTTACATTTTATTGATTTAAATTAAGCTAATGACTTGATAAATATTAATTGAGTGTTACTATATTTATTTATTTAATACTCTATATATTTTACAAGTGCAATGTTTTTAAATTGTTATTATATAAAAGTAACCAAACTTCCACAACAGTGCCATTAAACAAGATGTTAAAACTGTAAGCACACTCACTCCCTCAGCTACAAGATAACAAGACTTTGAAAAAATAAGAGTGACCATCTTATTTCTGAACTCAATTGTTAATTTGTGAGCCAATCTTAAGTGTTAAGAAATAAGAACTTAAATATATAAATTATTCACTTTAAACACATTTGTTATTTTAATATTTTTATTAACACTTATGAAATATTAAAATTTACTTTGTACCAATATTAGGCAATATTAGATTATGTAATACTCTATACATTTTACAAAGGCAATGTTTTTAAATTGTGACTATATAGAAGGTAACCAAACCTCCACATCAGCACCATTAAACAAGATGTTAAACATATAAGAATACTCACACTCCCAGCCACAAGATAAAGACTTTAAGAGAATAAATAGGTGCCCAATGTTATTTGTATTTTTATAATTTCCATTATAAATTAACATTTAAGTTAGAAAATAAGATGGCCACTTTTATTTTCTTAAAGACTTTATCTCATGGCTGGAGGCAAGAGTATCCATGTAGTTTTAACATCTTGTTTAATGGTACTGGTGTGGAGGTCTGATTATCTTCTATATAGTTACAATTTAAAAACATTGTGCTTGTAAAATTTATAGAGTATTACATAATTTACCATTGTCTAATCCTGACACAAAGTAAATTTTAATATTTCATAAGTGCTAATAAGAGTATTAAAATAAGAAATGGATTTAAAGTGAATGATTTATATATTCACACTCTTACTTCTAGAGACTTAAAATTGGTTCATAAATTAAACATTTGAGTTTGAAAATAAGGTGGTCACTCTTATTTTCTTAAAGACTTTATCATGTGGCTGCAGGTGAGAATATCGTTACAATTTTAACATCTTGTTTAATGGCACTGGTTGATTTTTGTATATTAATAAATATATGCCCAACATTATTTGTATTTTTATAATTTATATTCTTTAAATATTAATATACTAATATTTTATGTTATTACCATTTGGTGTTTCAATTAGAGTATAATAAAATTGTTAATTGAAGTCGATACTTATGTTATACTATTATAAAATTAATAGTCAAACATGATGGGTTATTCGGTAAATTAATTATGGTATATTCAACTTTATTCCATTATAGATTTACTAGTAATAGTTGATTAATTCGTATTTATACTGTTACAGTATATATATATATTAAGATTTCATTGTGCATTAATAGTCACATCAATAAACTGGGTCGAACCTTATACAGGTAAATCTTGAACATTTTTTTTTAGCATAGCTTAAGATTTTTCTTTTTATATAGTTAATCTATCTATTGTCATTAAATGGGGTTGTTTAACTATTTTTATATAGAAGGCAAAATTACAGATAAAAACATCTCAAACTTTATCATTTGCTAAATGACAAATGTGCTAAAAAAGTTATTGGAGATTTTGACTTATATTAAACTATTTAACATTTTTTTAACCCAAAAAAGTTTTATCATTAACAGTAGATGATTTTAAAAATAACTTGTAAAAATAGTTATTATTAAAAAAAAAAAAAATCTACACTTAGTAAAAAATAAAAAGCATCTTTTAAAAAACTAAAAAGATTTTGAAATATATATCAAACGAAACCAAATGATATAAAAATTTAAAGAAAAAAAATTGATAAGTATATAATTAAGTATATAACTTACAATCAAAAGTAGGTATTATTGATGAAATTTAAAAAGTTAATAAAATTTTTAGTGGAGTTGAAAACTTAAATCAAATATTTATTACAAGAGCAAGATTCTTTAAATATTTTTAAACCATTATGATTTTAACAAAAAAGAATGCATTGTAAGTATTTAAAATTTAAAACTCTTAACAAAAAAAAAATCTGAGTTATTAAATAAAGAATAGATTTTAACTGCAGAACATTTGGGTTTATATATAAATAATTTACAAAAAACAAAGTCAAACAAAAATAGTGTTTTAAAAGCTATAGATAATCATCATCATTTTAAACTATTATTGGCCCTAAATTAAAATCTCTATTAGTTTAATTTAGCTTCTCCAATCCTCTTCTCTGGTGATATGTTCATTCCAGCTCTATTTCAGTATCCTAATTTTTTAAATGTTTTTAAATAGTACTTGTTTATTTTTGAACCCTCATATTTTGTTTTTAATGTACTTTGTTATTCCCAACTTGACTGCATCCTCTGAATTGCACTTCTCTTAAGATCTAATTTACATATGCATATGAGAGGGTACCAAACTTAACCAGAATTTTATAATAAAAAGTTTATTTATGTTTAAATGTTATAATTTTAATCTTTTTCAAATTACTAGCCATTTGATGCAATAGTTCAGTATAAATGTGTTTTTCATTTTTCAAAGTAGTTCAAAAAACACTTGCAAAGTGATGCCTTTTAACACCTGTGGTGTTTTCTTTTCACCACTTCTAAGTCTAAAAAAAAAAAAGAGAAATTTTTTCATTTAACAGATTAAAAAAAATTGCACAAAGCAAAATCATGTGAATATGGCTGATACATAAGCTGGGTCATGCTGAATTTAATTAAAATGCATTTCACATTCAAGGCTTTGAGAGATGACACTTTGTTGTGGTGAAGCTTGCACTCTTCTCTTTTCCACAAAATGAGACATTTAAATTTTATCACATCACCTAAATGTTTCAGAACTTGCAGATAAAATTCCTGACTATTAAGAATTAAATCTGAGAGAAAAATGCTATTTGCATAAAAAAAAGTTCACATTGTTTTGACTTTGGACTTCACTTGTTATTCTTTTTAGGGACATGGTGAATTTAAGATTTCAGTTAAACTATTTATAAACTTGTGTTATTTATGAAGTCAGCTTGCTTGTAATCTGTTTCAAGCATTACAACTGTTTTGCCTATCATTTTCTGTAAATGAAACAGAGTTTCATATTGTTTGAACTTTTCAGTCATTATAAAAATCATCAAATATGTGAAATGCACTTTACAAAAATATCATATATGTAGCACTATAATAATAAAAATTGTAAAAAAAAAATGTAGCACTATAATATCACACAATGATGTCATTTGGAAGATTGATGCAGAAGGGTTCCTGCAAGAAGAATGTAATAGTAGGAGCATATACTACATCAAATGCACAAGCCAAAGAATGATTCAAATTATTTTTGGGTACCCCTTTGTAAATAAAAACTATTAAAAGACATTTATTAAAAATCCTTCTTTTCAATAGACATATTATATATATATATATATATTTCAGAGAAATCCATTGAACATTATTTTAATCTTTTTAATATTTGTCATTAGTTTTATTTTCTCACTTTCTTTTGATAATTCTTACATTTCCTGAAGCACTTTAGCATTATTTGTAAAACAGCTACTTTATCTGCAAGATCTAAATAATTAAAAAAAAAAATCCACGTATTTTCATTTTCTAAACTTTCCATTCCATGTAAACCAGAGGTAAAAATTTTTGAAGATATAAAATCATACCCTTATCAACATTAATCTTCTTAGTATTACTATATAAAATAATCACTGTTGAGACATTTTTATCAATATTTTTTGAAATATGACAATATTCTGGGTGTATATCTTGATAAACAAAAAGTTTGATCACTGTGGAGATGCTTATAAAATCAAAAGCCTTTAACATAATTTACAAATCAAAAACATAATGACAATTTATACTTACTAATTCTTTTTATATATTCTATCAACAATAGCTAACCCAATTAACAATTTACTTATTAAGTTATAGATTATTTTTAAAAACTAAATATTCACAACATTATATAGAAAGATTTCATTAGGACATAGATTTTCTAGTGACCTTATTAATTCCTTCAACTTTACCATTAAAGTAAAGTAATTAAATGATCAGTTGTTTTAGAAATTATATATTGCATTTTGTCATTCTACCAATACAGAAAATCATGCAAGGCCACTCTGCCATTGTAATATGGATTAGATAGTTATGACTTATATGATGACTTATGTGATTCATAGATTGTTTTTTAACTACAATTTTATAAGCCAATAATATACAGGAAAATCAAATTCAGCTAATTTTATTGTTAGATCTAAAAAAAAATTAGAGCCTGATAAGAAGTAAGTTTTTTTATAACAGTAGCAAATTCTCCATATAATAATATCACCAAGTGCAAGTCTTTATAATCAATAGATTCAAGAAGGTTTGCACATAAAAGCTCTATCTAATGCCTACTCATGCAATATCTCTAGACTAGTTTCTATCTTCTGGCTTTCATCAGTGAGGAGCCTTGAATTTAAGAGCATTATACCTAAACCTAAGGATTTAATACAACCATTCAGCAACAACCTTTTGTCTATTTGGACAACTATAAAGCTAGGAGCCCAAGATGAAAACACAATAATGTTTTTAAACCAAGCTCAGTTACTAGTGTAATCATATAGATCTGAACTCAATTCAGCATCTACACATTTTGATGTCTTTGGTTTTTTAAAAAACTGCAGTTACCATTATCCTATGGGCAGGATATATATAAAGCCATCAAAATATCATATGATCACCATTTTATATACTTACACAGGCTATTAATAACATGTGATGTACTGTAGCTTCTCCTTAAATGAAGTCAAGAATCTCTCAGCAATTATGCCCAGAGAAACCTGTTAGCTACTTTATTTTACATTCCCCTGTCTAAGTTTTCCCAAACTCTTCACACAGTAGTGCCACCATGTGCAAACTTTTGTAATAAATAGTTGCAGAAAGGTTTGTGCATAAAATCCCTATTTGGTGCCTATTCATCCAATATCACCAAATTAGTCTCTAGCTTGTGGCTTTCATCAGTGAAGAGCCTTGCATTTGAGAGCATTCCACTTAAATTTTAGGATCTAATGCAATGCTCCTGCAGCCACTATTTACTTATTTGGTTAACTATGAAGCTAAGAGCCCAAGATGAAAACAAAATGAAACCAAAAAGGTAAAAGGTGATTGTTGATGTGTTGCATCAGATTCTAAGGTCTAGGAGCAGTGCTTTCTAATCCAAGGCTCTCATTGATGAAAACAACAAGCTAGAAACTGGTCTGGGGATATTGAATGAATAGACACTAGATAGAGATTTTATACACAAATCTTACAAAGGTTTGCACTTGGTGCATGGTGAGTTTTCTACTGTTATTAACAGCCTGTATAAGCATATTAAATGGTGATATGTAAAAGGTGACTGCTGGGGAGTATCATTAGATTCTAAGATCTATGTGCAGTGCTCTCAAATACAAGGCTCTCACTGATGAGTGCAACATGCTAGAAACTGGACTGAGGGTATTGGATAAGTATGCATTAGATAGTGATTTTATACACAAACTTTTCTGAATCCATTTATTACAAAAGCTTGCACTTAATGACACTATTGTGTGCAGAATTTGCTACTGTTATTAACAGTCTGTGTAAGCATATTAAATGGTGATCATGTGATGTTTGAAGTAATTTTTTTATATCATAATTCTTTGGTTATTTGATATGGTTTTTTTTTTTTGGTTGAACATTAAAATAGAGATCTTGATTTGAAACTTTTGAAAGTGATATAATATCTTGAATTAGTATTAAATCTGAATCTAAACAATTAAAAATAGGTTGGTAAATGGGTATCTAGATATTCTTGGCTTGGTTAGAGCATAATACATGAATGAAAAAACCTTTAAAGCATCACCTCTTGACTATTGACTCATCTGCTGATTAATGCCTTTTTAAAAATTGTTCCTCAATGATTGCCCATTTTAAAAAAGATTTTTTTTGATTCCAATGAGCTACTTAAAATCTGTTTTACATTTGAGCTATACAGAAAAAAAAAATGTTTTAAGTTTTATATTAGAAAAAACTCAATTGACAATCTTGTTTTATTAACAAGTATAGTATTGTAAAAAAAAGATCTATGAATATATCTAAAATTTTAAACTTAGTACATAATGTGCTAATGATAGCACTAAACAGTACAGGACCTTGTACTGAAAAAATCAGTTAACTAAAAAAAGCAAAAGGTGGCTCCTGGAGGGTTGCATTTGATTCCAAGATCTAGGTGCAGTGCTTTCAGATACAAGGCTTCTACTGATGAAAGCCATAAGCTAGAAACTCATTTGGAGATATTGGCTAAGTAGGCACTAGATAGGGATTTTATGCACAAATATTCTTGCATCCATTGATTTCTATGGCTTGCACTGTATGGCATTAAGGTATGGAGAGTTTGTCATTGTTTTAAGTGGATTTAAATATTATATCAGGAAAGCATTGGCCAATTTTAAATAGAAAATAAATATGAAGAAAACAAAAATAATGGCTAATAAAATTAAAAATAGATGATCTGGATCAACTGATGAGTGCTGGTTCAGCACAAAATGTATATTGGAGATCATTTATCTTTTTCACATGTATGTGGTCATGGGTATTGATTATATGAGATATAGTGCATAGCGGAAGAAAACTTGGAAAGTCTGTGTTCAAATCCTTTATATCCCATTTAAAAATAAAAGTAAAAATTGAAGTTACAACATAAATATAACATTACAGTCAGTTTTAATATTTATTACATATATAGAATTAATAACTACAAATATCTTGGTCATATTATTAATATATAATAGATGAAAACATAATCGATAAAATTAACCATAGAATTAAAACTAGATGAGTGCTTTTGATAGAAATAACAATTTAAAAATAAAATGTGCCTATGTGTTTGAAAAGAAAAGATTTTATTAAATGCATTTTACCAGTTTTTACTTATGAATCTGAGATTGGATACTTAACAGAAGAACAATAGAGAAATTTCAGACCATTCAATAAAATATAAAAATATATATATTAAGAGTTACAAAAAAAAAAAAAAAAATACATGAGTGAGAGAACAAATAGGTATTACTGAAAGAATTAAGAGACTGAATATTAGGTTAAACATGTTGGTAAAAGAAGTGACTATTGAAATCTTAACTGGATTTCAAGAGATTGTAAAAGACCTAGAGAGAGAACACATGTGAATAGAATGGATGAAATAAAAAAGTATGCTGGAGTGATGTGGAGATGAGAGGTTAGAGATAGAAGGAACTGGATTAAACATGGATTAAACTACAATGTATTGATAATGGTTGAAAATGAGAGTGGTGATGATAAATGTAAATCCACATACTAAAAAAAAAAAGATTTAGTAAATTATTTAATTTGAAACAAATCTGTACAGAGAAATAAAAAAGAAAGAAAGAAACGTTTGAGAAATAAATAAAAAAGAGAAATGGAGAGGGGGGGGGATAAGGCCAATAAGATAAACTTAAAAATTAAAAAACAAAACAAAAGCACTACAAAATATTTCAATAAAAAAAAAAAAATAAAATGAATATATTATTAAGTGAAAATTTATTTAAAAGGTTTTCAAAGGGCACTAAAAGGCAACAAAAAAAAAAACAGGAGGAGGGGAGAATGAAAGTATTGGTAAATCCATATATTTGATAAAAGTAGTCTCATATTCACATTGCTAAATATTTTATTAAAATAAAGTTTTTTATTGTGCTTTATTCAAATTTGATGATGTTATATTGTGTGAGCATTTATTTTGCGAGTATAATGAAACTTACGGTAATAAAGGAAACTGTTGGATTACTTTTTCTTATTTACTTTTATTGAAGTTCTAAAGAAAGAAAGATTGAGCAAAAACTTAATTGTTTTATTTAATTACTTTAAAAACTGTTTAACAATGGTGATTTTTCTTATTTCTTCCAATAAAAGTAAAAAGACTATTAGTATTTTTCAAAATCTGACAAAAATATTGTAAAAAGTTGTCATCTCTTACATTATTCATTAGTATTAGAACCAAATAAAAAGAAAGTAAGCGCGTCTTCTTCATATAGTTTAACACAAAGTAAGCGATGACCCTTTAACTATAGAACAGTATTAAATTTCAATTGAACGTGGCAAACGGGCGGTTTTTCTCCTAATGTTTGCTGCTACACAACTAACAAAAAAAAAAAAAAACATGAAAGTCTAGCTGTTATTTTTCTTGGTAAAAAATGTTTTTAAAACAGTAAAATTTATTTTGACATACATCAATACACCCTTTCCTAGTTTATTTTAAAAAATAAATAATTGAATTAAAAATATTATATATAAATACATTTTATTAAATTTGTAGCAACTACTTAGTATTAGGCGCTATTAAGCCGACATCGACTTCATGTGTTCATATAATTATAAATAATACTTCGTTCAAAATGATTTATTTTCTATATAGTTTTTTAGATTCTTCAAATACACACTCATTATTGCGACAATAGAATCCATTTACTTTACGCCTTATTATCCATTTTTTCTTTTACTACGAATCATTCTGAACATTATATCCTTTTTTCAATAAATCATATATTACTAATAAAACAATTTATCTCGTCAGCTGTATTTCAAGCAAAAGTCCCCAATCTAATCTGATCAAGTAATCTTTTGTTCTTCTTGTTTTTTGTTTTTTTTTGCAGTCCATGGAGTTTCTCAAGAATCATACAGTTCAAAAACAACATTTTTTTTTCTATCATTCATTTCTAATGTCCAACTTTGACATCTTTTACTTAAAAAAGTACGATCTGCTTTTGAAAGAATGTCTCTTCTTGCAAGACATACTCTTCAGATTTTTCACAGAACTGTATTCTTTATTAATAGAAAATGAATTTCTTTATTATTTCAATGGTGATGAATGATCCAAGAAGGTTAAAACTATAAACTACTTCTAAGCCTTTATTATCTATTATGAAGCTAATTGCTGTTTCTATATTTTAAATCTTTGCTTTTTTAAAGCTAAAATGCCATCTTTCCTCTGGTCAAAAACTTTCCTTCTAAATGCCATGTTATGTTTTCTATTTTTAATTACAAGTATAATACCATCAGAATGTCTAAAGTTGTTCAAGTTTTTTTCCACCAAATCGGAATCCACATTTGTTTCCTTCCATATGGATTCCATAATTACTTAATTTTCACGCAAGATAAATAGGAATGATGATAATATGATAATGCTAGTTAACTCTTTTTGAAAAGTGTACAATCTGTCTTGCCAGCATAGCTTTTTCTAGTTATAGATATTTCTCACAAGAATTAGGAATATTTTCTGGCACATAGATTTTTCTAAAACATTCCATACTTTAACATGGATCAGTTGTATTAAAGACCTTGTAATTTACAAAGCATATGTAGATATTTTGTACTTTTTGATATTTTCCTTATCTAGCACTAGCACACTTCAGCAATGTCTAACATTTTACACAAAATAGCATAAAATTGAAATGTCGTATACATGAGTTATACCAAACAATCATTTGGACTTTTTTTATGGCACTATTATATAAGCTTTCTAATCATTCTTTTCAGGCTCACAATTATTTTATTGTATATGTGTAATATTTTTCTCTGTGTGGTTTATTGCAGTCATAGAATATCAGACTCTGAAGTATAAGTTCTTTGGATTGTTACCAATTCTAACACTTCCAGTATTTGAACTTTTTATGAACTCCTGAACAATAAAACCATCCATTTATTTTATTTTATACATTACTTTTACTGCTAAAAGTATAAATAATCAGACAATTGAACAACTAATTAGTTAACTTAAACATTTACAAAAAAAGAGAAATATATCTAACACTAGTCTTTATTGTAATATTTGAAATTGTTGTATAAGTTTTAATTTAGTGAAAAAAATGTTCATTGTACAATTTGTTTATTGTAGAATCCTTTACTGTAGTAAACATAATTTTATAAAAAGAAAAGAATACTTTTAAAGTATTTTACAAAAAAAAAGAGAAAAGAAAAGGTACTTTCACTTTAAAATGTTTGGATTTTATTATTTTAACTCTATATTTAGTTAACATAAAAGCAAATCCTATAAAATTGTCTTGTCACTTCTGATATTTCATAATGTATATGTTTAAAAACATCACTTTTTTTTGCTGTCTGTATCAATATTAATTACATTAATATTCTTACAATTTTAATTCTTAGTTTATTACTTTTATACTAAACATAACATCACATGATGTTTTCTATTCACTTTCAACATTTGTATTGGGAGTAATAATTTATAACTTTTATTATACTCCAGGATTTATTGTAATCTTGAGTAACCAATAGATACCATCCTGTGGTGTTACACTCACATTCTTGGATTCATATTTAGCTATTAACAGAGTTTTAGCAATAATGGTAACTTTCTTTGCTTACATTTAGAACCAGTATAAAAAACAGTAATTTGTCTATTTATTTCATTCCAGCCCTATCTGTTATAAGTTAGAATAATTAGAAAGAAAAAGGTAGTAGTGCCATCTTTAATTCTGGCCATTGGCCTTTATCAAGGTGGAACATAATCAACACTCAACCAAATTTATTGGCTGAACTTTTAATCATTTTTTTTGCCCCCAGAGACTGAAGGGAAGAAAAGTCAAAAAGAGATATTAACAATTCATTAATTTTTATGGTTCTTCTCAAAAGTGAGTAATAGTATTTCTATTTACAATTTATTAAATTCAGTTTCATTTTATGCACAACATAGCTTTCTCTTCACATTGAAGATTACAGTTTTTAGTGTAATATCTTGAAAGTTTGACATTACACGATTTTTATAGAATAACAACAACAACAACAAAATTAAAAATTATATTTCAATGCTTAACTTTTTATTTATCAAAAAATACTTTTGATATGAGCTTTTTTTTTTTTTTCACAATTAGAGCATAAAAACTGATTTCCTTAAATAATTCATTTTTTCATGTAGTATACAACTCTTTGATATTTTAAAAATCTTTTAACTTGATGCAATTTTTTGAAATTAATTATCATTGAATTTATGATTATAATAGTAGTGGTGTTGTTAGGTAGTGGCAGTGACAGCAGCAGCATCAGTAGCAATAGTAGTAGTAATAATAATTGATTTATTTAAGTGCTAAACAACAGCATATATCAAATTACAGGTTGCACATGAAATTAGTAAAAAAATAAACTCAATGCACATAACATAATAGTAATAAAAAAGAAGATAACGATAAAAAAGTAAAAAATATATAAACAAATAAAAATAAATTGATCAACAATGACATTTTAACTTAAGAATATTTGAAAATTGCTTATGATCTAAATTAAAATGATTAGTATTCATAAAAATCTGATTGTATAAAGAAGGTAGCCTGAATAAAGGAGAAAATTTAAGAACACTGGAATGACAAGTGCAACTATAACAAATAAAAGCAGAAAGTATCATGCTCATAAGACCTAATTATAATAGTTGAAATTATATCAGACAGAATAACTTGTTGATTTACAATTTTATAAAGATATTTGGATCTCTATATTTCTGTTTAGAAGAAAGTTGGAAAACCACTTTATTTTCCAAAGAAATATATTTGGAGAATTTATTAAACCCTGTTTATAATAAATTTCATTGTAAATAATTTGAATTTTGTATCATCATTGAAATGATAACTATACCTAAAGATGGCACCCATGACTTTAAAAGTTTTGCTAACATTCATTTCTAAATGAAAAAGAAAGGATCCATTATTAGAAAAAACTTCCATATCTTTTCCTATATCTTTTTGGGTTTCAACAGAATTAATCTTGAGAGAATTAATAAAATAAAATAAAAATTAAAAACTTCAGAATTCTTAGATTATGAAACAAGGGGACATTTATTAAAATTAACTGATACACCAAGCACTAAAGTTATCAATATCTTTCTGAAAGTGAGTGCAATAAATCTCTGATAAGATTCTTTTAAAGATTTTTTAGTCATCAGCATAAATACAAAAGTATAATTTATATACTCGAAGTTCAGATGTAATATAAGGGATTTGAACACAGATTTTCAAGCACCTTTCAGCTATCCTCATACAATCAATACACATGACCATACACATGTAAAAAAACAAATAATCTCATAAGACCTAATTATAAAAATATTTGTGTTTTAAAACAATCTGTGATATTATAATTTCCTTTTAGTAATCTTAATGAGAGTGCATGAATGCCAAGATGAAAGTCCTTATGTAAATAGAATTTATCAGGATTATATAAATCAATAAAACTATTGACAATCTGTAAAAAATAATCTAAGCAATGGTTCATATTATTATAATAATATAATAAATTCCAATTAACTTTAGAAAACTACAAAAGTCAACATAATTACATTTTCTTTAATTTTTTCTTGAAATATTAGAACAACTAACTTTTGAGTGATATATCTTAATATAAGTCTCAACATGTGGATAAGCTTCAATAGGAAAATCAACAGAGATAAATTAAAAATTACTAACTACTGGTGAATTACATAGAACATAATCCAAAGTATGATGAGAAACATTAACAAAAAGGTTATATTGCTTAAGTTGCAAAAATTTACAAAACTGTAACATTCTAGAAGCTTTAAAAGACCCCCCCCCCAAAAAAAAGGGTGTAATAAAGTCACCAATCAAAAAATCTTCATGAGGTCAAAAAATAATCAAACTCCAATAGTATAAAAGTGGGTTTAAGGTAAATATTACCTATGATAAATCTAAAATTGTGATTTAAGGTAATTTCCCCACCATGTAGATTCACAAAGAGAAAAAGTAAAATGAAGTTCTTTATAAAAAAAACAACTTTATAAATAGCAATGAGTGCCATCTTCTTGAGTAATATTTTTCATAGATCTATCCATTCATAAAATATTAAATCTATTATCAAGGAAAGAGGAAATTGTTGATTTAACTAAGTTTCTGTAAGAAATATAAGATTCAAGTATTCCATTTCAAAAAATTGTTTAATTTGGGCATACTTAAGTCACATTTTTCTAACATTCATATAAAAACAAAAAAGACCTACTATGTTATGCAAATAAAAAGAAAGAGAGGGGAAAAAATGATAAAAAAATGAATTCAATCAAAACCTTAAAGAATTCACAACAATTCATAAAAAAAAAAGCAGGAGTAGAAATATAAAAACAAGAGATTTAGTATTGTTCATATTAACTTTATGACAACAATATCAGTTCTTAAGCTATTTTCAAAAACTAATTTAACATTGTTTGAATTAAGATTCACTGGCATATTAGAAAGAAAATATTTATTGTTCTTTGGGTTGATATTAGAATAAATACCAGCAAAGAATCCAGTAAAATTAGAATTATTCTCATCTAGCAGATATATTTACTTTTTCAGTCATTGCAAAGTAAGGTATGTTTTCATTTTTACTAAAAAACAAAAAAGATTTTTCAAAATTATTTTTCCTATAGTTAATATTATTATGGATATTATTATTAAATTCCCTACATTGGAAATGATGAGAGTGTAATCTACGAGGTGGAATGAATTTGGGAATGTCAGCTGGATCATCGTGCATCCTTGTATTAATAGGATTGAAAGAAGATAAATTAACAGGAAAACATTTATTATACTTTTTTCTCATGTCTTATGTGAATTTTGATAAAAAAAAAAATGCTTCCCATTATAATTATGTGATTTAAATTTTTTGTGAGAAGAAAGTTTAAACTCAGAAAAGCAATTGTTAATGTAATTAGACAAATTCTCGGTTATAAAATCGTTATCAATTTTATTATAATAATAATACTAATGATAATAATAACAATAATGATAATAATAATAAAACATAAATAGAAGTAAAAAAAATTACAAAACAACAACAACAACAACAGCTTAATTCCAACATATAATTTGTGAATATATAAACAACAACAGCTTAATTCCAACATATAATTTGTGAATATATAAACAAATATGTTTTATGGATGAAAGATTCCACGAAATATAGTAATGACTCATAAATTCTGCTATTTAAAATCTTGCATTTAAATATAAACTAAGAGAAATTTAAAATCTTATTCAGATAACTGGCCCATAGCTCATCCAGACAATATTCAAAATTGATCAATAAATAGATATCTATATGTTTTTGGCTAGAAGATAAAATAAGAAAGGAAAATTATCCAAATAAAACATCGTAAAATTAAAAATCCTGATATTTTTTCCTTTATTGTTATTCTATGAGAGAAATTTCTGCTTTTATGTTGGATTTTTAAAAGCTGTTTTATTTTACAGAATATGCAATTTAATATTTAAAAGACTTGCAATCCCAGAGAAATCAACAGCATCTTCGGGATTGCATTCATTCCCCTCAGTGTGAACTCCTTTTAAATGGGAATTTTTATTATTAATAAATTTAAACATTTTTTAAAAAAACAAACAAACAACGAAAATGATCCAAAATAAAAGCAGATTACCACTGAAATCTAATTATAAATAGTTTATTTATTTTTTAAAAAAAAATCAAAATAATAATATTTGGACATGTTTTAAATATCGAGTTGATTCAAATAAATTAATTTACAATTGCTAAATCTAAAATTAAAATCTCAAGTGAATTTAAATGCTGTTTTTATATTAAATACAATACTTTCAAATTATTACAATTTAAAATGTGCAGAGTTTGTTGTTTAATATTTATAATATATTTTAAATTGTAAAAACAACTATTTGCATGATATATAGCTAAATTTATAATTGGATGAATTATTTTTTTTATAACAGCTTATAATATAATAGTAGAATTTAAATACCCATCTGTGATAACATAAATAATATGTCAAAGTGGTTTTAGAAATAGATGAATACTAATTTTTTAAATTTATAAATAGCCTTACAAATTCTTTTGAGTCGATTAAGAATCCCTAAAAAGTATGTTTGAATAAAATAAATATAATATTTGTGTTATATTTTTTTTATTTCATAGTCAATTATGTAATTAATACATTTTAAACTTTAACTTGAAAGTGACTCAATTTTATTTTTTGCAAGTTAGAATGCAATTTTATAAAATTATTGTGATTAATACTTATAAGATGTCTCTCATTTTTATAATGGCATATATTAATGAAGTTATAAATCTTGTACCATTATATCTAAAACTTTTTTAGTAAGTAACAGTGATAGCTTTTGATTAATTATAAGTTGTTATATAAAAGCTATCATTTTTGTTTGTTAAAAATGTTTAAATATGGTATGTGAAAATTATAGCATTATTGAAATGTGCCATTATAGAGATGAGAATTCAAATAATATTATATTTTATAACACTAATAGCAATAAGTTCATAATATTGAATATTGATATGAACAAGAATATTTCTTTAAGAAATTTAAAATGAGTATTAGATTATTCTATTTTGGAACAAATAAAATGGAGTCAATTTAAAGTGAAGCATTAAAATGTTCACTTCAAATGTTGATCTTATATTTATTATTGTGTCAAGTTCATTTTTACATAACATCTTAGACTGTAGGTAAATCTGTATATTTTGTTTATTAAAAACATCAGAGACATGATAATATGAAAATTATAGTGTTATTGAAATATGCCATTATAGATTAGATGTGACATGTTGGACTATTTCCATAATCTATGAGTGAATGTTAAATGTATAGAAAATTTTAAACTTTATTTGAACTTTCCAAATATAAACAATTTGTTAGTAATAGTACCAAATAAACAACACAGGTTAATAATTACACAATGTTTAAGTAGTATTATATTATTCTCCACTCTTCTTCAATTGTTGCTGGCCTATATGCACAGTGACAATATTCACTTAGAAATTGAACTCGCACCTTTAGATTCTTGACTATTGAATTTAAGGCAAATGCTCTACCAACTGAGCTATTCTGTCAAAGGTGACATATAGTAGAAATTTGATACATTTATATATGTTGGTTGGTTCAAATCCTCCTGAATCCTTCAATTTTTTTTATGAGCAAAGCTAATTAGTTGTTGTTGTTGTTGTTATTATTATTATTATTATTATTATTATTATTATTATTATTATTATTATTATTATTATTATTATTATTATTATTATTATTATTATTATTATTATTATTATTATTATTATTATTATTGTTGTTGTTGTTGTTTAATATTTTTCCTAAAAGCAAAATTAATTAGAGGCTTTCATACATTGTGTATTATGACCCTGGGTTGACTTATAGGATTATTTATCATTGTCATATGAGCAGCTTCCTTGAATTTTCTTCTATGCATTTTTTTCTCTTTATCCAATATCTTTGTATTTTCCCAATTAAACATATGGACATTAGTACATACATGATCTGCTATGGTAGACACATCTGTTTTTTTCTCTATTACCATTAGTTTGTGTTTTTTCAATTGCTGTTCAACAGGGTGGCAGGTTTCACAAATGTACTTCCTTCTCATTTACATGATATTTTATAGATGCAGTTTTATTCTTCAACATTTTCTCAAAGTGTGGCATGGCTTTGGAAAGCTGTTCTAATGTTATATTGACTGCATATTTTTTTAAATTTGTCTGCCATTCCTGGTATGTATGGATCCAGTACCATACCAATTATAGTACGATAGTGTATCCATACATACCAGGAATGGCAGACAAATTAAAGAAAATATACAGTCAATATAACATTAGAACAGCTTTCCAAAGCCATGCCACACTTTGAGAAATTCTTACTTCTACTAAGCCTAAACTGGAAATTCTGAAGAAAAAAAACTGCATCTATAAAATACGATGTAATGGAAGGAGGTAGATTGGTGAGATCTGTCACGCTGTTGAACAGTGATTGAAAGAACACAAACTAATGGTTAAAAGAGAAAAAACAGATGTGTCTATCATAGCAGATCATGCATGTACTAATGACCATATGTTTAATTGGGAAAATACAAAGATATTGGATAAAGAGGAAAAAATGCATAGAAGAAAATTCAAGGAAGCTGCTCATATGACAATGGTAAATAATCCTATAAGTCAACCCAGTGTGGCATTACACAATGTATGGAAGCCTCTAATTATCTTGCTCTTAGGGAAATAAAAAAAAAAAAATAAAAAAAAAATAATAATAATAATAATAAAAAAGAAAGCAATTATCCCACCAATTACAGACCTCAGACCAATATCTATGGGACCTTTGCCAATAAAAATTATGGAGAAAATTATTAAAGATGAAATTGAACCATATATAATGCCACTTATCTCCGAAGGACAATATGCAAAGAAAAACTCTTCAACAACAGAAGCAGCCCTATTCTTTAAGGCAATTCTAGCCACAGTAAAACAGCAGAAAAAATACGGACCCATTGTCATGCAGCTTGACATAGAAGCTGCATTTGACTCAGTCAATATATACACACTTCTAAAAATGCTAAAAGACACAGAAATTCCTAGAACACATCTATATATAATTGCTTACCTGCTCCTGAACTGAGAGATCCATATAACTTTAAATGGAAGAAACTCACCATCTTTCACACCCACCAAATCTATATCCCAAGGATCCCCTCTTAGTTCACTATTGTTTATATTTTACATCAATCCCCTTATTAAAAGCATACAAAATGCATTTACTGGGATCAAGATACCAGACACAACACAGTGCACTACATGCATTGCCTACATGGATGATGTTACCATATTCCTAACATCAAAAAAACAAATACCGCAACTCCAAAAGATATTACAAGAATATTCACAAAAATATAAATTAACATTTAATCCAGCAAAAACCACAGCCTGGTCAGTATACACTGGCAAATCATGTACATCAATTTACAAATCAAAACCAAACTCTTTCCTTGGGTTCCCATTTCATATGGGAATTACAGGAATGAGATGCCATATCCAAAATAAACTTAAAGAAGAAGCCACAAAAATTATAAACTCCTTGTCCAAGGCATATCTTTCACTATATTCCAAAGTACAGTTAATTAACCAGCTTATCACAACCAAAATAACATACTATGTACCGGTTATTTCATTCTCAAAGGGGTTCATTTCAAAAATTAAAACCATATATAATAAACTACTTTGGGCCAGAAAAACAGTAGCAATTTCCACAAAAAAACTTAGCCAGCCCCTAATAAAAAATGGACTTGGCTTGCACAACATCAATATTTTTCATCTACAGAAGTTAAGGAACTCAATAATCACAATACTTGCCAAATACCCAAAAATTAACCACTTGCTAGAAGTTACTCCAACAGATAGATCACCTCCAAAAGGTTCCTTTTTCACCAACATTATATACCAATGCAAAACCACAGACAAGATTCCAGAACAGTATTTGCATAAGTATTCATACTGGGATATTTATGGTTTAATAAACAGAGAAGCAGATACTAATGTTATACAACCTATGCTAGGAATTAACAACAAGAGACTACTCAAGGAATATAAAAAATGGGCTATAGAGCCCAAATACTTTGATTTTATCATGAAAATCAATCTCATTGCCTTGCCAACAACCCACTTTTTTATCATAAAAGAATGTATATATCTATTGACCACTTCTGTGGACTCTGCCATCGAGCAGAAGAGACATTGGGCCACTTTATTTATCAATGTGTAGCACTTAACCAAACATGACAGATGATGTGTAACACCTACAGAAAACTGGGTACAATCATTAATCACATAATAGCTGCTTTTCAGGGAAGATCAATACCTAGCATTAGGGCAGCCACATTTGTTCTATATGCATACTGGTGCACCCGATGTACTTTCTTAATTGGCAATAACACCAGACTACACCCAGCTACATTTAGCAACAAACTGCTACACATTCGAAATAGATAAAATAATAACCAACCCCCATTTATATGCAGCAACATGGTCATTGTTAAAACAACCATCAATGCTGTGAATGCTGCAAAGAAAACTATCATACAATTAACATTCAAAGTGACATGCAGACAAAACTAAATAAGCTCCTCAAACTTTAGAACTCTGATTATTTTTCCTTTTTTTATTTTTTATATTGTTATAGTCCACTAACCACAAAGTGTAACCACTAAATTCATTTATATGTGTTTACTCTATTATTCATTGTATGTTAAATTTCAAATTTTCTAGATGTAAACTTATGTAAACCATTGAGATCAATAAAGCCTTTATTGAAACGTAATAATAATAATAATAATAATAATAATAATAATAATAATAATAATAATAATAATAATAATAATAATAATAATAATAATAATAATAATAATAATAATAATAATAATAATAATAATAATAATAATAATAATAATAATAATAATAATAATAATAATAATAATAATAATAATAATAATAATAATAATAATAATAATAATAATAATAATAATAATAATAATAATAATAATAATAATAATAATAATAATAATAATAATAATAATAATAATAATAATAATAATAATAATAATAATAATAATAATAATAATAATAATAATAATAATAATAATAATAATAATAATAATAATAATAATAATAATAATAATAATAATAATAATAATAATAATAATAATAATAATAATAATAATAATAATAATAATAATAATAATAAACTAATTAGCCTTGCTCATAAAAAAAATTGAAGGACTCAGGAGAATTTGAATCAACTCTCATATATAAATATATCAAATTTCTATTATATGTTGCCTTTGACAGAATAGATCAGTTGATAGAGCATTTGCCTTAAATTCAATATTCAAGAATCCAAAGGTGCAAGTTCAACTTCTAAGTGAATATTGTCACTGTGCATATAGGCCAGCAACACCTGAAGAAGATTGGAGAATAATACTATTTGAAACATTATGTAATTACTAACATGTGTTGACTATTTTTGTGTTATTACTAACAAGTTGTTTGTATTTGGAAAGTTTAAATAAAGTTTAAATTTTTTTATACATTCAACATTCACTCACAGATGATGGAAATAGTCCAACATATCACATCTAATAATATGCTATCATCACAAACCTTCAGAAAAATGCCATTATACAGATTAAAATTCAAAAGGTATATTAATATATTATGGATTTATAACTTATATTATAAATGAATCCATTTAAGTATTTTCTATTAGCTAATTAATTAATTAATATATAAAATATTATATAATAGCTGAATTCTGAATTATGATAATACAAGACTCACAAGTGATTTCAGGACAATATTTTTCATTAGCTGTGCCAGTCATCACAAATCAGAATGGGTTTGAAACTTTTTATATTAAACATATTTCACTTGCTTTATTTCAAAGTGTGAAAGGTGAAATATAGAAAATGACTTAATATGATCTCTATATAATTAACACACACACACACATATATATATATATGTATATACTCATCTAGGAGAAAATGATTACCAACAAGTGACTATGTACATGGTGGAGTGACTATACAAAATTTTACCTTAATTTGATAATAGCCACAAATAAGGATCAGACTGAAGCTTACATTAAGTAAAGCCTTTATGCTGAGTCAGGCAAATTTCCTGATTAACATCCTCTCCAAATTTATAGTATTATTCTGATGTAATATAAAATAATGTAATTTAGATGAAAAAATTTATGAGAAACAAAATTCTTAACTATAATAATAAAATTATTTAATATAACAACAATAGAATACCTACAATATAACTCTTTTATATTTAAACATTTATATAATTAACACAATGAAATATGCATGACAGAAATATTTTTAAAATTAGTGGTCAATATTTTGCAACAAACATTTCTTTTATCATCATTATTTAATTTATCATTTATTCAATAAAATCATTTAAAAAATTCTTACTGTTAAGCTCAACACTTTTAAGCAGCAATACTATTTTTAAATTGATATCTCTGGCTATATGATGATTATATCCCATAGTTTCATGTTGTAATTTAGAAATTATCTAACTTGAATATTTTTTGGAAATAAGTTATTGTTTTTTTTTGTCATTGTGTCTTATAACTGAGGGAATCAAATTGCTGAAAATGTGTAAATCCTTCTCTTCTTTGGTGATTTCTTCTTATAACACTTAATTAAGGGGTAATTTTTCTTTACATTATTAAATTATTGAGGTACAAATTATAGCATCCACAAATAAGATCCAGTAATGGCAGATATACCTAAACATTATTCAGTATTAGAGCATTATTACATTTCCATGAAGGTAATTACACTTCTGGAAAAATGATGTTATGCATTCTAATTAAGTTTTACCCCACCATTATAAATACATACACATATATGAGAATCCAAATCACTTTCCTAATTCTAATTTTATAAGCAGCATGAAGAAGAACTTAACTGATCTTTTCCAATGTCTGGCAATTCTTCACATTTTCATAGCAACTTAATATTTTGAAAATAATTAACTTCATTTTCAAATTATCTTAAAATACAAGAAATAAACTTTTTTATTTCTGACAAATTATTTTGTTTTTAACTTGTCAATATATTAATGATTTAATTTTAAAAAATAAACATTACAATGTTTTTTAAAACACAAAATATTTATATATATATTTAACAGTCTTATATGTGACTTAAGACAGAAAGGTTACAATAAATATATATATTCTAAATAGATAGAAATTATAATCAATTTAATGTTTTTTTAACGAGCAATAAATTATCATATGTGTAAGAAAAATTAATCAGTACCAAATTTCATTTACATATATAATAGGTTTTTTTATTTGTAAGGTTATTAATAACAATTTTGCCTTTGTAAAATGAAATGTAATTTAAGTGAGGCTTCATGGACATTTCTATACTTGCCAATGTTAGAGTTTTTTAGTCATCAATTTAATAACTTGGGAATTAATAAAAATATATATTTTTTCAATTGCATCAGAACTTTAACACCAAATGTTCAATGCACTAAAATATCACAGCATCTTTAAATTACAAAGTTATCTATCTGATCATATTTTATATCACTGGTGCTGTTTAGATTATCTTATACATAAATGTTTGTGAAGGTATTAATTAATTTTATGAAATTCACAAGTATTATTGTTGTTTATACAATTAATAAGCACATGAGCTGAAATTTAATTCTATGCTGATTCAAGCCATTCTGATTTATAGTTAAAGACAATGGGGATTACCAATATCTAATGAAAAGGATTCTCCTAAACTGGTTCTGTAAATCTTATATTGTCTTAATTCACATTTCAGAATTTGATTATGTATGACAGATTGCTTAGAACATTATTTGTTAAATAAAAGAAAATTAAGTTTATCAAACTATGATTTTTTTAATTCTTTTAACTCACCTGAGAATTTATTTACTTCACGAAATACATTATCAATTTTTTTTTTTTTGAGAATTTATTAAGTAATCTTTAGCTTTTTGAGCTTGCCACTCTAAAACTGGCTAAAAAGCACAGGCTACGTAAGAATATTTTTTTTTTGTATAATATTAAAAAATATAACTACTTATGTCATAGGACCATATTTTAATCAATTGCAATACAAAAATTTTAACATCAATAACTCCAAATACTATATTTAACTATTTAGCCAAACACTCATATTTAGTAGAATATTTTATGAATAATATAAACTAACTTATTTAAATTTAATTAGTAAATCGCCAGATTAATTTAAGAGCAAAAAAAAATATTTGTACTTACTCCCTTTTTATAAATCACTATCATTTTTAATCTATTGCGTCATGAAAGATTTTCTCTGTTTAACCCTTTCCTTTCCATATCATTCTAGAAATTTTTTTTATACTATCCATTCAACGCATGAATGTTTTTAAGGATTTTTAAATTCCTTGGAATCAGTTTAAAATTTACAATTGTTCATTTCTTGTTATTATTTCTAGAGATCTTTTCAACCTAACTCCATTTTCAGCCTCTTACTTGTTTCAGTGATATCAATAATAACTGTTTGTTTAATCATTCACATATCTTGATTTTGATCTCTTTATGTTACTCTATACATATATCTTTGCATATATTGTTGTGTGATATGAAGTATTTATATTTATTTTCTATTGAGAGTCCAAATTTTACACTGATAAGTAAGTACTGGCAAAATGCATTTATTAAAAAAAATTTTTTTAAGCTTATATGTATATAATTTTTAATATTATTATGTCTATCAAAAACACTTCATACAAATTAAATTTTACATTTACTTTATTCATTATGTTTTCAACTGTATTAATAATATGACTAAGATATTTATATTCATTAATATTAATCTTCTTTTTATTGAAAAGTTAATCTTTTAAGAATTTATTTATAATTCTATTTTTTTTTGCTTTCATATGATAATTCTTAAAACATTTTTAAAGATTCTGAAACATTTTCAAAAGTAACTACATTATTTGCAAAGTTAGGATGGCCATTTCCATTTATATTTATTTCTTTCCATTTTAATTCATAAAGTACTTTTCATAAAATTGAAAAAAATTTTGGATAGAAGAAATTACATATATCTCTATCTATAATAATTTTCTTAATGTCACCACTTAATCTAAAAGCTGGTGTCACACTTTGATAAATATTTTTCAAAATTTGATAATATTATGAGTTTATATCTTAATTTTTCAAAGTTTAAATCACCACTAAAATGCCAAAAGCATTATGGCAATTAATGTTCATTTCTATAACTTGTTTTAGGATGTGATATAGTGTATTATAACCACTTTTAAACCCAACTTGCTATTTTGCTTGGATTGAGTCTAAAATTTGTTGCAGACAAGTTGTAAAGCTCTTAGTAAAGTCCTTGAATAAAATTGATAGGAAACTAATATATCTTTATTATTTTACTTTTAACCTTTCTTAAATATTGCTAATACAATTGTATTTTTCCAATCATTCTGGTATATACTTATTATGTGAATATTTGTTATGCAGCTTTACTAAAATTCCTCTACTTCATCACTTGCTTCTTTTAAAATATCTATAATAATCTGTCATTTTTAAAAGATTGTCCATTCTTTATACATTCAATTACATGTTTAACCTTTTTATTTAAAATACTTGGAATTTCAAAAGATGTTGGTTATATTATTTTTTTATTCTCTACTATATTATATGTATATTGTACCTATTGAAATTTGAAATAAATTTTGATATGTAGTGCAATGTCAATTGTAAAACCCCCCAAAAATGTTTTTTTTTTTTTTATTTTAACAGTGAATATATTAACTTGGGGAGCATTGGAATATATTGCTATGAGAACATAAATATTGGAGAAAGAAATGTTTATTATTAATTGTAGTATAAAAATTTACAGATTGACTTTATTTGTTTTAAAAATGAATATGTAAATAATAAAGTTTATGTTGTATTTTTATATTGGACTATTTCCATCATCTAATATGTGTGTTGAATGTCTTTAGAAAAGTTTAATTTTTAGTTAAATATTCCAAATGCATTCAACTGTTAGTAATATCACAGCAAACAGGTTAGTATATGCACAAACTGTTAGTAATATCACAACAAACAAATGTTAATAATATCACAGCAAACAGGTTAGTATATGCACTAACTGTTAGTAATATCACAGCAAACAGGTTAGTATACGCACAACATTTCAAGAGATATTTTTCTCCCCTCTTCTTCAGGTGTTGCTGGCCTGACCAGTGACAGTACTAGCATGGGATTCGAACCTGGGTCCTTAGATTCTTGATTATTGAAATTTAAGGTAACGCTCTAACTAATTGGGAAAATACAAAAATATTGGATAAAGAAGAAAAGGTACAAAGAAGAAAATTTAAAGAAGCTGCTCACATGACAATGGCAAAAAATCCCATAAGCCAACCTAGTGTGACTATACATAATGTATGGAAATCACTAATCAACTTTGCTCTGAGGAAAAAGTGGAGAAATCAGGAGGAACCTTATAGATAAGTATATGAAATTACTACATACTGTTGCCTTTGGCAGGATGGCTCAGTTAGTTAGAGCGTTACCTTAAATTTCAATAATCAAGAATCTAAGGACCCAGGTTCGAATCCCATGCTAGTACTGTCACTGGTCAGGCCAGCAACACCTGAAGAAGAGGGGAGAAAAATACCTTTCGAAACGTTGTGCGTATACTAACCTGTTTGCTGTGATATTACTAACAGTTAGTGCATATACTAACCTGTTTGCTGTGATATTATTAACATTTGTTTGCTGTTATATTACTAACAGTTGGGCATATACTAACCTGTTTGCTGTGATATTACTAACAGTTGAATGCATTTGGAATATTTAACTAAAAATTAAACTTTTCTAAAGACATTCAACACACATATTAGATGATGGAAATAGTCCAATATAAAAATACAGCTAGAACACCATCATCACAAACCTTCAGAAAAACAATAAAGTTTATGGTCTTGATAAAATTATTGGTTTTTCCTTTATCTCTATTTTCATAAATAATGCATTTAAATATTTAATGTTTCAAGTATGTTTGTTATTTTACTTATGTGTAAAAAGTATATTTCCATTGTAATATGAAAGAATGTAATCTTAATTTATGTTGGAGTAAAAGTATACTATTTGTATTTTAAAACATAAATATTGTATGTTATATGTAATAAATTATAAAACATTTATTTTTATTTGTTATTATTTTATGTAATAAGATTTTTATTTATAGAACACTGGCTGGAATTGACCAAAGAGATAATACGAGTATTGCTATAGTTGACATCAATTAAAAAAGTTTATAAATTGAACTAAACAGATTAAACTCATTCTCTCTCTCTCTCTCTCTCTCTCTCTCTTGGCTTCAATAGAAGCAAAGTTAAGTTATTTCATATGATTTTTTATTTATTGGCTAAAAAGTATAAGATTATTAAATGGATAGAATTATGGGGCGAAAGCAATATTATTTGTTCATTAACTGGGCAGATTTATTGGGAATTTAATTAATTTTTATTCTTTTAATAAATTGATGTCTCTTACAATTCATAGCATTTTACTTTTCAAGAATGAGCTATAAATACTAAGAATAAGTTCACTTACTAATATAATTTTATGAGATTAATAAATTATTTATATGCAAAATATAAATTGGTTCAATTTTTATAGCATCTTCTGGATGAAACTAGCATCTGTTCACTTGTAATATTTTATAAATCAAATATTTATTGAAGGAAAGAATATTTACATTGCATCATCATGGATATAAATTAATGTTTGTACAGTTATAATGACACATAGATTGAATACCCTCTAAAGGAAAGAATAATTTGGACATTTAGAAAATAGAATTAATAAAATATGCTCCAAATCTAATAGCTTTCCATGATATTTTTACTTTTTCTGGAATAACAAAATATTGTTGGATCATGGTTCAAGAAGTAGACATTAGAACTATGATCCTATTTTGGAAATGTTGCATTTGTGAACAATTAATCAGGTTGTTTGCTAAAAATATTATTATTATTATTTTTAATATAATTGTATAGGATATAAATGGTAATATAATTTAAGTTAAATAGAGATTTATTTTACATATCTAAAATATATGAATTAGGTTTTTCTAAATTTAAATTTAATAGCTTAATAATCATAATTCTAATTTAAAATTATTTATCTTCTTATTCATTAATTATGAATTAATTTCAAGTATTTATTTTATTTTATTCTCTTAAAATAATATGAATGAATAGATAGATTAATCTTTAATATATATATTTTTTATTTCAATTAAATATTTTTTTATATATATAGATTAAAAATGTTCTTGCCTCTCTTATATTTTGAAAAGTGTATACCTATTACAACATTTGTTAAAACAGGCAAAACTCACTATATATATATTTGCCATACACAGCAAGCTAGAGTAATCAATGGATGCCAGAAGGCTGTGCATAAAATCCCCATCTAGTGCTTACTCATCCAACATCCCCAGACTAGTTTCTGGCTTATGGCCTTTGTCAGTGAGGAGCCTTGGATCTGAGAGCACTGCACCTAGATCTTAGGATCTAATGCAACCCTCCAGCAACCACTTTTTATCTTCATTTAACTACAAAACTACGAGTCTTAAACTGAAAACACCTTAATGTTTTAATCCAAGCCCATTACCTTATATAGTCATATGGGTCTAAACCCAGTTCAGTACCCATATCCTTTAGTGTCTTTGGTTCTTTAATAACCATATCCACCACTATTCTATTAGGCAGGATTGGTTTTAAGCCAATAAACATCACATGGCCACTTCTTATGCTTGTGTATAACTGTTATTAAAACAGGCAAAACTCACTATATATATTTTTCCACACACAGCAAGCTAGAGTAATCAACGAATGCCAGAAGGCTGTGCATAAAATCCTCATCTAGTGCCTACTCATCCAACATCCCCAGACTAGTTTCTGGCTTATGGCTGTGTGTGGCAATATTTATATAGTTTTGCCTGTTTTAACAAGTTATACACAAGCATAAGAGGTGGTCATGTGATGTTTATTGACTTAAAACCAATCTTGCCTAATAGGATAGCTATGGTTATTAAAGAACCAAAGACACCAAAATGTATGGGTACTGAACTGGGTTCAGACCCATATGACTATATAAGCTAATGGGCTTGGATTGAAAACATTAAGGTGTTTTCAGTTTAAGACTCATAGTTTTGTAGTTAAATGGAGATAAAAGATGGTTTCTGGAGGGTTGCATTAGATCCTAAAATCTAGGTGCAGTGCTCTCAGATCCAAGGCTACTCACTGACAAAGGCCATAAGCCAGAAACTAGTCTGGGGATGTTGGATGAGTAGGCACTAGATGAGGATTTTATGCACAGCCTTCTGGCATCCATTGATTACTCTAGCTTGCTGTGTGTGGCAATATATATATATATATGAGTTTTATCTGTTTTAACAACAGTTATACACAAGCATAAGAGGTGGTCATGTGATGTTTATTGGCATATTACAACATGTTTGTGTTACATAAATATACATTATAATCTTAGCATTTGATAGATGAAGTTTGATGTCCAATCACCTATTTAATTTAAAAGAATTAATACTAATTGATAACCTATTGCAAAAGGCATAATTGGATGTATATATTTTAAATAGTTATGGTGTTTGCGATATATGTATATTTAATTTTTATTCATTTGTTAATAAATTTTAAATTAATTTAAAACAAGTAAACTTGCTTGGTTCTCATTTAATTTTACAATGCAAATTTATTGGTTAATCTTATTTGGATGAGATGGTATTCACTAATTGATTATACCACATAATTCATTAGAAGCAGTTACACGGTAGTCTGGAAATAAAATGACAGGATAGGTAAGAGAGTATAATTACATACCATTTTCTTTGTATTGAATTTAATGTTTATTATCTGACCAGGTATATATTTTTATATAGCAATAAATTAATTGATTTGACATTTTAAATATTTAATAATAAATTAGAAGCTTATTGTAATTATTTTGCTATTAACAAATAGTTATATTAAGATAGAAATTATACATGAATTGATCTGATGATTGATAAAGGTATAAATATGATAATTATTGAAGATGAGTAAAGATAATTACAACTAAATGTTCTTGTATTTTATTGAAATCATTATTTATTGAAGTTAATATATATTAAGTCAGTATATAGCTATAAATTCTGTAATTCACAGGCATTATTAAATTAGGATTGTTCTTCCTGGGTTCATAATTTTATTCTGTTGTAAATGGTGACCAATAATTAAACTATGATTAAGAATACAGAATGACCTATATTTTTATTCAGTTACAAATGACATTCAAATTCAGGGTATATTTTTATTCAGTTGCAAATGGTGACCAACAATTGGGCTATATTTTCATTCAGATTATATTAAAGCTTTAATTTCCCACGATTTTCATTTTTATTCAGTTACAATATATATATAATCTAAATTACACCAAATTTACAACTCAACCAGATTAGCCAAGAAACTAAAATCTAAAACATTTACCAATGGTTTCACTGCTACAAGCAGAACTCTCAAGTGTAAAGAACTACAAAATAACATATTTAAACTAAATATTACCTATATTTCCACTAACTTCCCATCCATCCTTAATATTAAAATAACTTTTAATATATATATATATATATATATTTTAATATATATATATATATTATATAATATAATATTATATATATATAATATTTAAATTTTTTTTGTAGCAAAAAGTCTTTTGACTAGAGCTTATAATTTATCTGATAAAGAACATCTTGCTCATGAAATAGAGCTTACAAAAATATTCTACTTTCTAATGATTATAATAAAAAACATCATATGTATGGCTTTTCATAGCATTGATACTAAAAGGAAAAAGAGGATAGAATTGACAATTGCTCTTTTAATAGAATAATTTTACCTTATATTAAGGGGGTTACTGATAAAATCAATAGCAGACTATTTTGTTTTAATAGAAAGACTACTTTTTCTAGTGGCAAAAAAATTGGTGATTTTTTACATAAATCTAAAGACAGAAAATTTTTGGAACACCAAGGAGTTTATGAAATTTCATGTTTGCAGTGCCCAAGAAGCTGATCAGTCTAATAGACAAATAAATGTCAGAATTAAGGAACATAAAAATGCTTTTAATCAAAAAAATAACACATCAGTTTTTACTTTCCATTTTTTAGAAATTGGTCATGAACCTGACTTTGATAATGCAAAAATGCTTGCTAATTTGGAGAGATATGATTTGAGAACCATGAGAGAGTCAATTGAAATATTAAATAGATCTACTGAATTAAATAGGGCTGATGAAGCATAATGTATTCCAGCCATATGTAAACCTCTTATTTTATCTATGTCTTCTAATATTGACTTTAAATTAATAGGTGGTAAAACTAAGAGAAATACACATTTTGACAAATCTCATATTCTGAATACTAAACTATTTCAAAATAAGATAGATTGGATAGATGTAGGAAGCTTGAAAGTCTGATTCAAGTCCCTTATAATATATATATAATAAAATGACACACATTTATATATATAATGTGTGTCATTTTATTAAGTCCCTTATAATATATATATAATAAAATGACACACATTTTATGATACCCCCCCTCCTCATTTTTATAATAAAAACATTTTTTTTATTACTGGAAATAACTTTTCTTAAAATTACTAAGATGTTGTTTTATACTTTTCAAACTTTTACCCTTTTCTATAGCTCTCTTATCACTCACAATTATATTACTTATGCCATTATTAATTCTTTTTTTTTCTATCATTTTATTATTTTCAGAATATTCAATTATTTTAACTTGGTCATTTAAAAATATTTTATATTTCTTTTTTTCTACATATTTCCTTAGTTAAAAATTTATTAACACTGCTTTTTCTTTTTTTCAATATATTCATATAGTAATTCTTAGTAGAATATCAACTATCTTGTTATAGATCCCATTAAAACATCTCTGAAATGTAAATTTATTAAATGATTTCTGAACATTAGAATTATCAACTGTTAATACTATCTTTCTTAATAATTTTTAAACTTTGCATTATCACATATCTTACATTTCATTAATCTAAGATCTCTCCTTGTGTGAAATACATATTTCTAACACTTAAAATATAATCTAATTTTTTGTTTTCTTTTATTTCTATCACTATAATCAAATTTATCCATATGACTTTAATCTTTTAATCATTTTTTACTTTTACATTAAAATCTTTTACAACAATTTTAAAATGTTTGGTCTAATCAAAAGCATTCTGCACATCTGTATAAAAATCTTTATTTACAACAATGGAAACTTGTTGGGGCATTAGACCATATGATCTGTATTTAATATTTTCCATATAATTCAAAAACTAAACTAGCAACTCTACCAGATACACCATTAATCTGTACATTATTATTGTTTTATCTTTTATTTATGATTAATTTTTCTCTACTGCTACTTCCACCGTCTCTTTATTTTTTCTTCTAAGTTCATAAAAACTGATAATAACCTTTTTAACAGTATATAATTCTTTTTCCATTTCATGCATTTTTTTTTACTTGAAAGTAAATAAAAGGTCATTATCAAATGGTAGTCTACTTTTATAATAAGAAAATTCTTAATATCCTCCAATAGTCAACAGCTGTTTTGGTTAATGACTTTCTGTCCTCCTGGGAATGAAGACACAATGTAGAATTCACACGTACATATATGTCTTTTCTTTAAATAAATCCAATCAATGTTTTAGTTGAGAATTACTAGGAATCTGAAATAAGTCAAACTTAAAGATAAAAGTCAATAAATTCATCTCATTGAATGTTGCATGTTAATGAGCAGCCTATTCATATCTATTTACCACATGAATAAATCCTTGATAATACCAGTTTCAATGGCAAGAACACATAGAATGGCACATTAAATTTTTTTCTAGCTAGGTTTTTTTAAGACTGCAAACAGAAATAAAAGCGTTTTTTTTCAATTAATATCACACTTTTTTTGCAGTCTTCTTTACATATATGTGTGCCTTCATTCATATAATTTAATAAATTAAAATATATCAATGTTGCTGGCATAATTAAAGTAAAATAAAAAAATTAATTATAAATTTATTCTATATAAATTATTTAATATAACAAATATGCATTAATTTTCATTGAATAAGCAATTGGATTTTTAATTAAAATTTAAATGAAATTACGCGATTAATAATAATAACAAAAAAAGTAGAACTGTTTAGTTTTTAGCCTTTAGTGCACAAAATAATGATATAAATTTTAGAAACATTATTTATAATCAATTATAATGGCCATGTTTGTTTGTTTTTTTAAAAAAGAAGTAATAATAATAGTATGGTAACATTAATTGTAATAATAAACATGATAATTTTACAAGGCGTGTATTGGAATTTTGGAATTTGCATATCAAGTAATATATTATTGGCTTCATTTACTATATTTTTCATTTTCATATAAATTGCTTGAATAATTTAGTAAAAACAAAAAAAAATTATAATATAAATAGAAATAATAATTCGAATAACTGAAACAGAACTATATTAAAAAAAAAAAAGATTAATTTTTAGTGTAATTTAAATTTGATGTTCATTTTAAACTTTTTGATATTTTTGTTATATAATTTGTTAAAAGATTCTATCATTCCACTTTCCATTTGTTTTTACATCATTTTTAACAGATTAAAGTTTATTTCAACGTTTGAATTTTAGTACACTCATATAAAAATGTCCAAGGGTGATTCTATGAAAAACAATTTGGAGATTTTGAACCTATATTAGTTAGCAAGGTAAATAAATATTATTAAGCCATAAAATATAATTAAAAATTGTTTATCAGATATTATTAGTATAGATATTTACTTTCAAATGAATTATAGAGTATTTAATATCAAAAGTATTTCACCTGATTCATATTAAACAACTAAAGAGTTAATTTCTTTATGTAATATTTCATCATAAAAAATGCCTCACTAAGTGTAATCCACATAAGATGGCTAAATGGTCTACTAAACACCTCTTCAACAGTGTTGTATAAAATAATAGTGAAAAAAAAACATTATCATATGATTTTCCAATTATTGAATAATGAAGATATGAATGGTTTTTCATCATTGTTTTAAAAATAACCAAATATCTATTTATCTATCCATATTAAATGATTGGATGGGCTTGGTTATAAGCTGTCTACTCAAAATAGAAATTCTAAGTCTGATTGAAATCTGAAAAAGTCCTTAATTATAAAATTATTGTATTTTTATGCAACTTAAAACAATTAATGGGGTTTGTTTAAATATTTTTTCAAATTTAAAATTATTCTTATAATTAAAATATGCAATGATTTTACACCCAGAGCAAATGTGTCCATAGATACAAAATAATGGAAGGAAAAAATTATGAGTTTTTAACATATTTGTATTACATCAGATAATTTGATGAGTTACATAAGAGATCTTGTGGTGTTAAAGCACCATAATCAAAAAATGAGTTAGAAATCATCCCAAAAACTTTACACTATTTTATTGTTACAAAAAAGTGCACAAAGTTATATCCAAGTTAAAAAATATTTTAAAACCTTCTTTTCTTCCAAAGCATAAACTTGTGGTTAAGATCTATAGAGGTTCCTACCTTCGCATTTTCAAGTGCACACTCTTGAGATTTATTGCCTTAGTAAATATTACTTATGTAACCAATGTGCATTAAATAAATTTATAATTAAAATTAATATTTGTATTTTTAACATCAATTGTGGGTATTTAACTTTTCTTATATCTTTTTTGAGGTTTTCTTCTCTTCTCAATTTATCACTTTAAATAAGATGGAGACATTGCAGTGAAAAAAAAAATACATACACAATGCTTTAAAAAGTAAGAATTAAAATTAATTTACATTGTTGCTAATATTTCTAGGAAAAAATGTTTTGTTTTAAAAATATTATATATATAATGAAGCTACAAACTATGCTGTATCAAAGTACATAACTTCAATTATATGCTATCTCCAAAAAATATAAACCATCAAACAAAAATGTAAACAAACAAACAAAAAAAAAAACCATTAAAATTTGCAATTTAATATATTTTATGATCTCAAGCAGTCATTTCCATTTCTGCATGCTATACATGACTATGTTTAAAAAATAAAATGAAACTTATAAATAAATTTTAAATTATACTTGCAGCTAGTTTTCAGTTTTGAAGCACCATAAATGTTTATGTTCATTAATTAAATTGGTACTAGTTGGTTAGCTATACAGTGCTTTCTTGTTTTTGTAATTTGTATTTTAGAGTGATTTCAGAGATTTCTTCATGTTGCCTTAGGTGTTTTAATTTTGCAGCATCTGAGGCATTTTAATTTTACATCGATTTCAGCAATTTTGAATAGAAATTTATCACTGGCATGCTTCTTGAGGGTTCTTGATGGATACTGCAGCATTGCTTAGTGGCACAGTACAGCTAACCAACTAGTACCATTAAATTTCTTCAGTTTATATTAAAAGTACATATGTTTCATTCTTTCTTTATTATTCTTTGGAAATGTAGTAAATATTTTCTAAAAGTAATGGTAAAAGTTTTATAAAATTTAAGAGCATATTTAAAGTTATTACTGTCTTTAAAAATCTTAAAACAATTAGAGTGTTTATAATTTGTTGATAAAGAGACTAATCTATTATGTTTCTATACGTGAAAAAAAGTTATTGAATGAAAAAAAAAATTGCCCAGAGTGAATTTAATTTTGATGAATGTCAGACATTTCTTATTTACTTTATTATACACTGTTTTTTTTTGCTTATTATGATTTTTTCATAGAGTGGATGAGTGAGCACACACTCAGTAAATAATACAGATAAATGTGTCATTTTTTGTCAAGCATTGTTAACCAAGAGGTCAGTGCAGCTGTCTTGCAAACAAACAGTTGCTTGCATTGTTGCAGGTTTGCCTCCTGGCCGATGTTATGACATATGAAAAAAAAAGTATCATTTAAAAAAAAAGTTTATACTATACTTTTTAATAATCAAACTTATCCCAAATTCACAACTAACCAGACTTGCCAAAGAAAATAAAATCTAAAACACAACAATGATTTCACTGCTAGAAGCAGACTTCTCAAGTATAAAATCCTCTACACTTGAGAAATCTGCTTTTGACAGTGAATACTTGAGAAGTTTTCTTGTAGCAGTGAAATCATTGGTTGTGTTTTAGATTTTATTTTTTTTGGATAGTCTGGGATAGTTGTGAATTTGGGGTAAGTTTGATTATTTTATTGACTAGTTAGCTTTAGGTTTTAATATTTATAACTTTTAATAAATATTATACAACTATGTTCTATAAATATGCAAGTCAAAAAAATATTGTACATTGGCAGTTCAAGTAAACAATATGTATTTTATTCTAACATGAGCTTATTATATGCTATATATGTAGTACATAAGAAGAGCTTGGAGCAAAATATAGGTAGTTTGTACTTTATTGTTATGTATAAATACAGACCTGTACAGATAGTTGTACTGAACCAAAATAATAAAATCCTTATAATATAATGATACAGTTCATATATTTAATAATACATTACACATACATACTTGACAGCAATAATAAATAGATATATTGCAGTAGTATGTTGTTGATTGTTTTATTATGTGATATATTTTTTTACTGTAAAAAGTCATATTCTTTGATTACTTTCTATTGATCTCATTTTGTTTTATCCAATCACATGCATTGTGTATGTTATTGGGTCATATCCAAATCAACTCATAATATCTGATTATAATATATAAAACACATCACATGCAACTTTTTCTTTATAAATCTTGATTTATTATATGAACTATTATAAATTACAATACTACTACAATGTTTCAACATTATTTTATACACTTTTTCAAGGAACAACTAAAAAATACATAAATAAACAATAAATATGAATATTCCACAATAATCCAATACATACAACAAACACAAATTACTTTTATCTTAAATCTCTTCTTGCAAATAATCTTAAATTTCTATTACATTCATTGCTTAAAGATTGTTTGTGAGTAGAGATTTAAGGTAAAAAAGTAATTTGTATTTGTTATAAGTGTTAGATTACTGTGGAATATTTGTCTTTATATTTATTGTTTTATTTATGAATTTTTTAGTTGTTTTTTGAGAAAGACCATAAAAGAATATAGTCTAAATGTTAAAGTATTATTGTAATTTATAATAGTTCATATAAGTAATATTTACTAAGGCTGTAATCTCAAAAATATGCGGGTAAAAATGCGATAGTAGTGACATCTATAGGTCTTAACCACAAGCTTACGTTTTAGAAGAAAATAATAAATCCAAGATTTATAAAGAAGCTGCTGCATGTGATTTGCTTTATATATAGAAATTAATGGGCTATTTTTAAAATAGAAGATTGTGCTTTGTTTGTTAAGTTAATTCATGTGGTTATAATCTAACTTCACCATAAGTCAGCATACATATATAATCTATAATGGAGATTTTATTTTATTTATGTATAATTACAACAACCATAAATCACGAGAGAAAACGTTATTTTTAATGATTTAGACATTCTATTCATTTTAATATTGAACTAAACAAATATACATTAAAAACTTCATTTGATTTTGTAATTTTTCTTTATTAAATTTTTGTTTTACAAAAATAGATACATGATGCAATTTTCCATAATAGTAAATATACAATAAAAAATATTGTTGTAAAGGTTGTTAATTGAAACAGATTTTTATTCAAAAATAAAAGATCAAAATAATTTTGATGAGATTTATTTCAAAATGTTTATTCAAAGCGTTTTTAAGGTTTTCTTTTTGTTTTGAAAAGACTAAACATATTGAAAAATGAAAGATTCAAATGATAATTGCTTTTGCTATACTGTTACAAAATTAATTACCTAAAATGAGACAAAAGTTAATTTGTATTTTAGTTAAAGTTCTTCACAGTAGAATTTGTTAAATATAAATCTAAATATAAACTCCTATGCGGTATTAGATTGTTTTAAGAGAGTGAAAAGAAATGCTATTAGGAAGTCTATGTTGGTCATATATCAAATTTTATAAAATAATTATCCCTGATATTAATGAATATTTAAAATCCATAATTAAAAGATAGACATGATTTAGTGATCTGCATTTTATTTGCTCAAATATTTATTGTTTGTAATTTAATTTCATAGTTTTATTCTTTATTAATTAGCATAAACCAAGCCTGCCATGAGTGTGTCTAAATTAATCTGTTGTTTGTCAGATAAGTTTAATGCACTAGCAATAAAAACAAATAACATGATTATAATGTGATACAACTTTTATTATTGATGAGGTGTTATTATTTTGCTATTAAGGCTAGTGCTACTATTAGGCAAAAAATGGAGTTGCCTAAGGAACAGAATTCAGTGAGCAGAGCAATATTAATATTTAAATATTACATCTTTATAAGACATTTGTTGTTAGTAATTGAAGTTTGGCAAATAATTTGGTCTTTCATAAGATGCAAAATAATCTAACATTGGCTCTGACTCTCATAAGTATTTATTTATCTTTGCTTTTCAAATATTTATATACATAAAAACAATTTTAGACAACTATTTGGATAGTTTCAAACAAATAAAGTAGATGTATATTTTATATTAATTACTCTATTGTATATGTATTTTAAATTTAAAATCTGTATTCTAATAAAGCAATGAAAACTATTTTTATAAAATTAAAATTAAAGAAGTCAAGATATAATAGTAACCATTGCTTTTACAGACAGTAATTCACAGTATTTATTTTACTCCAGAATCACTTATAGTTAAACTGAGTATTACAATTTAATGAATAAATAAATAGTGGAATAACTAATATCCTAGGAGATCATACGATGATCAACAGATGCAACTTCAATCTGGGATCTTTAGCTCTGGAATCCAACTTTTTGACATTTTTGTGGCATTAGCAAGTTTCTAGATAAAAAGTCTGTAGAGAGGAATTTTTATGGTTCTTGATATTTGTTTAATAATGATAAATAACAAAATTATCCACAACAAAAAAAATGTCATTTAGTTTTAGTAATCTACAATAAAATTGAAGCACAGTCATTCTTTCATTAGAACAGTAGGTTAAAAAAATTAGATTGATTGTTGTGAGTAGTAGATTATTCTTGCTTTTCTTGTATAGAAAAAATAGGCACAGAACTTATATAATGGGCTTAAAATTTAATGACTAAAAAGGAAATCATGTTTTACTATCAACTATTGGATTGAAATTAAGATTAACATTTTATTATAGAATGTTACAATGTAAAAAACAAAACTAACTATATAAAACATTTAATCTTATAACAAAAATATATATTTTTATCAACCTTATATACATATGTGTTGAATTAGATATTTTTATGGATTATAGCAATAAAAAGATTATATCCATGTAATCAGAGATAACTTTTACTTTCTGATGTTTGGGTTTTAATGAAAGAGAAATGATCCTCTTTTGCTTCAAATTCATGTTATTATATGGACTTAAACTCAGAAGCTATGAGAATTCTGAAAACTAGTACTTTCTATATATAATAAATAATTTTTTATGTAAAAACAACCCCCAAAATCATTTTGTACTCTTGTTTTTCTTTTCTAATTATTCTTTTTAAATAAAATAAATAAATACTTTAATTAAAAATATACACTAATTCAATATCTCTTTCTTCACTTGTATATAGACCATGTTTTTTCTCTTATTTCATTGCTATTAATTGTTGTTATATAATCAAGAATATTGATGCATGTTTATATTATTACAACCCCAGAAAATGTCTTACACATAAAAAGATCAAAGCATTGGAGATGTAAATAAACAATGATTATATATAATGCAAAAATATAAAAAAATTATATGACAAAACTATATTATGTACTAATTAAAAACATACAATATTAAAAATTATATTTGTTATTTGTTTAATATTGAAATTTCATCTTTCTTGGTTTTTTTAAAAAATAAATATGGCTAAATGAAGCTTTCAAATCAAAAATGATAGCAATTTGTAGGAAGAGTTAGCTTTTTTGTATTCAAGTATAGCAGTTAATACTGAACCTTTTCTTCTTTTCCTTATTTTCTGCAGTAAGAAATTAATCCATTAGTCTTTTGCTTATCATTAAGTTACTTCAGTCACTGAGATAATTGTTCAGGATTAGAGTTAGCTGAAAAGTAATATAAAAAATGATTTGGTATTTTCTTATTGTTTAGACATATATTTTTATCTAAACATCTTTTAGAATAGTAAAAATATTTTTAGAGTTAAAATAAAAAAAAAGTAATAATAATCAAATGATTGTTGCTCATGTCATGTGATGTTCAAGCACCAAAATGATTAGTTAGGTTTCAATCCAGAAATTTTTAACTTTTGAATCCATCACTTTGTCACATTATTAAAACATTCAAAACAAAGTAATTTATGATGTATGTAAATCATTTGATAATGATATAATTAATATATAAATATAAATACACACAGAAAAGGTAATTTTTTAAAAAAAACTATTATTGCCAAGCATGCTTTTAATATAACATGTATATCATATTGATGACTGTAATCTATGAATATGATATACATATTATATTGAAAGCATGCTAGGCAGTGATATTTTTTTAAAAAAACTACCACTTATATGGATGTTTTCTGTAAGAATAGTGTATTACTTTAGCTCAGAAAAGAAGGAAATTATTTATAGCTGAATTATAAATATACACAGTAAAATTTTAAATAATATAAATAATTAATTCTTTAAAATAAATTTATATTATCAGCAATCTGCCATTAAAAAGCAATTACACATTATTTCATACAAATTTTCTTGAACTTGTCTATTTTTTTCCATTTTAACATGCTTAGTTATCTTATCTTCACTTCTCTTTCCAATTTATTATTTATAATCTTGTACTTTTTATCCCATACCAATCCAATTTCTTTTCCGCGTTTAATTTATTTAATAAAACATCTTTTTTTTTATCTATTTTTTAAAAAGTACAAATTGCCATTGTATATAAATAATCATTTATATGATGATTTGCTATAGCAACCATCCTCAATTTGTAATCATTATTTTGATTAACACTATTCACTACCAGAATATTTAAAAAATTTCAATTTTATTTTTAAATTTTTATCATTTGTTTTAAATAGTAGGCATTTTATAAAACTACTTATATCATAAATCTCCATGCATAAAAAAACGCATTGTACAAGATTTATTGATTGTATAATTAAAAACAAGCTTAGAAAATATATAATAATAAAGTATAGTTATAATAAGAAGAAAATAAGTTTCAATTTTTATTTAGTATTTTTATATTGCAGTCTATAATCAGATATCTGACAACAAAGGCAAATTTTTTTGTCATGAGCATAAACAGCCTTCACACACAAATATAAATTTTGTTCAGTATATAATTAAAATCTATAATTCTCTAAATATAAAATTAAAGTGCACTCAAATGATCTGAAGTACATATGTTAAATAAAAAATAGTACAATTTATTTAACTCATTTTTATTTAATATCATTATAATGGTAGAAGTTATTTTTCCCCAGGCAAAAATATCCTGATGTAAACCTAAATAATATTGGCAAACAAAAAAAAAAACGATTTATTACTTACATTATACAATAATCCATAGGACATTAGATTTTTTGATATACTTTTTATTAAATTACACCTCATTTTCATAAATATATATATATCAGATAATTGATTTTTAAAATGGTTTTTTAAAAAATAGTACTCTGGAAAAAAATCTCCCAGTTTTGTTAGATAATTACAAAAACAATGATAATATAGCATAAAATGTCAACAAAAAATTCAATAATGTACATTACATTAATTTAATTTTTTTTTAATAAACATCATTTTAATTTAATAAATCATGGTTCAAGGAATTACATTCTGTAATTTCAAAATGATGTTTGTGAAATATAAAATCTACATTTAAATAATTCAAGCAACTGAACATGTTAATCCTTTTTTTATTAATAATTTTTATACTAAAACATTTATTCTTTTTTTACATTTTAAACATTGTTTTTATATATATATATATTTATTTATTGAATATCTAACAATTTACATTTTTTGCTATAGGAAAGCATTACAATTATCTAATTTATGAACGATTTTGGGAAGTAATTAGTGTAACGCTGTATTTTAAAATTTTTAAACACATTTTAAAATTGTCTTTGAAAACTTTTATTTCTGGAGGTTCTAATCTTTTCTTTTTTTCTGTATACTTTAATCAACTCATTTAACAAGTCATTTCTTAAAAAAAAAAAAAAAATCTTAGCTAATTATAAAATAAGTTTATTTTAATTGCTCTTTCCACCAACTATTTAGACAACTTTATTTGAAATACAGCTAGATTTCAGTTACTTTTAAACCCTGGATTTAATGTTGATTTTGGATTTTAAAAAATTTGAAAATGTGCAAATTATATAAATTGTTAATGAATATTTTTTTTTAAAAAAATAATTAAATCAATAAAATAAAATAAGTAATTTTAAATTCACTACTTATATTTAATTTTTTTCTGAAAAAATTTTGCATTGATAAGTGGCAGAAATTTATTTTGTATTATAATAAAAACACATCATTTTTGTATATTATAAAAATGATGATAAAAAGATAAATGCATAAAAATGTCTCTAATTTTTAGTTAATCCCAGTATTGTTTAGAAAAAAATAATTAATAATAATCCATTAAAAATCATTACTTAATTGCATTTATTTGGAATTTTGCATTACTAAGTGGCAAAAATTTATTAATAAAAACTGAAGCTTCTTTGTATACTTTTTTAAAAATGAATCTAACATAAAATGAATGCGTTATGATATTTTTTGTATGTCAAAATATTGAGAATGTTTTTTGCAGTATTATAAACTTTTTTGTTTTATATTGTGTACAGTCTTAAGCATAAATAAGGAACAAACTAGCATGACTTATTATAAATTTAATCTTTTTTATAAAGAGGAATTGTATTCTAAAGACATATTTCTAAATCAAATTAAAGTGATGTAACCTTTCATTGATATTAAAATACATAATTATTTTTGTTTTAATATAATAATAATGCTTGAACATTAAACTGTCATTATTATTTTTTTCTTGTTTTTTTTGTTAGTGTTGTTATTGTTTTTAATAAAAATTAACTTTTAGCATAAAAGTTCAGATGTTCTGATTTCATGTATCATAAAAAATTGCAAATTACTACATATTTATATAGTTTGTGGATAATTAAATTTTATAAAAAAGAGTGTTACAAATATGATTTTGATTTACCACATTATATTACATCAAATGACTGATGCAATTATGCCTGGATATTAAATCTATTTCCCTTTTTGTTTTGAGTGAAAATGAAATTTTAGTATGAAAACATAAATGCTTGATTTAATTAGAATAAATGTATATAAAGATTACAATATTCTTTGACAATTGATATTAAAAACTGAAACTATATTTTTTTTGATGTCTTGTTTTAAAAATAAGCTTTTGGTAATTGCAAATTTTTTAAATTTTATATGTTGTATACAGTTGAAATCAATATGGATTATAGATATTTACATTGTGTACAGGTAACTTTCTGATGCTATGTTGACTAATCTAAATCTGTTTTTAAAATAGCAAGTTTTGAATACATACATTTCACAGTAATAACACTACTTGTATTTAGAGACAAACTCACACTATAAAATTTTTATAACTATAACTCAATCTTATTTTTTCCAGTAATTCAAATTCTTTTAATTTTAATTAAATTTTTGTTTTATAATTTTTTAATTTTAATTTTTAATTTAATTAAGCTTATCCTAGTTATCTACAAGCACTGCAAACTTTATGAACTAAAATAATTTTCTATTCTTCCAATTCTCTCTTCAATAAAATAAAGCTTATTCAAACTTTATTTTAAATAATAAAATTTATATGTTATTACCATTAGTAGTATCTATTCATAAACGAGATCCATTCTAACTTCAATGTATATTGACAGTTTGCATAATCATAACAAAAACTTTTAACTTTTACTATTTCTTTTTATGTAATAATTTACTAAGGCTGTAACCTTAGAAATAAGCGTCTGAAAATTCTTTTTATATCTATTTTTTAAGTAAAATTACAAATTTAATTTTACAAACAATTCCTCTCCTTTTAATTTTGGATATATTTTCAAATATTTAATCAAGTACTTGTTGTTGTCTTAATACACTTTAATATGTGACTTCAAAATGCTGTTCCTTTATGTTTCAAAAAAAGTCTTTATTCAGACTAAAAAAAGAGTTACAATGAGTTACTTTTGTGTATATATGTGTTTACATTAGTGATCACATAGATGTCTGTACCGGTTTGAATATAAGTGCTTATCAAGATCAGTGGGTTTTAGACATATAAATGGGGCAAGAGACTAAATTATTTGGCTAGGTTTATATTAGCAAATTCATGTGTCCCACTATTATTTATAATGATAAAGGTACAATTTCAATTGTATTATAAGGTTACATTGATTTTATATTTAAGATTGAAAGATTATGCATATATACATTACAATATTAATTACAAATGTGTACTGATAAAGTTCATTTCTATCTTGGTACTGTTTTTCATGTCTGCTAGTATGTCTCTGTTGGAAAAGTTATGAGTTCATTTCCTGAGTTATTGTGTCACTCTTGGTTGCCTAGGTGATGGGCATTGTCTCGCAGTTCTTTCTAGTTCTGTTGATGTTTGTTTCTAAAGATTGTATGTGTACTAATTGGATTAGTGCATTAAAACTATATATGTGTGTTTCCTTTGGATATACACTTTTGCATAATCAGGTGGATTAATGGCTTAGGTTGTGGTGGCACCAGCTTGATTGAGGTTTGGGTAGTGATCCACTAAGTTGTACACAGAGGGGTGTCACAGATAGGCTAGATTGGATATTTGTTCAGCATATGCAGGTTATGTAGTGCAGTTGGATTGTAATAGTTTTGGAAATTGATAGCTTCAATGAGCACTGCAGTGTTTGAGGTTGATGAGTGGGGTGTGTAACTTAAGAAAAGTAATAACTCAATTGAGGGATTAGATCAAAGTCATCTGGATGTCGGTTGGTCATTTGAAGGTCCATCTTTGGAGAGAGATAGTTGCTAGTGACATAGAATAGAAACAAAGTAGTAAGAAACAGAGATTAGATTATTTAAGTTTTAGGTGTCAAAAAAAGGTTATTTATATTTGTTCAGTTATATTTATTCTTTATATATATGATTTTCCCTCAAAGTATGTGTGTTTTATAGGTTTTCTTGGGGAGTTGTGAAACATTAAACTAGATGCCAACCACCTGGTCACATGACTTGGTAGCTGCTATTTGTATTGGCATTGTCACTAAGTAAACATTTACCTTTTGAAAAATTTCACAATTTAACACCCAAGTGTCAGAAAAGTTATTTTTATTTGCTCAATCATGTCTATTCCTTGTGTGTATATATATATAATTTGTACTTCAGAATATGTGCATTTACAGGTTTCTTGGGGTTCATTATTATTATTGTTATTATTATTATTATTATTATTATTATTATTATTATGATGATGATGATGATGATGATGTTTCAATAAAGGCTTTACTGATCTCAATGGGTTTACACAAGTTTACATCTAGAAAATTTCAAATTTAACATACAATGAGTAATATTAGGGTAAACATATGTAAAGTTACACTTTGTGATTAATGGACTATAACAGTATAAAGAATAAAAAACAAAAATAAAAAAAATAAAAAAAATTTTTTTTCATTCTATAACGTCTGTAAAATATTGTCATTTTAACAATCAAAATAGAAATAAATAAATAAAAACAATTACATTTAAAAATAGTTTAAACTGAAATAAATCTGCTTAATATTAATTCAATTTTAAATGGAATTTTCAAATATCAGCAGAAGGTATATAAATTAAAAAGAATTTTGACTATGGGTGGAATACCATGTGCTTTATGTAATGGTCTTATATTTGGTAAGCAAGTAAGAATTAGATGCAAAGTATGTAATAAAAAGTTTCATGAATCATATATAAAACTCACTGTGACATTTCAACATAAAAATAAAGAAGAATTAGAATGTTATATGTGTGAACAATGTGATAATAACTCAAATGTCGAAAACAAAATGGAGGATTTTGAAACTACTTTAGTTGATTTAGAAAAACTGAAAAATTCAGTAGAACAAACATCATTAAAAAAAGAAGATATTAATCTTGAAACTACAGAAAATAAAATATCTGATCAACTCAAACAAAATAATGGATTTAATAGAATCAAACATTCAACTGATAAACAAAAAACAAAATAACTGATCAAGTCAAACAGGATACTATAAAACAAAAAAAACAATATGTGCTCATTGTGACAATTTAATATATGGGAAACAAGAAAGGACTTGTTGTAGAATATGTGAAAAAAAATTCATGCTACTTGTTTTAAGAATTGTCATTTGGATTCTCCAATCAATTTAAGGGGAATATGTGGAATTTATAAAGACATCATTACTCATGAATATCAGAAATATATTGAATGTAATGGTATTTGTGGTAATAAATTTCATTTAAAATGTGTTAACTTAAAAAAAAAAAAAGATTTATAATTATAAACCGAAAATGGGAAAAATTATTATAAATGTTTAAAATGCTCTTACAGTGACTTAATAGTACAGCAAAATTTAAAAATATTCTCTACTGAATCAATAAATTTATCTAATAATTTATCTACTGATACAAAAGTAAAACAAAGTGAATGTTTAATTATAAAAGATAATGAACATTCTGATATAAGTTGTTGTGATAATAAAATATTTTAAAGAAAATACTGGCCATTAAATGATGTCAATAATTCTTTAATGCAAATTAAAGCTGAAAATAATTTTTTGAAATCCTTTATTTTGAAACATTTTGATAAAGTAGAATTCAAGAGTGATGTTGTTACACTTTATAATGAACAAGTTATTTTGGAAATGAAGGAATGTCTTGTATCTACAGGAAATAATTGTGAGATAACAAAGAATATTTCCAATCAAGATAAGAAAGAAAATGATGTGAAAGATGATAACTACTCTTTAATTAAGAAAATTACCAAACTTTCATATAAATATATTTTAATTAAAAATAAAGGAAAAGAAAAACATATTGATAATTAAAAGTCTATAACAATAAAAAAGTTAAATCAAATGTTACTAATGATGATACAAATGAGAAATTAAATATTTCTGAAAGTTTAAATTATGAAGAATTTAATACTGTAAATTATAAAAATAAAAAAAATATGATAAGAAAAAAAGAAAAACCAGTGATTGGTGGAAATTTGGATCACATATTGAAAACAGTTAAACCTAGAATGCATTTTAAAAAATATTTTCTAACTAGATTTTCCCCAATGACTTCAGCTGAGGAGATTAAAATTTACTTAGAAACTGCATTAAATATTTCAGTAGTATGTCACAAAATTTTTAACTCTTAATTTAAAAGATGCTTCATTTTATGTTTCTATACTACAGTCTTATAGTAATAAAATGAATGATGAAATTTTGTGGCAAAAACATGCAGTTATATTGCCTTTCTTTGGGAAGTTAAATAAAAATATAACTGTTAATATGAATGAGTAAATACTAGTGTTTTAAATGGTAGTACATCTATAACTCAAAAAGTAATGAGCTTAGAGGCAACTGTTATGAGATGATGTGAAACTTACAATTCAGAAGCAGATTGGTGATTACAAATAACAAAGTAGGTGGAATGGTGCTGTTAGCAAGCATTTTAATAAATAGTTTGAGATGGAATCAAAAGCTGTTTGTATTTCAAGCTGAATTGCAATGGAAATGTGTTTTTATTTTTTTAAATGGAGATTAAAATTGGCAAAAATATGAATGCTACTTTTGGTGGAGAAGCACTGTTTGGCAAACTGTTGATGTTATAATAATGAAAAAATGTTTGAGACTCAATTCAAGTATTTTAATGTCTAGTTCCACCATAGAGACAAAGTGAAGGTCAGATGTAGCTTCAGATGTTTTGGTGAAAGACACTATAATAATTAGATACAAATCTTTTATACTATGAATCATCTGGCATAGGAAATTGGCCAGATCACAAATATATAGCATAATGAAATGACTACAATAACTCAAGATAAATGCAGGAATTCCATGAGAACCAAGGTGATAAGTGTTTAGTTTGACAGCAAGTTGTCTGGTTTGGAAATATATATAGTTTCCAGTTGTCCAAAACAGTGTATTAACAGAGTGAATACATTATGTATCTGAAATTTATTTTTAAAGTGCAGGTACATAGAATGGATTATATTATGTTCATTACAGATACCTATATCAGTTTGAAGTACCATAGGAACCTCTGATGAGGATGGGTGACCCAACACCTAATGCATGTATGCTTTTATCCACATGTGCTGCTGGGTTAGGCATGTTTTTCTTTTTTTTTTTTTGATGGCAAGATAAGGCCTTCAATTGTTTGCAGGCATGATCATAAGTTTGAGTAAGCCTGATTAAATGTTGGTATATTTGGTGGTGGGTTTAGTAGTAGCAATTGGATTATGTAACTCATTGGCCAATGCTAGAAAACACAGAGGTGAAGGGGACTATCATGTTGTATTGTTTATTAAAAGTTAATATGGGTATAAGGGCAAGATACTTCTGAACTGGACTATCATATTGTGTTGTATTTTAAAAGATAATACGTATAAAGGCAAGATACTTATGAATTGAACCTATAGCCATTTGGTGTAATTTGTTCAATATAATATAGGATTCAAAGACATAAACTGAGTAGTAAATGATGAAAAAATCACACAGATTGATTTACATAATTGAATAGATGTTGCCTGGTATTTCATTAAGGTAAAGTGTGACTGTTTGGGCAGAGTTGTCTGAGAATGGAGTAGAGTTAAGGTTAAGTTCTATTAGTTGATGCAACATTGGAGAATAAACACATAGGTTGATGAGTATAGTATGCTCATTGTTGTGAAAAATGATTTTAACCAGGTGGTAGAAAACTCTGGTCATTAATGGGAAGTTTAAGAGATGAAGCCATTTATTTATAAAAATCAGGTAATCCAGATTGAAATCATCCATTAATATGGTTGTGTATGGCCTAGTTGCAAGACGTAAATTTGTTTGGATGATTTATGTCATGAGTGTAGAGCCAAACATAATATAAATGAATATTATATTTATTGCTATTAAATGGTGATGAAAAGTGGTAATTAGTGAGTGTCCATTAATATATAGAAATTTTAAATGAGTTGAATGAACAATGGAAGGTGATGAGAATACCAGTGCCTGCTGAAGGTGAGGAAATACCTTTAGAGCAAGCACAGAAGTCATGTCTATAGAAGTAGTCAGTGGGATCAATTTGTTATCCTCTGCAAATTTTGGTTTCCAGTAATTCAAGGAGATGAGTTTGAATGATATAATCACATCTGTAATTGGTGTAACTTTGATGGTAAATTGAGTCTGCAGACATTGAACCCTATAATTTTTAGTTAATCCAAGGAGATGAGTTTGAATGATAATAATAGCTTATGTAATTGGTGTAACTTTGATGAAAAATTGAGTCTGCAGACATTGAACCCTATAATTTTTAGTTTCATGGAGTATAAAGAGGGTTAATAAAACCAGAGGCAGTTTTTTGAAAGTAAGAGACTGTGAAATGGCATTTGAATATGCTCATGTGAAGTATCAGTAGCTGCAATTGTTTGTTGATTAATTGCTTCTGAAGATAATTGATGAATTTAGTTAGAGGGGGTTCATTTTGCATTGGTGTTAGTTCTCATTTGTAGAGTGTCCAAGGTGAATGATTAGAGGGTATAGTGAGATGGTGATTTACATGGTCTTATAGGGATTGTCAGCAATATCAGTGATGAGTGAAATGTGATCTCTATTATTAGTTTTTGTTTTTTTTTGGTGATTTTTCTTAGGCTGTCAAGCTTTTCTTTTGCTTTCATTAGGGATTGGAGGTGGAGGCAGAGGCATGGTGCAATTGCTTTTGTGGTATTTATTAAAGTTTTATTTCTTATGATTTGTTGATTTTGTGATATGCTTTGATGTGGGTCCATCTCATGGGGAAACTAGGCATTCAGGCTATAGCCTGCCATTTTTTGTTGTACAAAAGGGCTAACAGGTTGACTAGATTCTAATTGTTGAGTTGACTGTGCATACACAATGGGGATAGACTGAGGCATTTGTTTCTGGTATGAGGGTAAAAGTCACTTGACATGAATTGTATACCTAATGTGAGGTAGGTGCTTAGCCTGGAAGTTGTTGAACCATCATGCTGGCTTTTATTACAGTCCCCAGCTGAGAAGTGGCCAGTTTCTAATTAGTGTCTGGTTATTTGCAAATTTGTGTTTAGAGATACCTGTTAATGAAGGTGGGATTGGTATCACTGAGTTGCCAGATGACCCTACTATCCTCAGGAATAGCATTAAGATTTTAGATCAAACTATATAAACATAAAGTTATCTCTTTATCAAGCATTTGGGTAAGAATTGTATTTGAATCAATCTCTGGATGCAGTTAAATTTTTAATTTGTAACTGATTCATGGAATAGGTACAAATGTATTCTTGAAAAGAATTGATTGAAAAGGATGACTTTGCCAAAAAGCTTCATCATCAATTGGAAATCTGTGGAGTAAATCCAAAATAAATATTCTTCAACACCCCAGTGATGCAGTTGTTCTAATTTGGATTGACTGTTATCAGTGCATAGTTTTGGGATGTTTTGATTTGACTTTAGAAGTTCTTTATTTGGTCAACCTGAAAAAGTTTAATGTCTAGGTTTCTAGAATTTGGTTGATCAGCTATCTGACTAATTGAATCCCAAATCCTATGCATTATTATGGCATTACAGAAAAGTTGGCGAGGGAATATGTAGAAAGATACATTCATGCATTCATATTTGTGACTGATAGCACCAGAGACTGGGTTGAAAAAAAAATCTTTTAAATGTTGTATAATGATCCTAGAAGATAGTGCGGAGAAATCTGTCATTAATATTGGCTAATATTTCTGATGTCCAGTCAATCGTTGGGGGTGTGTGGAGCCATTGTATATTTATGCTCAAATCTGTGATGTCATTGAGAGTAGTTTTGCAAAAATGTGGAATTGGCCTTAGAGAGTTTGGGATCACATTGTTGTTACTATGGATTGTTTGTACATTATTGCTGATAACATTTGCATATATTTTTTTAGAACTTGCACTTTGACCTTTGGAGCAAGTACTATTATTATAACCTATATCCTGGTTAACATGGAAAATTTTTGCATCACTGCTGGCATTTCCATCTGTTTGGTTAGGCTTTGGTCTTTGGTTTCTTAAGCTGCTGACATTATTTGATCTTATATCCTTGTTAATATGGGGAAATTTTAAAATATGTAGTTGACCTTTGGAGAATAGACTTTGGTTATTAAGGAAAATTTGTGCATAACTGCTGATTATATTTCTATATGTTTGCTTAAGATTTGGATTTTTTCTCTGAAGCTGTTGATATTATTAGAAATTATGTTTTGTTGCCATGGAGAATTTTCACATTGTTGCTAATAAAGTTCTGATATGTTTGATTACAATCTGGACTTTGATCTTGAGAGTTCATAATATTGGTGGGAGATATCTGGTCATGTGATAGCTACATATGACTTTCATTAAATGATTAAATGCAATAATTTTTTATCAAATTTATAAGAAAAAGTCAGTAGAAATGCCCCCCCCCCCAAAAAAAAAAGAAATTTGGTGAAGGAAAATTATAAGAACTTGTATAGGTAAGAATTTTACCTTGTCAACATAGTATTTAAAGTACTTTGGGACTATAAAACTGTGTTCCATGTAGGTGAACTGCTTTCTACTGAACAACTTCTTTTCCTCCTCCTCATTATTATATTCTCAGTGCTGTGTTTATTTAAATATAAATAATATACCATTAATAGATCAGTACACTGTGAAAGTCTTTCAATATTTTTTGACAAAAATCAAGTGATATTTTTTTAGACTTTCAGAATATAGAATCGTTTTATCAAACAAATGTTTTGTTAATTATTCATTTTTAAAAAATATTTCTTATTACTTAGTTTTAATCCAAATTGTTTAGTATTTGAGTCAAACAAATTACATGCAATTTTGCTAAGCATTTAATTGAATATGAACCGTTTGCTCCTATTTTAAATCCATATTCCATAATTAACAAATAGGTGTAATATACTAATTCTGCTATCAATAATAATATAGTACTTTGATTAGTAATGTTTGGAAAGAGTGCTTATGGATATCTGACATTCTCTTTTCTAGAGCAATCTGTCATGTCTGTTGTTGCTGCTACTGCTATTATTATTATTGGTGGTGGTAGTAGTAGTAATTAAATTTAGTTCACAAAAAATACATATAGGTTTTATTGCAAGGCTTACAGTAGCAATATTTTCCCCCTTCAGTTTAAATAGTTCAATATTTAAAGTTACATCAATCATTTGTATTTTATATTTAAGTATCAATGCTTTTAATTATTAATATATCTGCAAAACACTTCAATTTCTCTCTTTGGGTTGCTAGAGCATAGTTCATTATATAAAAACTGAAAGCACTAATCTTTGAGCAATTGTTTGTACTATTTTGAATTAGAGGATCACTGGTTGCTTTAGAAGGGACCAAGTTGCTTCATGAATGTCTGAAGAAGCAATTCTGGAATCCCTATTCTTAAGTTGCTTATAAATGTTGATGAGTGTTGCCAAGTGCATTGAGTACACCAAAATACAAATAGTATAAATGTATTAGCCCAGGCAGCTGGGTGTGGTATACTTTTGTTATAATCTTGTTATTTGCTGAATTGAGAATTTTGGTTGCCTATATGTATTTAGGTTGAGATCACAAATTTTGTTCAAGGCTTGACATGAGTAGAAATATGTTGCTGTGTTTCTTCAGCTGCATGGAAGAATCCACAGAATAGGTCAATGAGTTTGTACAACCATCAATATCTGATAAAGTATGAGGTAGGTAAGGCATGCAGGTTAAATCGAATTAGAAAATCTAATAATTTTGGCTCCAGTGACCATCTCTGGTATTTGCATAATAGTTTTTTATTGTTAATTACTACCATGAAGGAATTTAAAGCAGAAAAAGTGTTGAGGTGTAGCAAAGTGTATATTTTTTAATACATGTATTTCACAACAGAATGTAAAGATATTTAAATGTGCATACTTTGTACTGATTTAATAAGAGATGAGAGGTATACAGATGTCAGTGGAGGCTTGTCAGGAGGTGTTATGGGAATAAGACATTGAAGTTTTCTGAAGTGACTAAGATTAGAGGCAAGTATATTAACTGTCTTTTTAATTTTTGAAGTTTTTCAAGTTATGAAGTTCTAATCCATTTTGAGTAGATGGTTACTAAGCTGTTTATGAGATATGAAAACTACTTTCCTCCCCCACAGAAGTTTGTTGCAAAAAGAGGAAATGGTAGACATAGTTTTGTGAATTTAAACATGGGTGTGCAATAATTAATTTTTGTTAGAATAAGTATATTGAACAGTTGAATTTTTGAATAGATAGAAAGATACATTTTGGATAACTAAGCAGTAATTTTTAGTGTATGATTCTTAAATTTGTTTTATATGTTTTGCCACATTCTATGTGCCGCTAAATAAAATTGGAAGGCAAAAAATGTGGTAGGTTTTCCTTTAACAATGCAGAAATTCTGTTAAGATTGCACTTTAGTTTGTGAGTGGATGTGTAGTTTTGAAATACTTTTTGAAGCATTTTCAGTTATTTGTATGATAGGAGAAACTGTTCTATATTGGGAATATAAATACTAGTTATTTTCTGCTGACTTTGTATTAGAAGAGGATTGATATAATAAATGAATAGAAGCAGGTTCAGTGGAGATCCTTGGGAAATAAATTTAGTAGGGGTGAATGAATTTCAAATTTCTTCCATTGAGAGTAATGTATATCTCATAGCTTAGTATTAGGTTGGTGATTAAATATAGTAGTGTAATTGTTATTGTAGTTTTTTAATGAACTGAATCAAAGGCTGCTTCAATGTCAATCTGTATAACAATGAGTGCATATTTTTTCTTTTCTCACACAACATTTTGAATTGTTTAAAACATTCATGCAGCTTGTAGGGTTGATGACATCTTCTTAGCAAACTGCATTGGTGAAATCAAGGGAAGCAAGTGCCTCTCTAATTGTTTTTTTATATGATTTTTCCAAGAATTTTTATGGCTAAGTGACCCATGGATGTAGGCCAATGAGTAGAAAGGGTAGATTTTAATTCAGGATTTTTGATGAATGGAACCAAAGCTATGGGGTATTGATCTTTAATTGGATATATTTTCTGTGAGAGATAATTAGCAAGAGTACAGAGATATCAGTTAGTGAATTGACTAAAATGAGAAATTATAAAATTGGGTATTCCATGGGGATCTGGATGACATTCTTGTGAATGGTTGCTAGCTTATTATTAAACTGATCAATACAGAGTGGTTTATATGTTTTTGGAAGTCCAAAGTAGCCTGGAGTCAGTTTGAAAGCAGGATATGTTTGTAACTTTTTCTGGAAATGTTAGCAAATAGGATGGATTATGTTGTGACTGGCATGGTGGTCTCTTCACTTTGCAGTGCATTGAGACTCACATCTTGAGGATGTGGCCTAGTGCCCATCTAATATATATATATATATATATATATATAGATATATATATATATATATATTATATATATATATATATATATAAGTGTGCTACTGATTGAGGCAGATTTTTGTTTTTTGATTGCACAATACACATTAAGTTGTTGACATGTTTTATTGTATGTTTATATAAGTTTGTATATCTGCTGATAAGTGTTATGGGTAGTATTTGTTTGTGAATCTCATCAGTCATTGCAAGAAAATGAAAGGGAGGAATAGATCGACATGGGGTATGCTGAATGTTAAAGAAAATTGTGTTTATAAATGCAAAATATTTTTGAATTGAGCCAATGGTTAATCCTTCCCAATTTATGAACCATTATATATATTCAAAATCAAAGATTCAGTGGTGGTTGATGGAAGAAAAATTAGTGTAGTTTTTTCAAATTGTATATTTCTGATATGTAGGTGATTTACGTTAATTGTGATAGTTTGTGCAGAGTGATCAGAATGAAGAAGGATTAATATTAAGGTCAATTAGATTATGCAACCATCAAACATTACATGTATATGAGTTCATGCAACATTGGTGAATAGAAGTACAAATCAATGATGGTGTCATATTATTTGTTATGAAAGGTAACTGCATTATTGGTTAAAAAATCCTGTGCACTCTGAAGAGCGTGGCGAGCTGTTGAAACCATTTTGATGTAAATTCTGAGTATTGAAAATTAAGGTCACCCACTAAAACAGTGGTGAGTAGGAAATTCAATCATTGAATTAATGGTAAATTTAATGCTGGCTATATTTCTTGGACTGGGGGGGGGATGTATACAAATATCATATTGATTGCTATGTCACAATGGTAAAATGCTGTAATTAATAAATGAGAATCAATATAATTTTAAATGTTGTGAAGGAGCATGCTGTGACTATAACAAGTCCAGTTCCAGCTGATTGTGATGAGGTATCTTTAGAGCATGCATAGAAGCCTTATTTAGATATTGTGAGGAGTTAAATTTTTGAGCCACTGTCGATTTTAGTTTCTAGCAGTCAAAGAACATGTAGCTGAATAAGATCTATCCACTGACTTAACTAGTACAACTTTGCAATGGAGTAGATTTCTCTAATATTTAATGAAGATATTTTCGTCATTTAAATTAAGAAGAGGTTTATTTGTTATATACATTTATGTGTTTTAGTGTTATTCTCTGCTAATTAGTGAAAGATTAATAAGGGATGATAGTTTTGGTTGATTTCTAATTAAAATTATTGTTAAATTTTGGTTAATGCTTAAGATATTGTGTCCCTTTGAATTGTATATTGCTGTGACTTTCTAAGATTTCTGAAAAGTGATCGGTTTCCATGGATATTTGATCAATATAATCTGATTGATTCTTTATGTTGATATTTTGAGTATCAATTGTCCTTGGGTTTTTGGATTTCTTTATTCTTAGATTGACCTGTTTTTCTTTTGTTCTCAGTGAGGGTAGTGGCGGTGTTGTTTACTGGTGGGAGAACTGGTATTAATGTTTCCATTATTTGTAATGAGGTTTTGTTGAAAATTTTTTTTACTTTTCATTTGAGGATTAATTGGTAGAGAAGGTAGAGGTCTCCTGTAATTTTAGTTAACTCAATAAATTTAAGTAGTTGTTTGTCTTGTGAATGAGAGGTTGTTTGAGTGCATTCATCTAGGTAAGCTTGTTCTAAAGAATCATTATTTGAATCACTAGGAAAGCCCTCTTGATTAGTAGTTGGTATGTGGAAGTAGTTGATTTTGATTGTTGGTACTGTTGTTAAGGTCAGCATTCATTTGTTCATTTTGTGGGCCTAATTCTTGTTGTTAAATTTTTTGTTTGTAAGCATTGGTTGGAAAGATGTCCTCAATTATTTCAGGCATAACATCGTGGTTTCAAGCCCCAAGTATACAAACACAGTGTTGCTTCTTGATCTAGAATCTTTGTGGGAATATTGTTAGGATCAATGTTTGGCAAAGTTGCAGCCTGAATTCAAAACTGTTAATTGCTATTGGTATTGGCATATATCCTTTAGATAGATTAATTTAAATAGGTTGACTTTTTCAAATGGCTGCATCATTTTGTGGAAGTTATTGAGTACCCAAAGAAAGTTGTTTTTAAGCACTTCAAATACACTCAATATTTTGATCTGTGTTTGAAATTGTTTTTGTGAGTTTTCAAAAAATTGAATTGCCAGGTATCTAGGATTTGGGTGCTCAGCAATATTTCGTATGGAATCCTAGAGCCTTTGCTTGTTAATTGTTTCATATAACAACTGATGTGGAAAGTGATACAAAGATATATTCTTACCTGTAGCAGATATCATAACAGAGGGGGAAAATCTTTTAAATGATGTGTATAAGCTCCAGGTACTAAATTATTAAACTTTTCATTAGTAACTTCAAGCATTTTATTGGACCAATTATCAATGGTGGTGTGTGTGTCTGATTTTCTTGAGTTGTAGTGAGATATAATCTTTTAATAGCATCTGCATTTGTCCTTTTAAATCTTGTATTAGTTTTAGGAGCTGAAAAATTATTAATTTTGTCATTTGCATTTTGTTGCTGATTTTTTTGTTGATTACTAATCATTAATATTCGCACCAATCACTGAATCACATGACTGACTGGTCACCTTTTTTCTTTGTTTTTATTGGTGATCAATTTATTAATTTTAAAATGATGATTTAAACAATAAGTTAATTTCAAAGCAAAACACCATATATATACTGATTAGTTTTGTTTTAAATTGATTAACATCATAAATTTTATTTTGTGATTTCAAACTTTAATGATGATTAATGAATTAAAAATAGATAGTATCTTTTAAGTTGCTTACTGTTCAAATAGCTCCACAGCTACTGCTGTAATAATAATAATAATTATTATTATTAGCTGTAATAATAATAATAATAATAATAATAATAATAATAATAATAATAATAATAATAATTATTATTATTATTATTATTATTATTATTATTATTATTATTATTATTATTATTATTATTATTATTATGTTGTTGTTGTTGTTTCTACAATATACTTGACCAAAAGATGTTACATAGGTTTTACAAATGTATGAAAGGGATTTGCCAGGGTTACAAAGGCATTTCAAGTACAATCATTGTTTGTTATTATATAAATTTGATTAACATTGCTGATTACAGTACAATTATATGAACATTGGTAATTGTACATGATTGTTTTTAATAATACTTTTTTTGTGTATAACATAATATTGGACATATAAAAAAGGAAATGTTCATATCCTTTGAATTAAAGTTTTTCTGTCTTGAGTTTGCCAGTCCAGTTAAATAGCTTTAACGAGTCTCTGGAACATAGTTTTTCATGTAACTAGTTGTATATGAAGCAGATGAAATGTCCACAAAGATTTCTAGTAATGCCTACTGTGGTTGCGGCCACTTATAGGTTGGACTGTCTCTTTGATGAAGGCCTGGTTCCTATAAAAATGTCTGGGAGTGACTATGTTCTTATCCTATGCTTTTATCTGGTGTAATTTATTGATAAGCATGGATGGATGCTTCCTGGTATTATTGCTTAACAAGAAGGTACAAAAGATATACCAGAAGGCAACAGGGTGAATGTGGCTACATGTGATGCAGAATGTTTAATCTTTGGAAGGATTGAGTTATGTGATGGATGGAAGTAGTGGGCTAGTTTAACATAATTTTCCATGTAGAATTTAGTGCTTAGCAGTCATTGAAGGGATAATGTTGAGACTTCTTGGCTTTGTCGCAAAGCTCATAGAATTGGTTGATATTTTTGTACACTGATGATACAGAAAAAAATGATGTTGGAAGTGCATGCATATCAAGTCCAATTGGGAAGTCAAAAAACTTATATCACCCATTTTTAAATTGGCAGAGAAGGTGGTTTTTTTATTCCAAGCATGGGGATGGATAGTCATTATTGGATCTGAATAAAGCAGGTTATATGTTTGCCAGTGAATGTACTTGGAATTGTGAGAGAGGTTTATCTGGTTGGTGGTACCTAGAGTTGAGCAAATAAGATCTGAAAAAATATTGTGTTGAAGGAAGAAGCTTATCTGGAGTGCTTACTTTCAGCAGACACTGGAGGTTTTGGAACACATTGATAATAGTTGCTATTAAATTAATGACTTTTTGTATATTATTGTACAGGCCTAAACTGTTGTACAAGGATGGCAGTTGAGTCATCTCATGAATATTGATATGGTCTTGTGGGCCCAAAGCAATTTATTGCACATGGAATTGATGGCAGAAATGAACATCTTTGAAAATTTGATAATAGATATATAGTATGCAATTTTCATTATAACAAGAATATTGAACAGGTATATTTTGAGTAAATTGATAGATATGCTTTAAAAAGTGAGTTCGAAATTTGCATTAGAGAATCTTATAAGTTGGTTTGTGTTGTAGGTCTCATACCAAGAGTTCACTTGTTAAAGAAAAAACTTAAGAATGGAGTGGGTTTTCCTTGGAAAGCCTGGGGACATGATTTCTTTGTGAATAGAATCCATGCAACAGTTATTTTTGAAATTAAAGTGCAGTTTGTAAGATGTTGTGTAGTCATTAAGAATGGTTTGTAATATGGGGAGTTGTTTTTGAGAAGTCAGGAAGACAGTGATGTCATCCATGCAGGCTATGCAGGGAATGTGTTGCTGGATGTGTGGAATTTGTATTATGGTAAATTTATTCTGTATTTGTTGTAAAAGCAGATTTATGTAAAGAGTAAAAGTAACGAGCTTAGGGATAACCCTTGTGAGATAGATTTCATGGGATTGAAGGATGGAAATTTCTACTATTAAGAATGAAGGGCAACTCATGATTCAGAAGTAGGTTGGTGATTAGGTATAACAGAGTAGGCAGGATGGTGGTGTTAAAAAGCATTTGAATAAGTAGATTAATTGAGATGGAATCAAAAGCTTCTTGTATGTCAAACTGGACTTAATGTTTTTTTTGAACTGAGCTTAGAATTGTTATAAATGTGAGTGCTGCTTGACTGATAAAAGCATCTTTTTTGGAAAATTGTGGATGTGATAATAATGGCAGTAAGTGTGGCTCAATTTGGTGCTTGATTACTTTTTCAAGTACTTTTATGGTGAGTGGCCCCATGGAGATAGACTGACAGTTGGTTATACTAGATGTAGCCTCAAGTTTTTTTTTGTGAAAGGCTCTATGGCAATTGGATACAAACCCTTTACACTATATATCCTCTGGAATAGAACATTGGCTAGATCATGATTATATAGTGTAGTGGAATAACTAAAATGATTTAAGATGAATGCAGGAATTCCATGAGGCCCAGGATTACAAGTGCTTTCAATAGTGGCAAAGTTGTTGGGAAGTTGCCTGGTTTGGAAAAACAGTGTATTGATGGAGTAAATACATCATGGGTCTGAAGTTTATTTTTAAAGTGCATGTATATAGTAGAGTGAATCATATTTTATGTCCAGCACATATGCCTATGTCAGTTTGAAGTGCCATAGAGATCTTTAAATGAGGAGGGGTGACCCAACACCTAGTGTATGTTTGCTTTTGTGCAACATGTGCTGCTGGGTTAAGCATATCTTTTTTTTTGATTGCAAAATAGTCCTTCAACTGTTTGCAAATATGATCTTAAGTTTGAATTGGCCTGATTAACTGTTGGTGTATTGGAGGTTAGGCTTAGTATTGGCAATTTGATTATGTAACTAATCAGAAAATGTTAGAAAATGCAGAGGTGAGGGGGATGTGTTGTATATTAAATAATAATACATCTATGGAGACAAGATATTTCTGAACTGGGTCTGTAGCCATTTAGTATAGCTTGTTTAACATGACGCATGATTCAAAAAACATGAACTCAGTGGTAAATGATGGAAGAATCACATGGATTGTTTTATGTAACTGAATGAATGTTGCCTGAAGGTCATTAAGGTTAAATGTGTCTTCTTGGGCAGAGTGGCCTGAGAATGGAGTGGGGTTAGCAATATTGGAGAGTAAAAACAGAGATCGATGAGTGTGGCATGTCAGTTGTTGTGAAAAGTGATTAAACTAGGTGGTAGAAAATTCTGGGTACTCATTAGTGAAAAAATTAAGAGATGAATCCATTTATTTATAAACATTGGGCAATCCAGAGTGAGGTCACCCATTAATACAGTTGGGTGTGGGCTATTTGTAAAAACATAATTCATGGTATGGATAACATATTGATGACTGTAAGGCTGGGAGGAATATGGATGAATATTATATTTAGTGCAACTGTATGGTGGATTAAAAATGATATGATAATTTCTAAGCCAATAAATTAATAGTAATAATCATTAAAATATTTATCTGAAAGAATGGTATCCAGAAAGTGTGCCATTTTTAAATTATAGTAATTTGAGATTTTTTATATTTTTAAAGAATAATGTAAAGATGTATTATATATAACCTTTTTTTAAATGTTCTAAAATTACTTTGATTGTAAAACAAATAAATAAACATGGACAGAAAAGAAAAATGAATAAAAAAATATAGGAAAAGAATTAAGTAAAAAAGAAAAGGGATGAACAATAACAACAACAACAACAACAAAAAAGAAAAGAAAAAGGAAGGAAACACATTTTAAAAATAACTAAATAAATAACTTCATAGTTTTAATTTTTTTATTATCAATCATAAATTTATTATAGTTTGTTTTCAAACAATAAATTAGATTAGACTGTAACTATTAAACAATAATAAATAAATAGATCAAAGTTTATTGCAGATGATTTAAACAACTCAAAACGATTACAGAAAAAAAGTAGAGTAACAGGCTACTGTTAATAGGGTTTTCTATTTTTTGTTAAGCAAAATTATATATTAAGATGAAAATAAAATAAACTGAAAATAATAACTATCCAAAAGCATATGCCAATTATTAAAAAGAAACAATGTATATGTATGTTTGCATTTTAGGTAACTGCTGGGAAATAGGTTTTAGTACAAGATATTTAACAAAAGGCATTGTTATAATAATAGTGATAAATTTCAATCATTATAAGTGAGTTTTTGCTACTGCTTTCCATTGATTCTTCACACTTTAAAATATGGTCTATGCTCTTTAGTGCAATAGTGGAATAGCAGAATCAAGAGCCAAAAAATTCATGTATATTCCTAGCCAAAGAAAGTAAAAAAAATTCAGGTTGATCAAGTGGGTGGAACTGTCACCCACAGATCCATCAATTTGATATTCGAAAGTTTCATGGCCATCAAAAAAATATGATTTTCTGAACAATAACACACAATTATATATTAACATGTACAGTTTTATATTAACAAAATTAAATCTGTATATATGTTTTAGTATATAATATAAAAATACATATACACACATAAATATAACTTCTATATGTTCACACTTGCAAAAAATACTATTATGTGAGTCGTAAATTATTTTTATACAAAATAAATTAAGCTAAGGTTGATAAGCAAAACACTAGGCTATCACTTCTGATAATATTTATTATCATTAGAGAATAATAACTTTATTGCTAAAACAATGTTTTATTTAAATCATAAATTCTCATTCAATGCCGATAATTTAATATTACACAAATGCATATGTATATATTTAGTTCAATTGGTACTGAATTAAAATCTGAAAAATTAAGAAGTAACTATTTTATAAACATTAATAACTATTTGTACATGGTATCTGCTTTAGATTCATTGCTTACAGTTTTTAGTTAATTAATACTGTATTATCCTTTCTTCCCTTCTTTCGCTCTTTACTTATATAAAGAAACAATGTGCGTGTGTGTTATGATATTTTTAAAGCATTGGAAATATTTTTTTTTAATAATACTAATAAAAAACTTTACATATATAAAAAATAATAATCATATAAAATTATTTTATTTAATATTTTTTTTAAGCTTTAGCATTTTGCAGGATTAATATTATTTTATTCAATAAATTCTGCTGGAGAAAAAATATGCTTAAAAAAAATCAAAATATTTGAAGAATGGGCTTTAAAAAATTAATATTGTTTTATTTTAAAAGATGTTAGTTATTTATATTATTTGTTCAAATAATTTTTGAAATGTTCCTATTTTCAGGGACTAAAAACTGGAAATATGTGTAACAATGCAATATCTTAATTGTTTAATCCTGTTAGATAATTTTTTTTATAAAAACATGCATTTTTACTGCTATTAATACTAAATATAAGAGATTTGAACTCAGACTTTCAACTATTCACACTATCTCATACAACTGATACCCATGACCACACACACATAGAAAAGATAAATAATTACCAATATATATACTCCATGATGAACAATAATACTACTAAGATTTCAATTTTAATAATGTGTAAACAGATAAATAAAGCTATTGTTTTGTAGAATAATATTTGACATTCTTTTTGGTACTAAAAATATGGAAATAAAAAATATACTAACTACATGGAATCAATATATTGCTTTATATTGTCAATTTTTAATACATATGAAGAAAAATTATTATCTATAGACTTTCATTTTTCAGCGTCTCAAGTCTAAAGAATGTTTGGTAGCTATTGAACCCAGTAAGCCCAATAAAATTTAAAAAAAAAATCATTCACTTTAATTAATACACTGAAGTTTGTAGGAATTCAGTTTTGTTGAGAGATTTTCAGGCTTTTTATGTTTTTAAAATGGATAGCATTTGTTAAAACAGATTCCTCTAACTATTATTATCTTGTATTTTTTATAAAATATATATTATTATTTGTAATTAATAATGTTATACAGTTAAAGAAATGTTCTAGGATAACAAATGACATATATATTGTAATATTTCAGCTTCTATATGTTTAAATTTATTTTAATTTATTATGATACCACCTGATATTAAACAGCAGAAAATAGACTGGTACATTATATAAATATATAATAAAATTTGAAAATGATGACACTATACAGTCATCATTTGCAATACCTGGTTAGATTACATAGAACATAAGTTACTCCCAATGAAATAGACATGGAATAAATATGCAGAGCAGATAAAATTTACATATAAAGTAGTTAATACATTATTTAAACAAATACCAAAACAATAGTTTATTTACAAAGTATTATGATTGTCAGACAAGATACAATGATCTTTTCCCTAAACATGCTTACATTGCAGTCTATATATCATAAGAATTTTTGACATTTTTTAAATGATTGATTATTGCTTTAATAAGCCATTTGACTCATATCTTTTAACTTTCAGTTCACAAGCAAAATGAAAAACAACAGTTATTTTTTAAATGTCCAAGGTTTATTTTGATTAATTTTAAAACATTAACTTTTCATTTACATCTTATAATAAAACAGGCAAAACTTTTCATACAGTAGTGCCACTCAATGCAAGTCAGAGTAATCAGTGGATGCCAGAAATAGCACTACAGTATGAAGAGTTTTGCCTGTTTTAATAATAGTTATGAGCAAGCATAAGAAATGGTGATCATGTGACCTCTTATAATACTAATATATTTTATGATCAAGAACACATACTGCAAAGCAAATCCCTGATCTTTAATACTAACTCTCACAAATACAATACATTAATTTATATCATTAGCTTCATAGCATAGTCACATGCATATGTCTAATATGGGATAATTTTAATCAATATATATCACTGCAAAGGATAATTCTAGAGAGGTCTGAATCTTTATTCAATAATAAATCAACTTAGTTACAGAGATGGTTCTTTTTGATCCCTTATTTAATAATTATACTATTTAATTAACTGAGGTGGCCCTTTTGATCTGATCCAAAATTTATAGAATAAAATCATCCATCATATAGATATATTGGGGATTTGAATACAGACTTTAACCTTCCTTCAGCCATTTACTCCATTTTATACAACCAATACACATGACCACACTCATGAGAAAAAGATAAATGATATCAATATACATATTTTGCACTGAATCAGAATTCATCGGTTGGTTCAGATCATCATCTTCCACACTGACAGAAAATCTTCACACTTTAATGGACAGGTTTCAATCTACTTTATAGTCCAACTCTTCAGCCATTAATACCATTTAAAATCTAATGATGGAATACACAAACTCCTTGTTAAAGCCAATATTATGCTCATGCTCTTGTTGACTTTAAGTCACTCTGACCCTTCATGTATATGACATTATCTATTTAAATACACAGAAGAGGATTGCACAGGATACAGGCTGAATTTGTAATATTTTAAATACAAGCATATTTTACATATATGGAGTCTAGATGTAATATAGAGGATTTGATCATAGACTTTCAAGCTCCCTTCAGCTATCCATTGTACCTCATGCAACTGAAACACATGACCACACACATGTGAAAAAATAAATGATCTCCAATATTGGTATTTCATATTGATATGGACTAATTGATGAGTACTGATTCAGCACAAAATACATATATTGGAGATCATTTATCTTTTTCACATGTGCTTGGGAATGTATATCAGTTGTATGAAAAAGAGTGGATGACTAAAGAGAGCTTCAGAGTCTGTGTTCAAATACCTTATATTACATATAGATATATAGTATATTTTAACCATTTAACAGTGGTCTAACTATTGTATTTATATTACAAGTGCTACATACATACAATCTATTTTACAGTAATCTAAAGGAGGACTAATTTACATACAGATAAACTCAATCAAAATTCAAAATAAATCTTTAACTTAAAATACTAATAATTATATTAAATTTATTGTTTTTAACACTTGGACACTTTCCTTTAAGTATTTTTTAAATGTTTACACTTTTTGTGTATTTAAAATGAATATTATACCATTGATTTTAAACCACTAAACATCACATAATCACCATTTTTTATGCTTGCTTATAGCTGTTATTAAAACAGGTAAAACTCTCCATACAGTAGTACCACTCAGTGCAGACCAGAGTAATCAATAGATGCCAGAAGGCTTGTGCACAAAATCCCTATCTAGTGCCTACTCATCCAATATCTCCAGACTAGTTTCTAACTCGTGGCTTTCATAAATGAAGAGCTTTGGATCTGAGAGCACTGTTCTTAGATCTTAGGATCTAATGTAACCCTCCAGAAGCCACCTTTTATCTCTTCTTAACTACAAAACTATGAGTCTAAAATGGAAAATAACAATATTTTCAATACAAGCTCATTAGCTTATATAATCATATAGTTCTGAACTCAATTCAGTACCCATGAATTTTGATGTCTTTGGTTCTTTAATAACTATAGCCACCACTAGTGTATGGAGAGTTTTACCTGTTTTAATAACAGCTATGAGAAAGCATAAGAAATGGTGATCATGTGATGTTTAGTAATTTAGCACCAATCCTGCCTAATAGGATAGTGGTGGCTATGGTTATTAAAGAACCAAAGACACCAAAATGTATGGGTACTGAATCGAGTTTAGATATATATGACTATATAAGCTAATGAGCTTGAATTAAAAATATTATTGTGTTTTTAATTTTAGACTCATAGTTTTGTAATTAAGTAGAGATAAAAAGTTAATGCTGGAAGGTTGCATTAGATCCTAAGATCTAGGTGCAGGGCTCTCAGATACAGAGTTCTCCACTGATGAAAGCCACAACCTAGAAACTAGTCTGGGGATATTATATAAGTAGGCACTAGATAGGGACTTTATGCACAAGTCTTTTGCCATCCATTGATTATTCTTGCTTGCACTGAGTGGCACTACTGTAATGAGGGGTTTGCATGTTTATAATCACTGATTTTTATACAACTTTACATATTTTCTGACAATTTCACATTAAAGAAAGTTGTTTTTTTTAAATTTTTTTAACAAATCATAAATATAGTAAACATAAAATGAAGCAAATTTTTTAAAAATACATTATTTTTTAGCTGCTTTAAATTACAGCTCGAGTATTTACAGATGCTTAGCAACAAATGCTGACATTTTTTTAAAAAAAAAAATCACTTTCTCTTGTAATCAATCAATAAAATAATATGTTATACAAATACTTTATATATAATAAAGTATACTTTCTTAGAATTGAAATTTACATTAAGAGGTACTTAAATGGTTAATATATTAGGATAAAGTCTAATCTTTAAACAGTTTTTTTTTAAACTTACACAGCAAAAGTTTTGAGACTGGAAATCTTCCAGTTTGTTGTGATGTTTTTTTTTCAGAGTAATATTTCTTCCATAATAGCATGCATTAATTAATTGTATTTATAAACACGTCCCATTCTTTACAGATTGCTATAATGTACTTTATAAAACTCCTGTCTTTGCTATTTGAGGATTAGGCAATATTTCTTCATTCTGATTAGAGATTCCTTCAAAATAGCTTGGTCATGTTCCACAGAGATTCAAGTCAGACTTTTTTGTAGCTGATGGGTTTTCCTCTTCTCTACTTGTATATCCTAATAATAGCTCAATGCAACTTGAATATTATAAGAATTCACTTGATTAATTTCATAAAATCTTTTATTAACACTATTGATTTTGTTTTTCATACATTTGGTATTTTCTTATTTTTGGCATCCTTATGATCTCGTTTTATTTTAATTATATACATTTTAAAAATACCATCATTATTTAATTGATTGAATTTTCAAAACACCAAAATTATTAAATTACTTGAATTTTTCACTTGTTTTCAAATCTCATATCTCAAAACAGACTTAATCTTTTTATTAATTTATTTTAATTTAATTATTTAAAATCTATATTTTTAACACTAGTATATTTAATTGAGTTGTTTTATAATACATTTTATACATTTTCTTAATGTTAGTTAAGAGCAACAACTTTAATATAGTTTATATAACTTGTTTCTCTTAAATTAAAAATGTTTAAGAAATCCTAGAAAATTATTTTAAAATATGATATTTAATAATTTATTCTAATGTTTGAATATACCTATTACTGTTATTCGTAATGACATTTTTTAAAAAATTTTTGAACTGATATATTTAGCAATCCTCTCACCAATAAAAAAATCAGATTATTGTCAAGTGGAAGACTACATGGCTGATAGTGAAATAAATGACATTATTCACTTCAATAAATATTTAATGAATGGCCATCACCTAATATTCATCAACAGAGGGTTCCACTAGATTTCTAGTCTAGAAAATTTATAATTTACTAATGGGGATATTAACTATCAGTGTGAATCACAACTGTCTGATCATATATATATTTCCAAAATTGCCACTTGTTCATGGAGAGTAGAGATTCTTGGCAAAATCACTATTGGCAGGGCAGACATCAATAAAAAAAACCCTAGATAAATCTAACAATTAGCAAAACAATATTTATTAACAACTTAACAATGGGTAAACATCAATGTACAATTTATTTATAGAGATATTTCAATATGATGTTTGATTAAATATAATATGCTATAATTTAGTATGTAAAGTATTTGACAGCTGATAGTTTATATTAAGCTTTCCCTTAATGTTACCTTTTTAATCACTAAACTGCTTATTACAAGTTTCATTCCCTCTCCATTGCATTTTTTTGTATATATTGCTCTTCAATAATATAATCTGTTAGTTTGATTAGTCAAATGCATATATAGCATATCTGAACATTGTGAATTTCCATTCAAATTTAATTTCTCAATTATTGGAAGTAATGGATCTGTGAAAATTGGAATTCAGGATAATTCTTTAGATATTATATGTGTGAAGATGTAAATAAATGAATGCATAACTAATATTTCTTATATATATATATATATATATATATATATATATACCCCACACATGCATATATATATATATATATATATATATATATATGCATGTGTGGGGTAGGTAGGGAGGTTAAAATATATTTATAACTTTCACACTGCATTGTTACCACAAAAACCAATTGCATACATAGCATTTGAGTGTTTCTCAAACAGATTTATTAAATCAACTTGGATTATTTTGATTAAAGTATAGTAACAATTTATTATACTTCATTTAAAAGCTTCAAAATTTTGATTTAATATTTTTAAATTTCTGTTTTAAAATGTATATTAAGCGGATTTTAATTTAGTTTAAAAAATTTTTCCATAATAGTAAATCAAAAGTCTGTTAATTAACAAATATTTCTCAGATATTTGTTTTAAGAAATATCTTTATTAGGCATTATGAACAACAGACTTTTACAAGGAAAAATATTCAAATACTCAAGTAGGAGATTTAACACAGTAATTCCATTCAATTGATCTTAGACATGTTTTTTTGACTTTGCTTAGCCAAGAATCAGACCAAGAAATGTTTTGAGTTTTTGAGTTTAATTCCCTATCATTATGCTAAACTGTAAAAAGCAACACTTGGGTAAGATCTGTACATTGACTGAGTCAAACAGTGATTATGATGATAGAATATATTTACTCATTTGATATTGAGCCATATTTTTATTCATGTTATCAATTAGCATATTTTAAATATTATTTAGAGTGTTATATAATAAAGAATAAATATTTCTAAATAAGCTTATTTTATTATTATTATTTTAATGATAAATGCTATAAAAAGCATTCAAATATTTATCTATGATTGTCCCCACCCCCAGACCACTTTTGAGCTATGGATCTCTTCACAATTTAAAAAATATGAATTATGGAAATAGTTTGAATAATTTAAAGTGATTTGAATTAATATCATTAACATTTTATTGCTTTAGGTTATTAAAATCAATACATATTTCAAATACACCTGGGTCACATTTTATGCAGACTTTTTAAATGCAATTTTGAAGTTATGCGATTCATGTTTCTTCTTAATATCTTTTATGCAGTTTTCTTTTATGGGATAAAGAAGTTCATATTTCACTATATTTATTAGTTATCAAGAAATATAAATTATTAATAACTTATTTTGATTTGAAATACTTTTTAAAAAAAAAAAAGTTATATTAGCAGCTAACATGAATAGGACCTGAAGCTATTTAGAAATTTAGCTTCTACGTAAACAATTAACTTATACTTATGAATATAAAAATATTGCAATATTCAAAAAATTTAAACTTTTAAAACATATTTTATTAGATATGACAGAAATAAATAAATATTCTTTTAGATTTTTAAAAATAATCAGAAATAACAAAGATTTTGTTTTTGTAAACTGAAAATAATCTTTCTAGAAATGATAAGGTATAATCTTTTTGTTTGGATTGCGATCTCATTTTTTTAATATTTATAAAAACAAAATGTGAACATTTAAAATTTATTTCAGTAGTAAACAAAAATATCTATCAAATGAAGTCAAATTTATTATTTTCTGATAAGGAATAATCATTTAATCATATATTTTATGTCAATGTGTGAGACAAAGAAAAACATCAGAAAATGCTGAAATCTGAGTTTTCTGCAATAAACAAGCTCTTAAATTTCAATGAGAGCTAAATAGTAGTTGCATGTCTGTGTTATGTATGTTTATATTTTTTATATACATATATACATGAAGAAAATTTTAGACAGAAAAAAGTTATAATAACTTTTATTTTCTACTTAAAAAGAATGTATCTTTAAAATATGTTTATATTTTCTTTTATACACATATGGTCATGGAGAAACTGCTAGACAGAAGAAAGTTACAAGTAAAAATATTTAAGAACTTTTAATTTTTACTTAAAAAGAACTTATCTTTAAAAGTTTTTAAATATGTTTAGTTGTAACTTTTTTCTGTCTAAAAGTTTCTCCATGTATATTCATGTATAAAAGAAAATTTAACTATTAGTCATTATTAACACACTTGTAGAAGGGTGTTATATATATATATATATATATATATATATATATATATATATATATATATATATATATATATATAAAAAGTTGCCCTAGTGGAAGTGCATTTTCAAACAGCTAGACATAGCAGTATGGATATTGTGAACTTCATAAACAATTAATAAAATCATCTCAAAGTTTAATCACTGATTACATTGTTGATAGAAAACCATTAACACAGCACAAGATTGAAGGTGGTGCTAATTGTACTTCCTCTTGTGAAGAATCTGATTTCTTACCAATTCCCAAATGAACCACATATTGTCAAATAGTGATAATGATTAAATATGTATAAAAACATGTAAAATAAATTACACATAAAAACATATTGTTTTGAATAAAATTAAATACTGTAGTTAATAAAAAAAGTAAAAAAAGTTTGTCTTGTATTAATTTTTTTCAAATATTTGAAATTTTTTATTAGTCATACTTTATTTTCTTATTTTTTTATGCACATTTTAATTTTTTCTTGTTGCTTTTTTTATGTGATTTCTGAAAATTATGGAACATATCCCCCATTTTTCAAGATAAGTTAAGACTATTTTTGTGCAATTTTTTTTAGTGCAGGTTTTCTGAAAAACTTATTTACCACATAAAATGAGATCCAGGTGTAGATGAAAGCTTTCTTCTCACATTAACAAATAAATTATTCTGTTTAGTTTTAGATTAAATCTACAAGTTAATATAATTTCATAGGAATTATTTAATGTCATCACATTTTAAACATAAATTTTATGTATGTTTGTAGAATAAATATATTTTATTAAGACTTTTTTTTGTTCTAAAAATAAGAAGGTCAGATTATTTGCAAAAGACTTAAAAAAATTTTTTTTTATGTCCTTAACATAAGAAGATAGGTTAGAATAATTAATGTAAAAATTTGCTGCAATTAATATTTTTGATATATAATCATAATTCATAGTGCACAAATTCTATTAATGAATAATTATAAAAATGAGAGATTTGATATAGTTTATGCACATGCAAACATTTAAACAATTCAAATTGATGCTTTTTAAAGATATTAGAAAAATTTGAATAACCAATTAAAAACTTGGATCTTAAATTAAGACACATGTAAACACCAGAAAGATAAAATGTTTGTGCAGAGCTGGCTAATATCATTAAAAGTCTTTTTTGTTTTTTTTTCTTATTTAAACTTATAGAACATTTACCAATTACATATATTGTAAAATATATTAACAAAATAGGATAATGTAGTTAACTTCAACTTACAATGATTGTATTTTACTTATAGAAAAATTTGTATTAGATATATCAAATTTAGTTAGTGTTAAATATGTCAAATTATTTTAACTATTTTTATATATTAAAGTAAAACTATTAAATATTTGTATGCAAGTAGAAAATATAGATGTTAATCAATTTCTATTACAATTTGTATATCAGCAGACCATATTTTAGAGTCATTTTCAAGTAGATAATCTAAACAAAAGAGTGATATAAAGATACAACTTTGAACTAACTTTCTATAATTCATTCTCATGTAAAGTGCATCAGTTAAAAATCTAACTATTTTCTTGATATAGCAAAATAAAATAAGTATTCAGGGGAAAGATCTCTTCAACAACTCCCAAAGAAAAATAGCAAAGAAGAAATTCTTCACTAGATTTGCCAATTGTCAATTGGTGAGGGTTTGAATATTTTCTATTTTTGCTTTATTTTCTTGCTCAGAATCATTAAATAACATCACATAATATTAAATAAATAACTACTTGGCTATTAATGGTTACTTAAAAAAATCCTATACCTGTTGATACCTAAAACATTTTTCAAATTTTATTCAATCTGGACTCAAATACTAGTTACCTAAATATACTATGAGACCTTTAAGATAATAAGTAAATATATGTTGCAATTACACATGACTATTTTCATAAATTGGTTGCCAGCACAATTTTTTAAATGAATTTTTTTATATGTTTTAACATTTAAATAAATATAATTGTTTTATTTTGCTGTGATTATTATTATTATTATTATTATTATTTTTCTTTGTGTGTAAAGTCATTGCTAAAAAGCAGAATTACTGATTTATATGACTATTTTATAAACTAAAAAATCTATGATAAAACAATAAAAAACATTTGCTCATTATTCAAATATTTTTGTAGTTATCAAACTCTAATGTTGAGGTGTTAAAAAATATAAAGAAGCCTTGAATTTCTAGCATAATTATCCTTCATTAATTCTTCAGAACACTTATGTTCTATATAAAAATGTAAATGAAGATATATTCTATATTTAAAAGTTCAATCTTAGAATTTTAAATCACATTTTTCTGATAAGTCAGCAAATAATCTATCAATTTCTTTTTTATATATTTCATCATAGATTTAATTAAGATATAAAATAGTGGGAAAAATAATATAGCATTTGTTTGCATTAATTCAAGTTATATTTACAATATCATATTCAAATTTATTTACTAAGCACAGAGATCATATGTAATTAAAAGACAGGATTTCTGCCTTTAATACATGTGCTGTACTGATCTTATAATAGCTTAATGATATCCTGTTGAGTGCTGAGGATACTTTCAAACTTACATTCTAATTGTGTTTGAGAGCATGAAGATGTTTCTCTATTCACTTTTATATCCATTATTTTCTTTCACATATTAATTTTCATGAAATTTTTTCAATGTATTACATGTTAACATTATGAATTCTTAGAAACTGTGTAATATTCAAATGTATTTGCTAAGCACAGAGATCATATGTAATTAATAAAAAAGAATTTCCAACCTTTAATATAAGCACTATACTGATCGTATAATAGCTCAATGATACTCTCAAACTCAAACCCAAGAGAGAGGCTTTTGAAAAGATAAGAGTGGCTATTCTATAGACCAATCTGAAGCATCTTAATTTGAGAGTATAAAGATGTTTCTATATTCAATTTTAAATCCATTATTTTCTTTCACATATTAACGTTCACAAAATTTTTTCAATTTATTATGTGTTGATATTATGAATTCTTAGAAACTATGTAATATTCAAATTTATTTACTAAGCACAGAGATCATATGCAATTAAAGAGAAAGGATTCCCACCTTAATATATGCACTGTACTGATCTCATAAATAGTTAAATGATGTCATGTTGAGTGCTAAGGATACTCTCAAACTCAAACACAAAAAAGAGGCTTTTGAAAAGATATCTTTAAACCTACATTCTAATTATATGGGCCAATCTGAAACATCTTAATTTGAAAGCATGAACACATCCATTATTTTCTTTCACATATTAATGTTTGCAAAATTTTTTCAATTTACTATGAGTTAATATTACAAATTCTTAGAAACTATACAATAGTCAAACATCATTGAGTTATTATAAGATCAGTACAGCACATATATTAAAGGTAGAAATCCTTTTTCTTTAATTATATACGATCTCTGCGCTTAGAAAATAAATTTTAATATTACATAGTTTCTAAGAATTCGTGATATTAACACATAGTAAATTGAAAAAAATTCACATATATGAAAGAAAATACTGGATGTAAAAGTGAATAGAGAAAAATCTTCATGCTCTCAAACTAAGATGCTTAAGATTGACCTATATAATTAGAATGTGTTTGAGAATATTCTTAGCACTCAATATGACATCGTTGAGCTATTATAAGATCAGTACAGTGCATATATTAAAGGTGGAAATCGTTTCCATTTATTTACAATATCACTAGCAATGTGGGGATGATTTAATTAGAAGAGGTGATTATATTCTGAATAACTTTTTAATATACATCTAATTCTCTATAAAATAAGAAAATAAACTACATACAATATATGTTTTTAAACTATAAAACATTAATTAACAAATTATTATAATAAATTAAAAACAAACAAATGTTTAAACAGACTTTTAAAAAGATTTACAATTAATACGTAAATAATTAATACCTAAGTGACCCTAATGTTAAGGAATTAGGATTTTATATCAATAGAATAAAAGTTTTGCAATAATAAGAAACTTACAAAAGTTAATTAATCACCACACAAATTAATTTAATTGATAGAGTGCCTGTTTGGCTACAAAAAAAAAAAAAAACACGCCATTCCACCTCCCTTTTTTACATTGCAAATTTTTATTTTCGTTTTATTTAAATTTTAAAGGAATGCAACATTATTTTAATTAATCAGAAAAAAAAACTTTGTAAATCTTATTGTTAAAATTATTTCAAATAAATTTATGATATTTTTATTGATACATAATCTAAATTTTTTTGTAAAAAAAAAAAAAAAAAAGGTTATAAAAAAACATAATGCTTAAAAATAACAAAAGTTCCAGCAACATTTAAATATTTGAATATATGTGCGTGCTTTAGAATTAATTCTCCAATATTCACATAATTCATGAATTAATTCTTAAAAATCCATCCAGATGAAGATGTACATCTTTTTATAAGGTATATTTGATGTTGCTTAATCAAATCAATTGTTAAGAATATATACTTGAAAAGATCTTGAGGCATAATGCTTACTACTTCTGCGTCATGCTTAAAACCTAAAATTCGAATCTAGGTTGACTAAAGCTTAGAAATATTTTTCCAAGTTTTAAACAGAATTTCCAGGTAGTCAACTCGCCAATCAATTCGACCAAGCATCAAACATGGATTAAGAAATAAATATCATGCTACTGATAGTTAAAAAGGTAAAATAAGGATGGAAAGCTATTAAAACACTAACCACATGGCAATTGAAAACACTTTTGATTATTATCACATTCTTTACTATTTCTGTGTGAAGAAATGTTAATTTTTTTTCTGTCCTACTGTCAGCTCTTTAATAGCTGATAGTTTTTTTTATCTACCTATATATTGGTTTTCATGGATACAGTTCTTTATCTCTGTTCTTTATCAAGTTAAAAATTCGTGAAAATATCTAATTCAACATAAGGCCTTGTAGTGCAGCACTAGCACAGATTCAAATCAAGGCGAGATAAACCTTAAACATTTTTAATCAGGTTTAATATTTTTTTATTTCAGATAACTAAAATATAGCCAATCTTGCTGACCATCCAGCATTGATATTAATTGTTAAATTGATACATAGTTATTCTTAACTAGAATGAACCGGATGAAAAAATGTTCAAACACTTAACATTTAGCATAGACAATATATACATACACACACATATATATATATACTTCAAAATTGCATATCTTGTTTGTAATTATAAATTTATTTAATGCACATTGATTACATAAGTAATATTTACTAAGGCAATAAATCTTACTAATGTATAATAGGAATTGTGGACTTAATCAGTGAAGTATTGAATAGCTCCATGCTCTCAGATCTAACAGCTTCAGCTTCACTTATTTATATAAAAAGTAGATTGAAGTAAAGAAGTTCCTCTCTTTTCTTCCAATGTGTAAGCTTGTGGTTAAGACCTGTAGAGCTCCCTATCTTTGCATTTTCAACTGCATTTGCTTTAGGTTTATTGCCTTAGTAAATATTACTTACATAATCAATGTGTGTTAAATAAATTTATAATTACAACTTTAAATTATCGTAATAGATTTCTAACTATAAGATCTTTCCATTGACTCATTATAAATCGAAAGATTTCATGAGTATTAATGTATAATAGGAATTGTGGATTTAATCAGTGAAGTGCTGAATAGCTTCACACTCTCAGATCTAACCACTTCAGCTTCACCTAAATAAATATATATAAAGTAGGTTGAAGTAAAGAAGTTCCTCTCTTTCCTTCCAATGTGTAAGCTTGTGGTTAAGACCTATAGAAGTCTCTATCTTTGAATTTTCAACCACACATGCTTTAGGTTTATTGCCTTAGTAAATATTTTGATTGTCTGCATAGCAAAGTGGTTTCTTTTTTTTTTTTTAGAATTTAAAGACGAATGCAATTTTGATGAAGTTCATCATAATCACAGCTCTCTTAAATTAATTCTTGTTGCTGCTTTATATATAATCTAATGTGATTGTGTGCCTGAATTATTTTTTAAATTAATCCATTTAAATATTCCATTTATTACATAATTGGATGCTATTTTCTCTTTTGTTCATTATTACATTTCTATGGTTGGCAATAAACCACATCTTGATCTTTCTTTTTATGTCATTGCACTCCATACACAATAGATTGCCTGTGATCCCAAAAAACTGACATAGTCAGGGTTGCTTTTACCATGCTTATATAAGTATTTGTTCTGCACTATTTGAAATAAAGCAGTACAGCCTGGCCTGCTGCATAAAATCTTGTAAACTATCTGTGGTGTGTCTTCCTTTTGTAATTTGTCTTTTGTGTTAATTAATCAACCTAAGTAATTCATACTTAAGTATTTGTTAACGGAAAATTTAGTTTAATCGAATACACACACATATATATATATTGTAGTATTAAGAGAATTTTTTTTATTGAATTGAAGAATTTGTTCGAGTCTCCCAAAAGGTTGAATTATTATTATTATTATTATTATTATTATTATTATTATTATTATTATTATTATTATTATTATTATTATTATTATTATTATTATTATTATTATTATTATTATTATTATTATTATTATTATTATTATTATTATTATTATTATTATTATTATTATTATTATTATTATTATTATTATTATTATTATTATTATTATTATTATTATTATTATTATTATTATTATTATTATTATTATTATTATTATTATTATTATTATTATTATTATTATTATTATTAAACTATATAATACAGATAGTCTATATCTTACATATAAAATGAATTTAAAAAAATATATTAATAATAACATGTTATTCAACATAAGCACTATAAATCAATGGAAAAGCCTACATCATGAAATAGCTTCTGTTACTTAATTTTATTGTTGTTTATTCTCAGATATATTAGAAATAAAATATAAACCAATTATTTTATTTAAAGATTGACTTTGTTTATTTTTTTTTATTTTAAAACTACATAACTTAGCTATACTTGTTTGTCATAGTGTAATACTTAATGTTGTTAATTTATCCATTTTACCCTGCGAATATTGAAACCCTATTTGATTATTTGTTTGAACTTTAATAAATCACTATATTATTGGATGTTAAAGAATTAGTTCATTGCAATAAATTATTTATATTTGTTTAATTTTCAAAATATTATCCAGATTCAATAAAATATTCCCTTTGTTTATGAATTATATTTAAAAAGTAATTTTAAGATTCATTAGTATATTTTAATGACTTCAGTGATGGTATCATTATAGCCACTAGCTGGCAGCTGATTCATTGAAATTCTGTTTTCTTTTTAAAATTGCAGAAAAACTATAAGAATGACATTTACAAAAATCCCACCATTCCTTTTCTATTTGGATTTCTTTTTAAAATGGCATATTGTATGTTAAAATAAAACAAAATTTGAATTTTTTATTAATATTTTTATTAATAGGTTCATTTAATTTTTTTCCCTTTTTTTGCCAATTTATTAGATTGCATGAAGAAGACAAAGGTAGAATTTTCATATTGGCAAGAGTGTGTAGTAAAATGATTCAAGTCCTTTATCCCGATAAAAACGTAATAGCGGAAGTATTTAATTATATTTTTATTTTCATAGTATTTTACATTTTTCTATTATTTGGATAGTATTATTTTAATTTTTTTTATTACTTGATAAATTATAACTTATTAATGAGTTTGCATTTGTATTAGTGTGTGTAGTATATAAATTATACTTGTATTCAAATATAACACAATAATTTATGTACAATGTATTTCTGGGGTTTTGATCCAAGTTTGAGCAACCTTATTTTATAGACATAATGATTCTCAAAAGATTTAATAATTTATTAGTGTGTTTATATTTCTATTAGTGTGTTTGTACTTGCATGCCTGGATTTGTATAACAAATAATGATTTTTATATATAAAATTAAGGTATTATAGAGCAATGCAATGTAAATTTTAAGACTGATTATCAGATATACAGAAAGGTTGCAGTTGATAAAGCAATCACAAAATTTACTGGGCATAGTACCATCTGAAAATATAACCTCTTAAAACAAATAAAGAGAAGTTTCAACTGGTGTGTGTGATGATAGCCACAATGGTTATGTATATTACATGAAATTGTATGCAGGCAAAGAATCAAATCCTGATTCTTGCCTATGCCTTGATACTCATGTTGTGGAGTGAATAGTTTTACCACATCTTGCGTCACATTATTTTCAAGTCTATAGCTAGCAACTGAGCTATATGCAAATAAATTATATTTATGTGGGACAATAAATATAACAAGATGGCATCACTGGTGTGCATAAAGAATATAATCATCACTGGGTACACAAAAATATAAAAGGAAAAGATGAAGCTCATTTTATCATTGATACAGACAGTAGCCTTCTAGTATTGGATAGACAAGAAACCAATTGCTATAATGACAAATGTATATTCACTTTCTGGAAATGATTTATTTTATATCTTTTATTAGGATGAATCTTTTTCTTATAGACACCTTGAGATTTGTTAACTTTTGGGGTACAAGATAAAAATGAAGAATTATTATGTGACTATTTTTTGTAGATTCTGAAGCTGCGGATAATCTCAGGTAAGAAGTATTATATATGGTTGAATGAGAATTTTGTAAGAAATACAAAAAAATTATCAATGAAGATGTAATTTAAACTTAATTAATGATAAATTAAAAATTGTGAACAAACAATAAAGTAATAATTATTTTGGATGTTGAAATTTTTTTTCCTTACTTAAGTTATTGTGAAATTGTGTCTCAAGTCAGTTTTTTTTAAAAATTCAATATGGTGCTAAGGACATTGATATAGTTAATGTTAAATTTTAAAGCTAGAGATTTACAGTTTAGAGAAATAGTAAACCTGAATGTATTCATTTTCATTACTACTGAAGTTTTGACTTATTTAAATGTGTGATACTATTACAAGAGCTATATTGCATATTATTTATGGTTCCCCTTAAGCATATAAAATAATAAAAGTTTGCTTTCTTCATTTATTTACTATCTTAACTAGGTGTTCTCTTTTCATAGTTATAGTTTGGCACACAAAACCTTGTAAGCAATTATTAAGAGTATCTTCCTCCATCTAGTTAGTTACAAGTTTGTGCCAAAATCTCTGGGGTATTTGAAGAGTTAACTCTCTCATTATTTATCACTTTACTATCTGTTACAATTTGGAAACCACAATTTATGGAGCATTATCAAAGTATAACCTTTCTCCCATTATATCTATTACAATATATATGTATAGCAAAAACATTCTGATAAATGGTATTGAACAATAGAAATATGAAGAGAATTTTAAAATCGCAAGTTGAAACTAAATCATAGCCTAATATGCCTTATATTCTGAGCTCAGTAAACAAAAGAAAAAAAAAGAAAGATCTGGAAGATAACTTTCCAAGTTAGTTTTCATACTCCTCTAATTTTAAACACTGCTATATTTATATGATGCTTAATTTTATAAATTTTAATAGGGATTTTATAAATAATATTACGGTGGCTGTAACAAATATTTCTTCATAATAAGTACTTAAAAATGACTCTCTAGGTCACTAGAATTACACATATAGATGTATTATTCTTAACTCATATAAAAAGAAATAAAAGAAAATTCACTCTTTAAATGTATTTCATGATCAATGAATAATCCTGTTATATGCAACTGACATGCATACTTGGCTACTACTACTAATAATTTTTTTTAACAATTTAAGTAGTCTTCATCTCAATATAAATGCCAATACTAATTTAATTTAACATATCTATACTATTTAATAAGTATATGTGCGTGTATTAGTAATCATATGATATTATTAAAAAAAAATTAAGACCTATTACTTTAATTCAGTGTTTCTGTGGAGAGATACTAAAAAAAATATAAAAAAAATACATACCAAATATGTATATAAATGTATATACATGTCAGCTTAAATCACCAATTATAATTGATTGACCTTTCTTTTATATCAATATAATTTTTTTATTAATTGATAACAAAGATAATAATTTCAAGCATCACTGCTTTAATCTTGATGATTGGACTATGGTGTTAAGATGGCTGATAAAATCTTGTTTGGAGAATGTGTGGATTCAGAATAATTTCAGTTAGTTTTAAAATGTTAATTCTGTAAATGATGACAGGATGAACTAATAAGATTAATCAAAAGTTTTTGGAAATGCTTCTCAAATCATAGTGTTGATTCCTTTCTCTGGGGGTGTGGATAGGTAGTTGTTTAATATGATTTTTTACCTCTGCATTCTTGTGGTAATGATTTTTAATGGATGTAGCATAGCAGATAACAGCAAGGAGAGTAAAAAACTTCAAACAACTGACTTATCTATCCAAGCATTTTAAAAATCATGTCAAGTATAAATTGAGCATTATCTTTTCTCAAATGCTAAAAGTAAAATTATTACAAACAAAATTTTTGTAGTCTATCTTGATGCATAGATAGAATAATAATAAATGGTAATATTCACTATTCTCACATGCATTTTTTATATTATGTAAACAATTTTCATAGTATTTGTTAAATATTAAATTCCATAAGTAATCCACTGCCCAAACATTAATTGTTGTCCACTAAATTCATCCACATATTGAATGATAATCCTTTTCAACTTCTTTTCAAAGATCTTAGCATTATATTGCTAGGACATTAACATTTATAAAAAAATAATACAGATAATTTTAAAATAAAAATAATTGAAAATGAGTATATAGAAGTATATATAAATTACAAATCCTTTTTTTTTTTTTTTTAATTTATTTCACAAACAAATAAATCCACACATATACTTTTAACTCCTCTTGTTATTAACATTGTTCATAACATATTTTTGATATAGTTTATTTATCTCTATTTTTTTTCTTTATTATTAATATTGTATTCTCAACAATCTAAATAAAATATTAATTTTAAAAATGTCAATAATAATAATAAAACCCGTAAAAGTTGACAATTGAAACATTATATATATATATTAAAAAGAGAACGAATTGCAGCATATACCTAAATAAACAAAAGTTGTTTATTTTTTGATAATAAAAATAATCCAAAAATCTTGAAATATTAAGTATTGAAATATTAAACATTTCTGCTTTCTTTCGTCTTTTTTTTACTATATCATAATCAACTGCAAGGATTGAGCTGTCTAATCCTTACAATATATATATATTGTAACCATAATAAGAAGTGATGGGGAGGGGGTGAAGCAGGAAGAGAAAGAAATGAAGAAGAGATGAGAAGGGGATACGATATAGGATGAAGAAGAGAGAGCGCTAATTGTAACCTTATAAAAGAAATGAAGAGAAGGGGGAGATAGGTGAAGATAGTGAAAATAAGATGTAGATAGGATGGAATGAAGAGGAAGATGATGATGAAGAGAGAGAGAAAAAATGATGGAATGAAATAGTAAAATGATGAATGATGAGGATGATAAACTAATCTATTAGAGACTCTTAACGACTTGGCTCAGTGGGGTTACAATAAAATTAAGAAAGAATGATGATACAGAGATATACAATCGGACAGAAACCAACTCCAACACTAATGCAAATAACTATTGGAGTATATTCACTAATTTAACATGAATAATATAAAAGACAATTTAAATCATTATTTAATAATTATTAGAATCAGTCTCCTATCAGATCATATACTCTGAATAAAACAAATAATACTTTGTTGGAAGGATTATCTCACTGAATTATACTAACAAGGCAACAAGAGTAAATACTCTCAGGGGTTTTAAAACTAAAACTCTTGTGCAAGATAAAAGTTTAAGTTGCCTAATAAATGATTGCTTGGATAAATAAACAAGTGAGTGATATTTTGTCTGACCATAAGATAACTATCTTATATTCAATCATGGAGTAATAAACAAAAAAAATATTAATCCAAAGATTTGATTAATTAATCTAAATTTAAATTAATAATGGCCTATTACCCAAGACATCACTCGAGCAAGGAAAAGGACAAGAGTACTTTTTATGCCTTTCCCTATACTCACAGACAACCTACTAAGGACCTTAAATGCAGATGGATTTGAAAATTTTAAAAACATACAAGATGATGATAGATAATGTGCAGCTTTAAAAATAAATAGTAAATACTCTTCTGAACCACTAATATTCTTCATTTCACATTGCATAATCTTCAGTCTAAGAAGATATAATAATAACTTAAAAATCAACTTTAAAATGAGCATTCTATTAAATATCTGTAATTATGTGATCATCTGTTACTGTGATTCAATCTGGGAATCACAAAGATTAGCATGGCTTTATATAATTTAAACCAGTATAGAAATATATATTGTATACTTTATGAAATTTTTGTGAACCTTTGGAACTCAAGACAATAATATTTCATATAAAAGTAAAACAATCAGAAATAAAACTTTTTAAATAATAATAATTTAGTTTATTAATAACAATAAAAAATAAAAAAATATTTACAAACAAAAATAAAAATTACTGGAATAAACATTGCCAAGATAGTGCTGGTATTTTTTAAAAACATTTTGACTTACAAAATTATAACATTGTATCTGACTAAAGTTACTGAGTATTCCTCTTTAACTCTTTTTTTTTAAACTGTTCATTTTAATAAACACACACACACAAAAAATAAATAAATACAAGATTTAAGCAAAGGCTATTTGATATTAAACTCTAATCTCTTTAAATACTTAGAGATAAGTTTAATAAACATAATTCTATTGTGATTGGCATATTTAATAATACTGTGGTGTCATTTATCAACCAGAATAACACACTAATAGGTTTACATTTACCACCCTAAGCTAAGCAAATGCTAAGCTGGGACTAGCATATACAGCATATATTTTAAATTGTCATTAGTTACACTGACATTATTAATATTATAGCTATTGGATGTATTTAAGTAAATTTCTAACTAACTTTAATCTAAATTAGATGCATGTGCCACTCACTCATCAGAGGTAATTTATACACATATTTTCAAAAATTCTGTCCACATAAAATTATTAAACCAAATGTAAACATTTGGTTTAATAATTTTATGTGGACAGAATTTTAAAAGACTTACAATTCCAGTGTCAAAAACTCTGGATGAACATATTAAACTACTTAGTATGTGTGAATTGCCATTTTTAACCATATGCATAATCTACATACTTAAAAATATAAATTATTGTTGGTTGGTTTGTGGATAATAAACTATCATAACATCACAATTCAGACACTGATATACCTTTAAGCATTAAAAATACCTAAATACAACATGAAGAAGCAAAGTTCCTCAAACAAACATATCTTGTCATTACATATCTAAAACAAATGCAACATCACCTACTGTGGTGGAACTAGCATTAATACATCATGAGCGATGGGCCAAAATAAATATATATATGCTATGCAGAGCTGAACAACTTCCTAAGAATGTGGGGGCTTCCAAAAATACCTATCTTTGAGGCAGAAAATAGGATGCCTGGACCTTGTCTCAATGCATCAGAAACAGGAAAGATGCACCAGAAAAGTGGGATCCTCTTCATGGGATCTAAGTACTTCAAAATATGTCATTATAATCACTAAAAATACAAATATCTGATATACTATAATCCTCAATGGGAATGAGCACTATCACCTCATGGAAAGCAATAAAATAAAAATGGAGGACCTTGTCTACACCATCAGACTTACTAATAATACAATAAAGCCTAGCTCCATGAGGCTAACAAATGCTTAACTAATAAGATATAAATAGCACTTGAACTGACTAAGTCATCAATAAGAATTTTAAAATACAATGCATATAATCAATGTCAGAACCAACAATGCAAACTATGTCAACCGACTAATATAAGAATTACTTAAAATTAAATGCATATAAAAATTCTAGGCAAAGGTACAGTGCATACATAATAAAATATTAAATATTAAAATATAGTAGCTAGTGGACATTTAAAAGATTGCAAATTAAATGGGAGAAAATTAATGTAGCATTGATAAAACAAATGAATGGAAACCCTCTGATAAACCTCTTTGGCTGATTTTAAATAAACTGAGTGAAATACCACACATAAATAAGCTAAAAATGAGATATTAAAATCTCCAGGGATAAAAACTATTAAATATAAGTTAACTTGTGAGATGTTTAACAAATATAATAATATAAAATTACATGAGAATGGTAAAATTTCTACTCATTCTAATAAACCCATTAAGACTAAAATTATATCATTAATTTAACTGGCATATTTATATTAAATAGTATTACACATATTTCAAAAAAATATATATAGCATAAATATTTTTCTGGTTTTTTTAAAACCAATAAAAATGCAAAATAAAAAAATACAGTAACTTCAGTTCATAGCTTCAGCTTCCTATGTACTGTTTTTTTTGTTCAAGACATGAATATAATTTATTGAATACAATTTATCTGATGGTGTGAATCTTCTGGTCAAAACATTTATCATAAGCATGGCAAAGATTTCTAAATGAAACATGTTTAATAGTTCTTTAATGTTAATGCAATTTCTTCCTTTAAAGATATTTTTAGATGATAAAACATAATACTAAAATAATAAGGATAAGCCAGTGATAGAATGGTAAGTAAAACAAATTATTCAACTGAATATATCATTATGAGATCCTGGGTTTACTTGTACAATAATATAGCTTCATTTCAATTCCATTTCTTTTTTTAAAGAAAACATTTTAAGCAGTTTTCTCTTTTTTTTAAAAAAAAAAATTATTTTTACATTCAGCATTTTAAATACTTCCAAATAATTTCTCTTTAATTTTTTTAACATAGGAGTGAGTGCATTTTTTAAGTAGAAAATTCCATCTATCCAACAAGTTAAGCAAATATAACTATACTATACATTTGACAGATAAATGTTCATTCTTAATTAATTTTAGTGCAAAACATTTTTTTTATAAAACAATTTTAGAAGCAAGTAATTAATATAATATATAGGATACTTGGAATCAACTTTAAATGAATTTAAAACAAGGATATTGAAACTTTTTGAATATACAATAAAGTGACTATATTGTCTTTACACTTTCCTCATTGAAATTGCCTTTTATCTAATGAATAACTAAGTAATTTTTGACTATAAAAGTTCAGTGTAAAAAGTCATTTAACCATAAATATATTAATTGTCTATATCTTAAATTTATTTAATGGAAGATATGTTATGCAGTTAGTAGAGGAGATAGCAGATATAAAATTTCCTTTAAACATTTTTACTATAGTTTTTAAGAGTATTAATTGAATGTCAATGACACAAAATGGCTACCTTTTTCTTTTTAGCAATATTTTATTATAATCTTGGAACAATTAAATATAATTTAACATACTTTTGTTTAAAAAAAAACTTTTAAAAACAATTACAACTTATTTTAGGAGAAAAAAGATTTTAGAAAAAGTCAGGATTCAACAACACACACAAAAAATACAATAAAACCTTCTATTTATAACAATTATTTATATCCCCTCCTGGAATTTTTAATGTCAATTTATTTTAATCAACCAATAAATATAATTTATTTCATTTTAACTGTAATTATTTTTTAAATCAGCTGGAAAATTAATCAACAACTGATGTAATTTTGATCTAATTATTTGAAAATCATGTGGTTTAATGACTCTAAATTAAAAGTTAATAATTAGCTGTTATATAATATAAAAAATGTATTACATAAAATAAAATAGAAACACTAATATAAAATCAAACTAGTTTTCATTTATCAAAACTTTTTAAATATTTAATTATACTGATTTTATTCATTCATTTGTTTTCTTGTTTTTTAATTAATATTGTAGTTAAATGATTTATTCATTTACTTCATATATCTCCATGCATGCACATATACACACAGGGATGACCTTTAACCTGACATCCAATAATTATAACTTTTTAATGGCTACAAATAAAAATATTAAGGAATATTAGAAATAATATTTAACAGGTTAATGCTAATTTACATTAAACATTTAAATATTATTTGTCTGCTTTAAGAAAACTAAAGATTAATTATAAATCAATTTGATATTATTTATTTTATTTATAATATTAACTCAATTATTAGTTATAAGCTAGAAATAAATAAAACAAAAGTTATTTTATGATTTACTTAACATTATTTATTATTATTTTAAATACTAACCTAAATATTTATTATGAATAAAGCTATATTATAACTTCTACAAAACCAATTATAATTATGTTACTTACTTTACACATATAATTATATAAAATTTATTAAATCACTACATTATAAATTATTGTGACAACTTATTCATTAATTAACCAATTTCTTCTTCTTCTTCTTCTTCTTCTTCTTATTATTATTATTATTATTATTATTTAAAAACAGATAATTGCAATAAAATAGTTAAGCTAAGATAAACTCTGGCACCTGTTGGAACTAAATGAAGTTTCACTTATGTAGAATATATTCACTTATGTAGAATATATATATATATATATATATATATATATATATATTCTTTTATTACCAAGTCTGCAATTGAAAATTTCCATGAAAGAAAAATTATATCAAGTTTAAATAAAATTAATTGGCATAAAGAATATAAAAGTGTGATTTCTTTACAATCATTATCTGTTGTAAAATGTTAACAAGCTGTGTTCAATGTTTTTGATGAATGAAATGTTAGTAAGGCAATCTTTTCATTTGGCAATAATCTTGATAAAAATAGTAATGCTTAAAATCAAAAAAGTGATCAATCATGCAAACTAAAAGTTATTTCTAGATCACCCTTTAAGAATACCATTTAGTCATTAATTCCAAGCAATTAAGAATAAATTTTATTAAAATAAACTTGAATATATTTCTTAAAAAACTGAAATAGTTTAAAAAAGACATGAGAAGTTATAAACATACAATTAAAAAAAAAATTAAAGGCATATTTTAAAAGTTAAAATATGTTTAATAACTTGGAACTTAGAAATTAAAAGAATCAGAGAATAAAATCTGTAATCAAATCATTTTATAATTGAAAATCACTTAGTAATCATTATTTCTATTGCAACTAAGTTTGTATCCAAAAGGAAAATGTAAATCAAGGACTCACTGCCTATAGAAGTATGACATTTCTTCAACTATGATAGAAATATTAGATTGCATATGTATACATCTCACCTATCGGGATTAACTTGGAATCTTTATTATCTAGTTAATAATATTGAGAAATCCATTTCTGAAACAAATATGGATAACTGATTGGACTGGCTATTGACTATTACTTGAAAAAAATCTAAATGCTTTTGTTACTAGATGTGATCATCAATGAATGTTGTGAATCATATAAATAAAATTTCTTTAAAATGAGAAACCAATCTGTGAATGGAAAAACATATTGTAAACACTAATAACTTAAGCTTAGTATAAATAGTGGTAGAATAAAGAAAGGAGAAATGCTTTCATGTAATGGAATAAGCGGAAAGACTGAAATGATGCTGCTAGTAATGTTCCAGCAACTGTTTTATATTTTGGATTCATTAACACTACATTAATTATTGTGAAGTCTATCCATCTCATTGCTGGCCATTAATTTTGAAGAACAATACTAATCATACTTTAATTTATCAGGTTTAATCCTTTTTTTGTTGCTATATTTCTCATTTTTAGACATTTAATTTCAACCTTAAAAATGATATCACTAATGTTAATTTTGTGTCAAATCTTTTTTTTTTTGTTGTTGTTATTTTCTAAATACATTTTCCAAATTTTATTTTGGCATATTTGCAGAATATTAACTTAGATAATATGTAAGAGATAAATGTGACTTCTAGAGAAAATTTTAGATATAACAATCATTTAGTGTCTATTTATTACTCAAGCTTACAATAGATGGTATTAAAATAAAACAAATAGTGCAGATATTAATAATAATTAGCAAAATCTATGTGTTGTATCATTCACTATTTATTATCTTTGCTAGAGAGTTAAAGATATTTGCAGTTAGCATAAAATGGAGGTCACTAAATATATCATTATTAGCCTAAGATTAGCCTGAATAATTTAAATGTGTCTTTCAATGGGTGGATGCCAATTCTACTTACCACAATAAAATTCAATAGCCATAAACTAGTTGGGAATTTGGATATAATACTACAACCTAATGATAACTGATTATTCAAAAGCTTGCAATATTTGGATCTAAAATAAAAAATAGAAATGAATAACTTGTAATTGTATTTAGTGCCTTCATAAAAAATAAAAACTTTATTTAAGCTTTTCAAATATATTCAGTTATTAGTAATAACACATAGGTTAGACATTTAAAATAATATCCTTTTTTCTTCAGGTATTACTGATCTAATAATTAGTGACTGTTCTAATATAAGACTCAAAACAGACACCTTTTAATTTTTAAATAGTTATCATAAAGATCATGCTAGCCAACTATTATCTATTTGTAAGATTTATAACCAAATCTTTGAAACCTGTCATTTTCTTTTTGAACATGCCACAATGCATGAAGAAATTAAATATGAATGTAACAGGCACCACTATTCATTCACTGACATAAAAGATTTATGTAAAGATAATAGAGGTGAAATAATTACAGTCAGAAATAAAATTAAAAGTCAAATAAATGATGATTTGATCATCGATGATCAAATCATCAAGCAAGATAAATTTTATGATAAAATTTCAAACAGTGGACATGAAAAAATAAAACCAAGTCCCATAGGGATAAAAAAAAAGAATGTCTACAGAATTGGGAATCAAAAACCCGCATCTTTTCAGATAAAAGGTACTTTTCAGTAACAACTATTACTATAAATATAAATTAAGGTACTCAACACAGATAAGTATAGCTCAAGTAATGATAGAAAAAAGAATTCTTTTATTGAGCATAAGCCTAAACATTCTCATGGAAAATTTTCTAAATATTCTTGTTACAGTTGTAAGACTAAAGGGCACAAAGTGCATGACAAATTAATAAGTTAAATGCACAGGTGATAAAGGTATAACTCATATAAGAGATTCCATGGACCAACAGTTAATCTATGATATCACAGAAGTTAAGGGCCTTATACATACATGTGCAACTGAAAATGAGAATTGCCCAATGCAACATGTCAAATATTATTTTTGAAATGATAAATCTCACTATGATAAATATGACTATAAGTCAGAGGCAAAAGAAGTCACTAATCAACACTTATGCTGGTTAACTAATAATAAATATAACTATAAGATAAAGCTTAAGGATGCTTTACAATTTCATAAAACATATGCATGTAGGAAATATATCAAGAAACAAGCTGGTTGTCAGAAAATTGAGCAATCATTTTATAAATGCATGACTTATTTCAGTTTGAGATTTTGCCTGGAAATCTTCATTAATTTTCTCCAATTTATTACAATTTTTACCTAAGGTTTTATAGTCATTGTGATATTTTAATCCTACATTTTTTATTTTTTTAAATTCATTTTTGAATTTACCTTGAACTTTATCCAATTTATTTTTTAGCTTTTTAGATTCAGCTTTGAACTCAGTAAGTCTTACATCAGATTCTTTCAACTTTATATCTAAGTCATGTCTAAATTATTTAAATCTGACATTGGAAGCATTAAATTCAACACTCAATTTATTGTCAAATTAAGATTTTAATTCATCAATATTGTTACTTGTCTTATTGAATCTATCTTTTATTTTCTCAAATTTATTATTCCAGTCTTCTTTTAATTCCTCTAATTTATTGTTTGAGTCTGCCTTGAAGTCTGCTTTGAACTCTTCTAATTTAATGTTTGAGTTTGATTGGCTTTTAATACTTGTAATTTATTGCTTAAGTCTGTTTTTAATTCAGCTTTTATCTCATCTAATTTATTATTCCATTCTGTTTATAACTTCTCTAATTTATTGAAAACTATTGTCAAAATGTTTGGTTTGCCATTTTCAAGTCCTCCCAACATTTTACTATTAGTATCATTCATCACATAAACTAAATAATATTAGTAATGAACATTATCGTTTCAATAAATAAAATAAATATTTTATTAATAATTAAATATTTACCCACAGCTAATTATCTACAACTACAATCAGTTGAAAATCTATAAAATAAGAAACCATCTCACAGATTATAAAATAATAAAATTATACCAACAATCGTACTTCACGTTCAAATGAGATATATCATTTAAACAATGAGGATTGCCAATTACTCAACAAGCTTTGTGATAAATGCTTAGCCAGCATTTAAAATATCTCTGTCAGGAACCCTCCCCCCAAAACCCCTGACCATGGTTTCATGCTTTGGCACTCCTCAGAGAGGTGCCAGGGTAGGTTCAGACACTAGATCTAAAAATACCAACCCAAAGCCAAGCACTTATCTAAAAGTTACCTACTGAGTGGAAAATCTGAAATTTTCAGACACCTACATGTCTTCAAACCCAGCTATCCAACTCAAATAGCTATATGGGGCTGACAGATCTTCAGCCATACCATTATTTAAATACATTATCAAAATTTATCTTAAATGTATAGAGAGATTTTTTTATTATTTAAAATTATATATTTATTGACATTATAAAATTGTACAGATGCATAATAAATACACTTTGTTAATGTTGGCTCATCCATTGCTGGCGTTGGTCTGGAAAAAGTATGCCAGAGCCATTCTCCGCACTAGCAGATTATAATATGAGCAAATACATACTATTTTGTTGGTATTGCCCACCCCTACTAGCACAGAGAATGGCCCAATAATGCTAACTTATCAGCTGGGATACATGTAGTGTGAAATCAATGCCCCTCTAGTAGAATCCGACATGTTGCAACACAGACTACTACTTCTACGATACACTACAATGTGGATATATCAGGTCCAAAATTCATGTAGAGTCTGTGGGCTATACTAGTAGGCTCCATGTATTATTAAACAAAAATCTAGAGGATAGTATCTTATCCTTGGCTTGAAGAGCTTTGAGCTTATCGCAAAATATAGCATTGGGATCCGGTGTTGGTTGTGTGAACTTTGTCCTGCACCTTGTGTACCAAAAAGCATATGTCAGGAAGATAGATAACCTGATTACTGTAAAGTCTCCAGAGAAGAGACAACCCCTGATGTCCAGGATTTTATCCACTGCTATAATGCAGTGTTGAGAGACAACTATTCGAATACTGTTATAGCCTGGACATATATTTAACAGATGATTAAAGGACTCCTCTCCTCTAGAACAGGCATGACAAATAGGGTCTATTTTATTTAGAAACCACTTGTAGTATAAGAATGTATTAGTTGGCATGGAATCCATATTCACCTTGATCAGATAATCCAAAAGTTTGGGCTCCAGTAGCAGATATTTAAATATTGAGGTGATTTTATGACTGCTGCACCCTAGGTGAGCAAAAATAACTGTATTAACAGGATTCAGCAGGCAATGTGCCTGCCAGATGTTGATTTTATTATTAAACTCTGTTGTTGAGTGCCCGATGTATAGAGATTGTTGTTTAATAATGGTGTCAAGCCATGTGTGTTTACTGGGGGGAGGTCTGTCAGTAGGTATTACAGTCTCTATAATATTTGATAGAGGGTATTTTTTCCCTAGGTTTACTAAAAGTGAATGCCCAGATTTTTTTATAATGTTTTTTTTGTCAAATTCATTTTTTAACAGGCTAATGTTTTGATTGCATATTTTTGGTTGTTATTATTTTTTATTTGCTAATTTGATATTTTACGATTTTGCCTAATTAAATTTTTTGAATTGCTGCTTAATGAAATTTGTATTAAAGTGCTATTCTAAAATAGAGAAGTTTTTACAATAAAAAATATAAATAATTATTAAACACAGAAAAAAAAAAAGCATATTAATTAAAGTCTAGCTTTTATAAAAAGTGTTTTATGTAGCTAATTTACTAACTGATATCAATGTTTTTTTTATTTTTAATAAAAAAGTATTTTTCAATAGATTTTTATATTTGTCACAAATGTTAGTAAAAGTATGATTTTAAAAATGAAAGTAATCTTAAAAATAACATATTAACTTTGCAAATGAAATTCCCCCCACCCCACCCCGTAATTAATAAAAACAGACTACTTAATTGATCATCTTAAATTCAGTATTTATAAATCTAGAAATCCCAGATTTAATTCCTATGCTAGTACTATAATTGGTCTAGCCAACAATATACTTAAAACATTAGGTTATCTACTAACCTATGTATTATTACTAACAGTTAAAATGAAAAGGTTAAATAAAACGTGATTCTAAAAACACTGTAAAGAATTATTAAAGAGGATTTGATTTTGCAAAAAACTAATCATAGTTCAGAAAAATATTTGTACATTTTAGTCTTTTTATTTTCTTCCTCTAGTCAAAAATTATAAACAAAAATTAGTTAAAAATTCTAATTCTACTTACAAATTGAGAAAAGTCAATACTGTAATTGTATTTATTTTTTAATTTAAAACAACATGGTATTTTTAATTTTACATCAGTCTATTGTAAGTAAAATAGCAATAAAAGCCCGATATAAGGCAAAAGTTTCTTATTCAGTGAAGAAGACAATATTCATGAGGCTGAAAGCTGCGGGTAATCACTTATCAACTTAGTACTCAATTAATTGAATGACTAGCTAGATAAAACATAGGCAGATTCCTTGAAAAAATTTCTCAAGTTCTACTTCGACTACAACTTTAAATTGTGAGCATCAATAAGTAAATGCATATTTAGTATACCACTAGCCCTTATCATATGCCGTTTTCATAAATAGAAAGCGTTAGTCTATTTTTATTTGCACGCACATACATATTTTATCGTGTTTCTGTAAGTTGGCTTTATAGTTATAAATGGCATTGAGAAGTTATTACTTGCTTTCGGATTTGAAAGTTATGCCGGCTGCTTTAAAAGTATACAAAATAACAAAACAATTTATACAAAATAATTCAAATCAATTGGAAACATAGGAAATAATATACAAAAGATCAAGATGTAATAAAAATAAATATATATGTATATATGATGTTTTGATTACAAGCAGTTATGTATACATATATCAAGTGAAAGCAAATTATTTATTAGTTATCGTGTTGTTTATCATATCTTTTTATGCACTTTATTATTCTCATTTTATTCTTGCAGAAGGTGAGAAAAGATTACTTACAAAACCAGAAAAATAGAATTTGTTATTGAACTAATTTATCATCAAATTTGAATTTTTTTCACCTTCCGAAAGAATTTGAAACGACAATAGACAGGACAACTTTCCAGTTCTTATTTTAAGATTCTAAATTCAACATTCTACTTATGTTGGCAACCTCTTATAAAAGGCTCAATACCTTATTTGCACATTATACAGCCATTCTATCCAAAAAACGGGAAGTAGACGTCATTTAAAGGTGGCTTACTTCAATTAAAATACATAAACGCTTAACCGAAAGAGAAACCTTCAGCCGCGACTTCATAAATTTTTTTCTGACTTTTTTTTATTCCTTCGGTACAACAGGTAACTTTGGAGGTCAGGGAGCGTAATCATAAACATGCCAAATCTTGAATTCATGTAATATAATGTCAATGAAAACAAGAAGAAACCTTTATTTAAAACTACTTGGAAATTATTTCTCCATGGTCGGTCCCCTAAATGAACTTACACTGCATTAATTATATATATATGATAAAAATAATAATGCAAAATAATTATTATATAAATAGAACAATAATACATATATGTGAGTGTTAATTTGAACTAAATAATAAATTTTTAAATATGCATAAAATGTATTTTTAAAAATGTATATATTAGTCTATACAAAAAAAAAAAGAGAACTAAAATATATAATATATATTCTAAAAATTATTTTATATTCATATTGGGTGGACGTCATATTGTTTACTAAATATTTAAATACAAGCATGATTAATATACTTGGAGTTTAGATATAATGTAGGGGATTTGAACACAGACTTTTATGCTCTCTTCAGTTATTCATTCTATCTTAACAACCGATATACATGTGAAAAAGATAAACAATATCCAATATACGTATTTTGTGCAGAACCAGTACTCATCAGTTGGTCGAGATCATCATCTCCCACACACATATATATAATCAGTGTTTGGCTTATATTAAGATAGCAAATCTTCAAACTTTAATGGACAAGCTTCAATCTACTCCATACCACTGAAAATCGAATGATGGAACTCTGAAAGCTCTTGTAGACACCAATGTTATTGTCATACCCATGTTGACTTTTAAGTCAATCTGATCCCTTATGTATAGGATCTTGTCGAGTTAAATACACAGAAGAGGGATGGGCAGGATACAGGCTAAATGTGTAATATTTAAATACAAGTATAATTAATATACTTCGAGTTTAGATGTAATATAGGGGATTTGAACACAGACTTTCAAGCACTCTTTAGGTGCTTTTTTAGTATGCGATCTCCGCCATTTTGAATTTCAAAAATAGCCCAAAACATCGTCTGACACATCTAAGTGATAAAAAAGTATGTGAAAATGGGGGGGGGGGGGATTAGAACTTGGGTCACGTGACTTGGAAAAACCCGCCAAAACATCAGCATAGTAAAAAAAAACAAAAAAAAAAAGCCAAAACATGAAAAATTTAGAACTCTGGTCACATGACTATAATATCAATAAAAAGCAACACATAAATCTGAAAATTTGACAAAACAGATATGAGATTGCATAATTTAAAATAAGCCAAATAGATCACATAATAAAAAAGAAAGCCAAATAGATTGCATAATAAAAAAAAAGCCCCAAATAGATTGCATAATAAAAAAAAAAGCCAAATAGATTGCATAATAAAAAAAAAGCCAAAACATAAAAAAAATTAGAAATCTGGTCAAGCAAAACCTTACAAAATAGATATGAGATCGCATAATAATAAAAAAGAGCCAAATAAATCGCATAATAAAAAAGAAAGCCAAATAGATTAAAAAAAAAAAAAAGCCAAAACGTAAAAAAATTAGAAATCTGGTCAAGCAAAATCTTACAAAATAGATCACATAATAATAAAAAAAGGCATGATGTGGAGAATAAGCCATATTATGAAAATAATTCTAACCTAATAAATCATGTATTGTATTTTATTCATTAACTCATATTTATTGGCTTAACTTTATTTCACTAATTTTAGAATCTATAAAAAGTTATAAAATGATTCTTATAGTTTATTTTCAATGATGGAGGGAAAGATTTTAGATCTCGAGGAAGATCACAGCAAAACCTCTTAGTTTTTAAACTCAACAATAACAAGATTTAAAAGTTTCTCCCCCCCCCCCCCACCATCATATCAAAGCATATTGTTTAGATTCAAATATGTATTAAATTTAATAAAGGATGGTGAGCATTTATTGATTAAAGTTTAAAATTATGCTATTTGTAATATTGCTCTTTCTCTCTATATAAGATCTAACCCATGAATTAAAAAATAGATTAATAAAGTATTAATAAACCAGATAATTTATACACAGTTACTTAACTCATCATCATCATCAACCATTATCAATCCACTGCAGGATGAAGGTCTCTCCAAGTTTAATCCATCTTTTCCGATCTTTAGCTTCTCTTCTCCACACCACCCCTGCACACTTTCTTATTTCATCCATCCATCTCACATGTGGTCTCTTTCTGGGTCTTTTACAATCTCTTGGAATCCAGTTTAAAATTTCAATTGTCCATCTATTATCATCTCTTCTAGCAATATGTCCAGCCCAACTCCACTTCAATCTTTCAATTTTTTCAATGAGGTCAGTAACACCTGTTTGTTCTCTTACCCATACATTGCGTTTTTGATCTCTTCTTGTTACTCCCAACATGCATCTCTCCATATTTCTTTGAGTGGTCTGAAGTCTCTGTATTGCTCTTCTATTAAGTGTCCAAGTCTCAGATCCATAAGTAAGAACTGGTAAAACACATTTGTTAAAAACCTTCCTTTTCAAACACATAGGCATATTTCCTTTTAGTATCAAGTTATTTCTACCAAAAGCACACCAACCAAGTTTAATTCTATGATTAATTTCTTCCATTATGTTTCCATCTGTATTAATAATCTGACCAAGGTATTTGTAACTGTTAACTTCTTCTAATTCATCATAATCAATCTTTATTTTCATATTTTGAGCAAATCGATTAAACATTACTTTAGTCTTTTTAACATTTATCTTTAGTCCTACTTTCCTACTTTCATCTGATAATTCCTGCAACATATCCTGCAAAGCATTATTTGCAAAAACAACTACATTATCTGTGAAATCTAAATGACTTAAATAATCTCCATTTACTTTCACTCCTTTAGTTTCCCATTTTAATCCACAAAATACTTCTTGCAGCACTGCTGTAAAAAGTTTTGGAGATATGGAGTCACCTTGTCTTACACCTTTCTCAATGTTGATTTTCCCAGTATCATTATGTAATCTAGTTGTTGCTGTTGCATTTTTATAAATATTCTTCAAAATATAAAAATATCCTGGATCTATACCTTGATGATCCAATGTTTTAATCACTGAAGAAATGTTTATAGAATCAAATGCCTTTTTATAATCTACAAATCCAAAACATAATGACAACTCATATTCATTCATCCTTTCTATAACTTCTCTCAACACCTGGATATGATCTACTGTACTAAAACCACTTTTAAATCCAGATTGTTCTCTTGGTTGGTGGAAATCCAATGTTCTCTGTAGACAAGTTGTAATTATCTTGGTAAAAATTTTATATAAAACTGATAAAAGGCTGATAGGTCTGTAATTTCTAATATCTTCTTTATCATCTTTTTAAAATATTAATATTATTACTGCATTCTTCCAATCTTCCGGTACATCTTTATCATTTAGACATTTGGTATATAACTTTGCTAAAATTTTTTCTATTTCTTCACCTGCTTCTTTTAATATATCAATTATAATTCCATCATTACCTGGAGCCTTTCCTTTCTTCATACATTTAATTGCGTATCTCACTTCTTCATTTAAAATTCTGGGCAATTCGGAAGATGTAATAGATATAGGAGGTACTTGTTCTTTATTACTATATAATTCTTGATAAAAATCTTCTATCAATTTCATGATGTCATCTCTCTTTTTAGTAACAATTCCCTCTTTTTTTCTTATTGCAGATATAAATTTCCTACCAATACCAATATGTTGTTTTACATTCTTAAGATTTTATTTTCTTCTACAGCTTTCCTTGCTAGTTCACAGTTATACTTTCTTATATCATTTTCAACTCTTTTCCACACCATTTTACAAAATTCGAGATATTCAATTCTTCTTAATGCATCATTTTTGTATATCTTCATATTCCTTCTTTTCTTCATAAATTCTCTAGTCTCAGTAGAAATATTATTGGTCAATTGCTGCTTTTTTCTACCAGCTATTTTTATTGCAGTTTTTAAAAGTGTATCAGTTATTTTCATATTAATTTCATTCAAATCTGAATCATGTTCAAAATCTACTAATACTTGAAACCGATTTGTAAGTTCTAATTTAAATTCATTAGAATGTTTCTGAAGATTAGGAATATCAACTGTAAATATTGTTTTTCTTAATAATTTTTGTCTCTCTAGTTTTACATTAACACGTATCTTACACCTTACTAATCGATGATCACTTCCTGTGTTAAATTTATTAAGAACATTACAATCTTGAAATATGTATTTCCTGTTAGTCAAAATATAATCCAATTCTGCTGTACCTTCATTTGGATGCTTCCATGTCCATTTCCTTTTAACATTTTTCTCAAAAAAAGAATTCATAATATAAAGTTTTTCTTTTTCTGCAAACTCCACAAGTCTATGTCCTCTTTCATTTCTATTACCATAACCAAAATTACCCACAACACTTTCATCTTTCATTTGTTTACCAATTCTAGCATTAAAGTCTCCCATAACAATTTTAAAATGTTGTTTACTCTGATCAAAAGCCTTTTGTACATCCATATAAGAATCTTCTACTACTTCATCACTATGAGAACTTGTTGGGGCATACACCTGAATTATCTGCATTTGGTATCTACTATTAAGTTGTATAACTAATCTTGCCACTCTGTCCGATACACCATCAATCTCCACAATATTGTTCTTCCACTTTTTATTTATAATGAATCCTACTCCACTTGTATTTCCAATATTTGTGCCTTTATAATAGAGTATATGTCCACTTTTTAAATCAATTGTCTCTTCACCTTTTCTTCTAACTTCACAAAGTCCAATAATGTCCCATTTAATATAAGACAGTTCTTCTTCTAATTCTTGCAATCTTCCTTCACTTGAAAGTGATCTGCAGTTGTAAGTACCTAAATAAAGTCATCATCAAATGGCAGCCTGGGTCCGCAATCAGGGGATTCTTAGCACCCTCCGCCTTTGGCCATCAAACGCTGCCTTGGTTGGTGACTTTACAGCCTCCTGGGAATAAGGGCCATGCTTTATTTTTGTCTGTCATAATTGTATATATGTATATATTTATCATTTACACAAACATTCATTCTGCCTTATCAGGCACTGAGAAGAAAGACCATGGTGTTTCTCGATCTTAAACTCAGAGGTAAAAAGCCAATAAACTCACCACGCTGGCTAATGCGTGTTGGTGAGCAGCCCATCCATGTTCGTATACTATATGAATAATCACATAGTAATAACAGCTGCAAAGACCATAACGTATGGAGTGGACATTAGGAATTTGCCCTGCTCGGTTCCTTTAAGGCCTCCAAGAGGAAACAAAGGGTCTCCTTTCAGTTAATAGCAAACTCCTTTCTGCAGCCGTTACTTCACTACTATCCAATAATTAATGCCATAAGTCAAATAAAATATTTTATGTAAATAAATTTATAAAGTGCAGTAATACTGTAACTTTAGATATATATAGAATTAAGAAGTAACTATTTATATTTGTAAAAGCTAACATAAAATTCATCTATAACTTGTAATAACTTATAAATTGTGAAAACTAAATAATATTTAATAAATTAGTTAAAATTAATATTATTTTTGTAAACTAAGCTGTATAAAAATTATTTGAATTATAATTTAAAATGAGAAAATGTACTTTTTTAACCAATGATAATCTAAAAAAAATACCTTGTTGATTTACTTGCCGGGGGGGGGGGTGTCCTACGAATGGATAAGGTATTTAATCAATATTAGAGACACATGATCTGGTTTGTACATTTTGAATGTTTTTCTAGGCAGAGAATCTGAAATTTTGCAAACAAGGGGAACATACAATATCAGGGTTCTGGTAAGATAAAATACAATTAATTATAAAATGAATAAGTTTTAGTTTGACTTTTATATATATACCTTCGATTGATTTTTTTATATGTTTATAAAAATGTGGCTTACCAGTTATAAATTTAAATGTTAATTTTGTAATCTGCATGATTTAATAATGCATGTTAGCTTTTTATATATTTTAAATATCTATGCTTTTTATATGTCAATAATATGTGATGCTTTTTATATGTTAAAAATACATGGTTTTCTTTTGTAACCTGTGTTCATTAATGCATGTTAGCTTTTAATATTTTAAAAATATTTTTTGTGATCTCAGATCTATGTGTTGATTTTAATTGATATTATAGTTACATAACCAGAGTTCTAAATTTTTCACATTTTGACTATATTTTATTATTATGTGATCTCATATCTATTTTGTAAGATTTTGCTTGACCAGATTTCTAATTTTTTTTACATTTTGGCTTTTTTTTTTTACTATGCGATCTATTTGGTTTTCTTTTTTATTATGTGATCTATTTGGCTCTTTTTTATTATTATGCGATCTCATATATATATTTTGTAAGGTTTAGCTTGAACAGATTTCTAATTTTTTTACGTTTTGACTTTTTTTTTACTATGCGATCTATTTGGCTTTCTTTTTTATTATGCAATCTATTTGTCTCTTTTTTATTATTATGCGATCTCATATATATTTTGTAAGGTTTTACTTGACCAGATTTCTAATTATTTTACGTTTTGGCTTTTTTTTTACTATGTGATCAGTAGTTTATAAGCATGCTCAGCTTTTGTCCAACCTGCGACCTTTTGACTGTCTACTACTACATTATTCCAATTGTCTATGTAATTAATGCTTGGATCAAATTCCTATGAAGCTGATTTAAATGAACTCTCAACAGTATGTCCTGGGTGCTTATTGACAGTTCCTATTTTAAAATTTAGCTCAAAATCATAAATCCATTAATAAATTTGACCAACATAATATTCTAGGGCTCAAATAATTTGGTGTGATTTACTTTTAGCCAATATTCCTAGCAACAACTTATGATCAGTAAAGATCGTGATTGACTAATCATATAAGTATTGGTGAAATTTCTTCACTGCAAAAATAACAGCCAATGTCTCTTTATTTAACTGACTGTAGTTTTTTCTCTGCTTTGATTAGTGTTCTAAAAGTGAAGACTATTGGTCACTGATCCTACTCCAATTCTGAAATCCAATGTTTGTTGTTAGTATCAGTTCAAGGCCAATTATCTGACATCAGCAATTCCTTTGTATCAGTAAAGTTTCCTTGGGTTTAATCCCAATGCCATTTTTGGCTTTTTGTCAGCAAATTGGGCATGATATGTGCATTTTTGCCTTCAGAAAAATTTCACAATAATTCAGAAATGCCTAGAAAATCCTGTAGTTCTTGTACATTTCTTGGGTCATAGGGCTTCTTTTATAGCTACAATCTTCTAAGGGTTGGGGCTTTTTTTTCTTGTTTCACATATCTCTTAATGTTATTTCAGTCATTATCCAGACACATTTTTCTGGGTTTATTCTAGCCCCCAAACTAGATAACTTATTGAAAACGTTTAAAAGTCACTCATGTAATTTCTCTTCTGAATTAACAACTATTAAAATATTATCAAAATAAGATGTTATACCATCAATTTGTTGGAACAGAGGTTGGAAGATATTTGATGCAATGGTAATTCATAAGGGATCCTACTGTAGATAAACTATCCCTTGTGATTAGTGATTATTAATAGTTTGAAAATGCATTTAGAAACTGGAAGCTGATGAAACACAGCCCTCAAATCAAATTTAGTAAAATGACTTGCCTTTTTCATATTAGGTAATAATTTTTTTGATGTTAGACACTAGATATTGCCTCTTGTGATTAGTGATCATTAATAGTTTGGAAGTGCATTTAGAAACTAGAAGCTGATGAAACACAACCATCAAATCAAATTTAGTGAAATGACTTGCCTTTTCCATATTAGCTAATATTTTTCTGATGTTAGGCACTAGATATTGACTCTTTGTAAGATTCTTATTTACCATAGTATGATAATCTTCACAAATGTAAATTTGTTTATTTGGTTTAGATATTCCTACAATTGGAGTGGCCCATTCAGCCTTCTTGACTGGAGTCAATACTCACTTATTAGCTAAATCATTTAATTCTTGTTCCACTTTAGCTTGTAGTGCAAAAGGAACTTTACTAGGCCTGCAAATCATGGGAAATTGCTCTTTCTTACAACCCTATATCTATTAGCATAGTACTGATTTGGTTCTCAGCATTTTAAAATAAACTTGAGTATATATTCCTTATTTCTTTCTCAATAACAATCTTGTTAGCCATACATATTTCTATTTCCAGAGCATTGACCCATTCACTATCTATAATAGAGTTAAGACCATTTTTCACTTTATGCAGTGGTAACCTATGGACCTTTTTTTAAATTTCTACATTATTGTCTACTTTTCCTAATATCCACATAATGTTACCACTAGCATCTTTAACTTTTAAACTAGTTCTCATTAATATAAAGAGGTTCATAAAATTTTTTGTTACTTTATCCCAGTTTTTGATGCCATTATTGACGTACCCAAACCACTGTCAATTTCCATTTTCACTGATGTCATAAATTGCTTGCCATGTGTAATCTGGGTATTATAAATTTCTGTTTGTTTCTTTTTGAAAAAGTTGGCTAGATGATAAAATCTTTTCCCCCAATTAGCCCTATTTGCTTTCTCTAAATGAACTATTTTACAATAGGCTCTACAATGCTCTTAGTTAAATCTATACTTCTGTGCCACATGGCCTTTTTTGCACAATGGTAGAAAATAATTTCCTTTGTCATACTCTTTGTAGGCTGATATTTATTTTCAGTTTTCTATATAAATGCACTACATTTACTATTTATTAGTAAAATTTCAAAATTCCTTTGATTGGTACAGCACTATTTTATGGAAGTAGCCCATTTTGATTCCTTTCTCATATGTCATGTCTCTTGTGGCCAATAACTGCTGTCTAAACCTACCATCAGACACTCACCAAAGTAATTGTTCAAATAGAATATTATCTAATGCATCACCATAACTACAATTTTTAGCAGGTTCCCTCAATGTTTGATCATAGTCACATATGGGTTTCCCTTTATTTTGCTATATATTCCTAAAATGTAGTCATGCTACATGCTTAGAGGGCTTGGACTAAAATAATTATTTTTTAACTAAAACTTTGTATGGCAGTTTCTCTAGTTCTTTGTGATTGCATAGCCAATTTGTGATTTCTATCAGTTGTTGCTTGCCATAACATAACAATGTTGTAAGCTTAATGGGATCACTGACAGTAACACATTTTTTTTTATCTTCTTGAGAAAAATTGGCCAATCAACAGGACTATTAACATTAAACTCATTTATTGTTACTTGTGGCACAGTCCTCAATTTAACTCTTAATCCAACTGAATAACTAATAAATAAAAAATTTTTTTCCTTTCTTACTCGATTGCTGATCTACTTTGCAATAATTTCTTATTCACCTACACAATTCTATTACAATGAAAAGTTACAAGTTGAATTCAATCCTGTTGACTGCACCAATTTTCTACTATGTACAGCCACCATGAATGCTACAGTCATAAAGGGAGGTCAGGCAAGCCGAAACAAAATTAATTTAAAAACAGTTTTTTTAATAACTAGAATTTGGTTTTATTGCCACAATAGTAAAAATTAAACTAACAATGCTTAATATACATTACAATTTATATCATTACTGTTCAGTATTAAAATTACTACTGACAAATGCATAGCCATAAAGATGTAAATTAAAACATAATAAAACTAGTATGGGCTGTGTAATTTCCACTTTTGTACTTTCAGTGGTGGAGTTCACTGGGGCACTCCACAGTTCTTCTTACATTCAGCCATTCTGTATCTTCATATATGATCATCTCCAACAATGAGACTAGACTTTGATTGCCCTTATCTATGAACTTGTATATCTTCCTACTGATAGAGGAATGTTCTAAAACATGATTAATTATTATTGTTCCTTATCTTTTTAAATAATCATTTCCAATCTGAAAATGCTTTTCAACAGTTTAATCTGTAACAATTGTAATTTGTAAAACTTGAATTCCTTTTAACTTTAGCACACATTTTATTTCTGATAACATTATCTCTTTTCATTCTAAATATATATATATATTGTAACCGTTCGATTGTTGTCCCAACTACATAATATTACCAAAACATAAGTGCGCTAAGAATTGTAACCTCGATCACCGATCAATTCCCGCTGCACATTGTCAGCTATTAAGAGCTGTAACCAAAAGCATATCATGCTATCTATATTATGCACCAAAGACCACAACCAACATCTGGAGCAACTTACCACAGACCAAACCAATGATATAACATAAACTTTTTATGATTTAATTTGATCGCAGCTAGGGTGTACCGCGAAGACCTATCATAGTAGTATGATAAAATACATTAAACAAATTATAAGTATGTAATGTTATTATCTTTCAAACCTTAATTTGCGATTTTCATTGTATGAGACCCGATGGCCGACCATGTACAAGATGGCATAATTTGTGGAATTACATAAGATTATGAAATTTTAAACCATCTATATGATTTCTAATACAAATGCTAGTCCAGGTAAAGCTTTGCAATCAATAAACATAAATACTTGGGTTCTTTTTTTTTTTTTATAGTTTACTATATCACTGAGACTCTTATTATACTGACAAATGACAATTTACAAACGTTAAGTAAATATATTCAATCATGTCATTATCTGGTAAATCTGTTTATAAGTTTAATAATTAATTTATATTGTATACTAGAATCAACTACGCAAAGCTAAAATGATGGAAAAGGTAAATGGGATTTTATTGTACCTTACACATCATAAACTACTAAAGACGAAAAGCATCCAAATGTTTTCTCAAAATATCACTAAACTCTTATATCATGTTGACGATAGTATGTACTTCAATGTATGCTCTATCCAAGGTTTATGATTTCTGATTTTACGAATGACAAATAGCAACGGCACAGTAAGTTTAATTATAAATCAACGTTTATTTACAAATTTATGAATAATAAGTAATTAATTCTAATGTTATAATTAAAGACATAAATAAACAAATAAAATAAATAAATTATAATTCCATCGACTTTCTTCAATAACATATCATAGGTACGGTTTTTAAAAACCTAATCATACCTTATATTTCAATTTGATATAATGAATGTATTGAGGAAATTATACTAAATTCAACATCAACTCATGAAACATCTAATGTCATTTCCAGATTCAATAAATCTATACCGTAAACTTATAATAATATCATAAATAATATTATATCTGTAGGATTTAGCTATAATGCAATCATTAAATAAAGTGAAAATTTAAACTTACATTCAGGTAAATAATAATCAACCAACAGTTAATTATTATGAGGTAACTTGAATAGAATGTCCTGCTACAATTTAATAATCTAACTTATAAATTATACTTACAAATGGAAGAAGATGATTTAGCAGAATAACTAAAATACTTTGCCCAACTTATATCTATGAAGTAAAACCATATTCCTGTGGATGCATTCATCTACACATAGGAATTAAATAATACTAAACGCTTTGTGGATTTATACACCATCATAAAGTAATAAGTATAATTACACAATTCCGCGGATTAATCACCAGCACAGGAATGAGTGTAAAATACAAAAAATGGCAATTAAGTAATCTGCGGATTAACCACCGGCACAGATTAATGCCTTTTAACATTATAAAACAACATTACTATTTACTTCACATTAAAGTGCAAAATCATCCTCCTCAGTTATTCTGACCATTCAGAAAACACTAACATTTTAGCAAATGTGGGTTCTTGCATAATAAAATGTTACGCTCATCAGGACAACTAATGTACTACCTTATCTTGCTTAAAATAAAACATATGTAATATAATATAAGTAATATTGGTATAGGAATAGAAATCTGGAAAGACTCACAAAATACCTCATAAAGATTGATACATCTCATGAATTCATTTAGTACTTTTCAAGCTTTTTCGCAAGCGCTATTCTCTTGAATAAATATTTTATTCAACCCCTATTAATTTAAACTTAATAAAATATAACTTATGAACTTCACATGCAAGTTCCTATAACGATAAAATTAAAGTAATGCATTATTCATCAAATACATAAAATCTAACAGGTGTGTGTGTGATATAAATTAAATGTATAGCATATTATAGTTCAATACATGAATTCTAGCAGGTGTGTGTATCACAAATTAAATTGTATAGCATTTTATAACTACAAATATGATCCGTGAAATCCATGTACGATGTGTCGAACAATAAATATACGAAGTAATAGCTACAATTATAGTTGAATTCCATACATGTAATTTTATCCATTTGTATTAGTTATTATAAGCACTATTAGATTAACAATTTTACGTGGCTCCATAAACATGAAACAATTTCAAAACATGACACGCAGAATTTAAATGAAAATGTTTTTCATAAGTTATTAATTTCTACATTTCTCTATTAAAACCGTTCCAAGTTTATCACATCCATGTTAATATTTATTTATCCACGCTTAAATCTAGGAATACTAATTATAGCAATTAATTTAATCATTCCAAACTGACGATAAAATTAGAAAATAGTTTTGATCAATTATTTGAAGACTATTTATTATCCAAATGGTAAACAAATTAACTAGCAAATATATTACTGGCACTGCAAAGTTAAATATCAATCAATACTATATTTTTTTATTAAAATTATAAACGGAAATATTAAACTATGTTAATAACTTTAACATTTTACTTTAATTTAAACTTCTTCTTTTTTTAAAAAGCAAATTTTCATATTTATAAAACTTCTGTAATTAAAATACTTATTTAATTTTTCCAAATTGTAGAATAATAAATATTTTAAAACATACCAAAATCTTGCATTTAATTCTGTTTTTAAATTGGAAAGCTCCGACATATTTCAAATGTAATATTGGAAAATTATTACTGGCGATTTGATCCACTTGGCTAGCCGACTTGAACAGACTTTTAAATTTAGCAATTCATCTTATTATTAAATACCACTATGTTATTTTTACGTTTATAGAAAACTTTGTGGTAATCCGTTTACTTGTTAACTATTTTAAAATAAGCTTATCATATTTACACCATTTGCCTTTTACCATTTTCTTTTCTTTTTCCCTCCAAAAGCAACACTATCAGACGATCTTTTTTTTTTTTAATTTGCGCTCCTTTCTTTTTTACATTGAAACGCATACGTAATTACTGTATTTATTTTTAATAATTAAATTTAGTTGAACAAATGGTTTTTTTTAATTCAATGGAAATAATTTTTAAGACCATTTTAAACAAATAAAAATTATTATTATTTTTAATAATATTTTACCAAATTTAAAGTGTTGTCAAAATTTTTAAAAAGTTAAACATTTTGATATGAATTAGTATATGGAAAGAAGCAATTTAAATTTATTAAAATAATATAGACAACAATTAAGGCAAAATATTACCCATTCTCTCTAATAAATTATTTTGAATATAAGAGAGTAATCTGTTCAAAGTGCAAATCAAGCCAATCAAATCACCAAAAGAAGACAGAGAAATTTTTATACCAGTTACATCAATTATTATATTTTATACTAAAATATATGGTTACAATATATATATGGCAATAAATATCTATATAGCAGACAGATACGAGAATTAACAATAGAGTTTGAATAAATATTTCTTAAGAGGATATAAAACAAAAAAGATTATGATTCAATAAAGGGAAAGGATATATGAAGATCATGCTTTCAGCTTATTTAAGAATAACAAGATTTGCTCTTGCTTATTAATTTTTTTTATAAACCTAAAAATAAAGGAATTATATTTGAATTAAATATGAATCAGAAAATGCATGAATAGAGAAAACTGACTGGCTGAGGTTTTAATTCCTTTTGGCCTATATCCCTATAGCTTCCATCAAAAAAGGGAAATCATCAAGCTGCCTAAAGAATGGGCACAAAATTGCAATGGTAGAATCATTTCAAATAATTCCATTACTTCTACCAGTTTATGTCAGCATGACATATAAAAGGATACTTCCAAATCTAAATTCAACTATTTAAAATTTACATTTTTGTCAACAGAAGATTATCTACCATGTTAATAGAGAGTCAAGACAAAGTCAAACATAAACTCTTCAAATAACTATTTTAGAAAAAACAGACTAAGAAAGATATAAAAGAAGGTCAATCAGGCACAATTAGTATAAAAAAAGAATTGTATACACATTTGCTATTTTGTCTTTTTTTTTTTAGTGATGTGTTGTGACTTCTCCTTCTATGGAGTCAGGAATCTCTCAGCAACTATGCTCAGAGAAAACTGTTAGCTACTTTGACTTCCTTTTCATTCCCCACTCCGAGTTTTCCCATATTCTTTCTATCCTGCTTCAACCTGTTTTTGCAACATGTTTGTCAATTCCATGGCTTTTATATTTAAAACTCCCTTATCTTTTCCCAAATCCAGCATAAAAACCAGTAAGCCACTTTCTGTATAATCACTTTGTTCATATTTATTCTTCCACGACTTCATTATTTGTATTCTTTCTGTTTTCAGACATTTACATTCAATTAACAGATGCCTAATATTTTCTATGCTTTTCTTACACAACTTTCAGACTAAATCACTCATATTTTTCCATTTATGTGTATATTCCCTTGTTGCTAAAGATCCCATTCGAGCCTTAAACAGTAAACTACTTTCCTTGCTATTATCATAAATTAACTCTCACCCAATATTGTTTACTTCTATAAATATTTAAACTCTTTGAGCTCTCCATCTAGCTCTTCATCTCTCCAACTCACTATTCTTTATTAATGCATCTATTCTTCTATCCCATTCCTTAACACTCTAACACTCAACAATTCTCCTAACACAATCATCACACTTTTGTATAAGTATACTGACATAAATTCTTTATCTAAATCTTCTGCATATTGCATTACCTTTTACACCCATCTTGTTGCCTTCCCTTTATTTATGACCCAATTGAATACTATTCTGGCTATTCTTTTATTATCCATAAACTGCAATCTACTGAACATTTTCATTTTGCTTTTTGCATCTCTCATATAAAAATTTGACCATCCCATTTCTCCTTGACTGGTATCCTTTACCATTTACACTTCTGCATCTAATATATGGCTTCCTACTTCTTTTTGTACTTTTTCTAAGTAATCTAATACACCTTTACTAACACATAATGCATCAACGCCATATGTTAATCCTGCTACTGTCACTCCATTCCATACAATTCTATCTACATTATATATATTATATGCAAACACTGTTAATTTCTTTACCAATCCCTTTCTTTTCTTTGCTTCATTTATCAGTTTTATTTTTCTTTGTTTCATTTATCAGTTTTTTCTCCCATTCATCCAAGCAATTTCTCTGATTACTTAAAATGATTCCCAAATAGTTATATTTATTCATGGCATTTAACTTTATAACCTCCAATAAAAATTCTGTCTTCTCTTTCCCCAATATTAATCACCATTACTTTTGATTTTTCTTTACTAAATTTAATCCCAATCTCTTTACTTACCTTTGCACATGTCCTCAGCACAACTTCCATATTTTCCCTTCTTTCTGCACACAAAAAACCATCATCCACAAATAAAAGACCCAACAATATATATACTCCCTTGCCACATATTAATGGTATCTCTACCTCTCTTCCTAATTTTTTTATTGCTCTCTCCATTTCTCTCATACACAACAAAAACCAAATAGGTGACAGAGGACATCCTTGACTTAGTCCCACCCCATTTTCAACTTACTCATATCCATAAGTTGTGTAACTACAAATAAACTATTTTCTATATGCCTATTTGATTGAAAATCTTCTTGCATTTTCCCCACTATATTATTTTCTTCCATCCATTTTGCAACCCTTCCAACCATATTTAAAAAAAGTTTATATAGCACTTTATATTAGTGATGTGATGCACTGTGACTTCTTTTTAAATGGAGTCAGGAATCTCTCAGCAACTATTCCCAGAGAACCATGTTAGCCACTTTACCTTCCTTTTCCATTTCCCATCCTGTTTTTCCATAATCTGCTCCATCCCATTTTCACAACATAACCTTTGTCAACTTCATGGCCTTTATATCTAAATCCCTCTTATCTTTTCCCAAACCCAACATAAAAATCAATAACCCACTTTCTGTATAATCACTTTGTTCATATTTCTTTTTCCACAACTTCTTTATTAATATCCTTTCTGTTTTCAAGCATTTACATTAATTAACAGATGCCTAATATTTTCTATGCTCTCCTTGCACAATTTGCAGACCATATTTTTCCATTTATGTGAATATTCCCTTTGTTGCTAAAGATCCCGTTCAAGCCTTGAACAATAAACTACTTTCCTTGCTATTATCATAAATTAAGTTGCACCCAATATTCCATTTACTTTTCTATATATTTAAACTCTTTTTACTCTCCATACTAGTTCTCCATCTCTCCAACTCCCTATTTTTTATTAACACATCTATTCTTTTACCCCATTCCTTACCATCCTAACACAATCATCCCACCTTTTCTACAATTATACTGATATAAATTTTTTAGCCAAATCTTCTGCATACATCATTACCTTTCTCATCCATCTTGTTGCCTGCCCTTTACTCATAACTCAATTAAATACTATTTTGGCTATTCTTTATTATCCATAAACTGCAACCTACCAAACATTTTTATTTTGCTTTTTGCATCTCTCATATAAAAACTTGACCATCCCATTGCTCCTTGAATTGCCTCATTTGCTATCCATACATCTGCATCTAATGCATATCTTTCTATTTCCCTTTGTACTTTTTCTAAGTAATCTAATACCCCTTTACTAACACATAATAATCATTACCATATGTTAACCCTCCTACTGCAACTCCCTTCCATACAATTCTAGCTACATCATATTTATTATATGAAAACACTGTTAATTTCTTTATCAATTCCTTTTTTTCTTTGCTTCATTTATCAATTTTTTCTCTCATTCATCCAATCAATTTTCCTGATTACTTAAGATGATTCCAAAATAACTATATCTATAAAATTTTTACCTCTTCCCTTTCTCCTGATTAACCAACATTATATTTGATTTTTCTTCACTAAATTTAATCCCCATCTCTTTACCCACCCTTGCACATGTCCTCAGCATAATTTCCATATCTTCTCTTCTTTCTGCACACAAAAAGACATCATGCACAAAAAAAGACCCGACAAAGTATATACTTCCTTGCCACCTATTAATGGTATCTCTATCTTTTTTCCCTAGTCTTTCTATTGCTTTCTCCATTTTACTCAAATACAACAAAAACAAAATAGGTGACATAGGGCATCCTTGCCTTAGTTTCACTCCATTTTTAACTTTAACTGATTCTATATCCCCTAATTGATATGTACAGTAATTATTTTCATATAATTTCTTAATAATATCCACTAAAGCTTCATCCATTACCAAATTTACTAAACTTACCCATAATCTATTTCTATTTACTCTATCATATGCTTTCTCCATATCAATAAAACTAATATATAACTGTCTACCTGAATTCCTACTCATATCCATAAGTTGTGTAACTACAAATAAACTATCTCCTATATGCCTATCTGATATAAAACCTCCTTGCATTTCCTCTGCTACATTATTTTCTTCCATCCATTTTGCAACTCTTCCAGTCACCATATATGAGAAAACATTATATAAAACTGATATTATGGCTATTGGTCGATCATTGTTTACCTTTCTATGATCCTTATCCTTTTCTTTAAATAATAATCTTACTCTTGTATTACTCCAACTATCCAGAAAAACTCTTCCATATCATCTTATTAAAACATAATAATAACTTTACTTTTGCCATATGTTCTAAATTCATTACCATCTCTGCTGCCCATCCATCTAAACCTCTTGCCTTTCCACTTTTCAATTTCTTTCCTGCCTCATTCAGTTCATTTTATGTAAATCTAATATTTCCATTACTATATGCTTTTATGTTTTCTATCACTCTGTCCTTCACATCTAACTTCTTTTCTATATCCATAACATATCTATTTAAGATTCTCTCTAATTCTTCACTAGAGCTATACTCTATCCCTCATCATCTAGTAATATTATCTCTCTCCCCCCTACACTTCTCCTTTTAATGTAATTCCAAAATTTTTTACTCCCATCTCTTCCACTTTTATTAATATCCTCCAGCAATTTACTATTCAATTTTATTCTCTCTCTATAATTATCTATTTTAACCAACTTCTTCTTTTCTAAGTACTTTTGCCATTTAGCATTTAATATCTTTTTCACTTTCTTTGTTCTTAATAGCACACTTATATTCTCTGCATGTTTCCTTCCTCTCTTTTACACTTTTACTAACACTCATTTTTATTACTTTTATTCTTCTGAATATTCTCACCTAAAATCCTATTTGCCACTTTTTCTATTTCATCACACCAATCCTTATACTCACCCCAACCAACTCTTCCATGGTTTCTTCAACTTGTATTTTATACTCTTCCAACTTATTCTTATCATTGACTCTCCATCCATATCTTTCACTATATAACATGAATGACCAGAGCTCCCTCCAGCAGGTATTATTGTTATTATTATTTTTTTAATATACATACACAAACCTAACATGTAGTGTATGCATATAGTGTAATATAAATGCATTAAATGTATTTTTGTCAGCATTTGTGCTTGTGTGAAGATCACTTTAAATGTTAAACATTTTGATGTGATTATCATTATTAAAATATATATTTATATATTTTTTGGTAGATAACTTGCAGCCATTCAATGATCATGAGATACGTTTGAATGATAGGTCTGCTACAATAATGTTTTATATTTGAATATCTATATGCATAATCATAGAAATCCTGTAGTATTTATAAGAGCTCATTATGAAAAGATACATGTCAGAGTGACTATAACTTGATCATAAAACCTCTTATAGAATTCTTAAGAAATAAATGTGATACAAGTGAATTGAGACACATTTGTCACATAAGAGGGTTAATTTTAAGAGATCTATATTTGGGCATCCTAAAATAGGGAAATAAAGCTCAGAACAACATGTATTTGTAGTATAGTCCAAGCAAATGTAGAGTTAGTATAATTCTACTCTAAAGAATGAAACTCTAATCTCAATCTATTTGATGTTAACAAATACTGTGTTTGTTGCTGTTGTTGTTGTTATTATTATTATTATTATTATTATTATGATGATGATGCCTTATTTTGTGTTGGAACATAAATTGTCTTCATTCAACACAAATATAACTTATATTGCTCAACATTAATTTTAAAAAAATCAGTTGAAAAATCTATAAAATGAAATATATATTATGCTTTGTTATTTTGTTATTGTTGCCACTCTAAAAAGAAAACAGAATATATATCATAAATAAAAGATAAACTACTTGTTTTATTTAAAGTGATTTTGTGTAAATTTTTTTATTGAATCACATCACTTATCTGTACCCATGGGTCATAGTGCAATAATTAATTTTCATAACTTAATTATTTTATTCTGACAATATTGAAAGGCTACTAATTACTTATGCAAACATCAATAAGCAGATATTCACATTAATGATTTAAAGATATTAAATAAATTCTTAATATTTAGTTGATTGTAAATATAATTTAGATTCAATAAAATATCCCCTTTGATTCTATTTTATAATCAAGTCTCATTAGTGACTTTTAATACTGAACCCTGAGAGTACACAAGTAAAGTCTAGAAAGAAAATAGAGTTCGGTACATTATTTTTGTTTATATTATGAGTTTGATTTGTTTAGTTATAGGATATCATTTCAAAAACTAGCCTATTTCCATGCCAAATGCCAGTAGAGTTTGACACACAACTGAGAAAGCTTTTTGTTCTGTTTAGTCGTTTAATTTAATTAAAAAGCCACTTTTTGTATGATTATAATCTAGATGTATAGAACTTAGAGGGCAGTTGAATAAGGAAATTTTTATACATATCATTTAAAGAACCAACTTTTCCATTCTCTATTTCCACTTATTTACTATTACAAATTGACTTCCAAATCTGTGGAGTACTATCAGTCATAACTTAGTGTATTTAAATCTGTAAAACATTCAAACCAGAACCTTTTACCTTTCATGCCATTACAATATATAATTCAACAGTTAATGACTTTCATATAATAACAATTATTATATATTACTAAATCTAGTTTTCAGCTTTTTCATAATTAAGTAATGAATGAGTAGTTTATTATTTACTAGAAAATTGTTACTGATAACTAAAGATAAAAAATTGAAAGTTAAATACATATTTAAAAATAACAATTATTATATGTTACTAGAACTAACTTTCAGTTTATTATTATTTTTATTATGATACTAATAATAACATCAATAAATATTTTAAATTCTTTTTAAATCTCGGCTCTTGGATGGTTTTATTAGTATATTTAACAACTAAATAGACAATTTATAGTCTTCTTTCTAATTATAACTCTGGTTTGAAAGAAAGTCAAATAACCACAGATTATTTTACAAAATTTAAGCATAGAATACTATTGATAATCTTGTGATGACAAAGTTTTAACAAGGCCTAAAGATTGGGTGAATATCACTTTGGTCTAGAGAGAATTTTGGGATATTTGGATTTGGTTATATTATGCCAACTGAACCTCTCTACAATATGAAATAGTTTTAAATGTTTAGGAGAGACATTTATAGATGTACTAAATAATCTCCATTTCTCTAATTTCATCTTAATGCATAAAAATTTTTTTTCTTCTACACAAAAAAAAAAAATCTTGGCTTTTATCACTAATAAAAAGTTTCTTTTAATTCTGAGCACTTTCCCCAAGAATAAATTTTCTAGAGTAATTGTTGATGGAACTGTGATGCTCAACAGATGACCATATTGGAATTTGAACATCAAATGATTTTATATTTTAATGAACAACTAACTAGCTTTAAGAATAAATAAATAAATTTTTGTTTGTACAGTTCTGATGAGAAATACAAAATTTACTTCTAAGTATTAATTTATAAAATTGCATAAGATAAATAATTAAATTATAAATATGCGACTTTTTTTTTTCACATTAAATAGTGAAGCTATGATTTTACACTAATTTATAATAGGTTTGCTTAGTGCTTTCGAGATTTCATGTTCGAATCTCATACTCATAGCTTTGTAAATAAAGATTGTTATGATTTATGCAAATGCGTTTGAATTTTTAATTAGTCCATTGTTTAGAGAGAGCAAAACATGCATCTCTTCTATTAATGGCATTGATGTCATTTGCTATATATAAAGCTTCCTTAACTTTTCTTTTGGCATCATTTTTTTTTGTACAAATCATTTGGGCATAACTAGGCTCAAATACATGGCCCGCAGCCACCCGGTGGCCCCAGAATACTGAAGATCCCTCATTTTTATCTTTAATCCTATTGCAAACATACCTATGTTGGTAAATTCTTGTGTTCAGGTTAGCCCAAGTTTCACCATAGTATGATGCATGGCAGCCTAATTGAGGGCATGCCATTTTATAGACCACTTGAGGGGCTTGATCTTTTTCTGTTTTATCTTTAAAATTATTTACCAGTCGGTTAGTATTGGGAGATGTTCTGAAACTAAATTTAAAATTGTTAGACAATGTTTTTGCAATATTTGGTGTTACATTAGGTATGAAAGGTATTGTTAGGTATTTCATATTGTCTTTAGGCAATTTATTTCTTAGTTTTTTTATAAAATATTTTTATTCTTTGATTGATTGTATTAGGTTTAAAGCCTATATTAGTTATTTCCTTTATATATCTGTCTATATTGTTTTTCCTATCCGCTATGTATTTACATAACTGGTGGTTTCTGAATAGGAAAGCATTCATACCTGCCCATTTATATGTGTTGGGAGTGTTAGATTTTGGGCTTGTGTAACCACGTATGTGCAGTGGTTAATCTAAGTATGTGTTCTCTTTTTTTATTAACAAGTCTAGGTATTTTATTTCTTGTTCCTTGTTTTCCTCTGATCTACTAAGGGTTAATCCTGAGATGGCTTGAAATTCATTTTGTATGTTAATAGTGGTGGAGGGTTTTGCTGCAATAAAAATGTCATCGACATATCGAGAGTATATGAGAGTTGGATCTGTTGTAAAATATTTTGGAAGAATTTGGTTCTCATAATGGTTTATAGCAATACTAACAACAACTCCACTCATAGGTAGTCCCATGGACCAACCATCATTCATAACATACTATTTGTTTTCAAATTTAGTCACTATGTTGTTATCCAGCCAATTCAAGAATTCTATTATAAAATCAATTCGTTTTTTTGGATAATTTTTCTTAATTAATTCATCTTTGATGATGATAAGGATTTTTTTCTGTTAATTGAGCCATAAAGTTCATTGACATCGCATACAGTCATTTTGTGTTCCAAATTTATTTTAGCATTTTTTATTCTTTCCACAAATTCAAATGATGACTTGATAGTGTGGTTTCCAAATCCCAGGGAATCTATAAGCCATAGACTAATTAAAAAATTCAAACGCATTTGCATAAATCATAACAATCTTTATTTACAAAGCTATGAGTATGAGATTGGAACATGAAATCTCGAAAGCGCTAAGCAAACCTATTATAAATTAGTGTAAAATCATAGCTTCACTATTTAACGCGAAAAAAAAAAAAGTCGCATATTTATAACTACAATTTTATTAGTGAAGAGAAAAATAATTTATTACATAAATAATTAAATTAAATGAAACAATTTTAACAGTAAAATAAAGGAAACAATTTTCTTTTTTTTCATATTTTTTGAACAATTTTAACGGTAAATCTAAATAAAGAGAACAATGCAGTTTATGCATGGGGGAGGAGGAAATTATTTTTATCATTTTTACTAAATATGAAATAATTAGAGGGGATTTGAACCCAGACTTTTAACCTTTCTTTAGTCATCTGCTCCATCTTATACAACTAATATACATGGCCACATACATGTGAAAAAGATAAATGATCTCCAATATACATATTTTGTACTGAACCAGCACTCATCAGTTGGTCCAGATCATCATCTTCTACACACTCATATATATATAATCAGTGGTTGGTTTATATTAAGATAGCAAATCTTCAAATTATAACTGACTGGCTTCAATCCTCTCTGCTCTTCAAGTTGCAGTCATTCATAGTATTGAAAATCTGGTGATAGTATGTTCATAACCCTTGTTTGCCAATTCTGTTGTCATATCCATGTTGAGTACTGGTTTAGCACAAAATACACATATTGGAGAGAATTTAACTTTTTCACATGTATGTGGTCATATGTATCAGTTGTATAAGATGGAGTTGATGACTAAAGGAAACTTGAAATTCTGGGTTCAAATCTCCTCTAATGACATCTAGTTTAAAGTATATATACTATACTTGCATTTAAATATTAAAGATGAAATAATACTTGAGTATTTGTATAGAACTTGACAACATAAAAGAATTGAAAACAAAACAAAAATATATGTAAAATAATAAATAAATATTTTATTTGTTTTTTTAAGAATCAAACTGGCTAATAAGTGAATTAATAGGATCAGTTCTTTTATATTTAAATCTGTTTTGTTTTAATGTATAGTATCTTGTAAGTTTAAAAATAAATTCTTCAAATTTTTTTTAAAAAGATACTAGGTGGTTTTTTTTTTTTTTTTTAACTTTCAGGCTGTGTTGTATATTACAAATGTTAAAAGCATATAACAAATACCTTTTAGTGCAGTTTAAGAATAGAAATTAAATGCATTTTTAAATAATAAATTCAAAGATTTATAATAAGTAAGGAGAATAAGTAAAAAAAAAAAGCTTCAATTCTTTTATATTCTTCACTCAAACATTATTTTATCTTTAGTAAAAGTAATTATAAAAATATATGTATGGATATTAATACAGAATGAGAGATTCAACTACTAAAGGCTTCTGGGTCAAAGCTCAAAATAAAAATATAAGTGAAATTCATACAGAGAGATTAATATGTCATATTAAATACACTTAGTATCTCGATGAATATCTTTTAAATATAATAATGCATTCAGTATATTATTTCCGATAGAGTAGAAAGTAGTGAATTAAAAAAAAATTAAACCAACTCTAGAAAAAAAAGACATTTGTTCACTGTATGTAGTTTTTATCATTAGCTTATCACATTGATACTAAACTTCACATGATAGTAACATAATAATAATAAAATTGAACTGTTACAATTAAACTTATTAGTTTTAGTTATGGATTATTAATTAACAATTAGAAATAGTAATCCACTCTATTATTTTGCCTAAAACATATACATTAAAAGCTTTGGTAATCAATAAACACTAAATACTAGTGCTAATTAAATTCATAGACTAATTTCTGCTTACTGATCTTCATTAGTGAAGTGCATGAGTTTTGAATAGACTTCTAGCAATTACTTTTAAATAAAACACCAAAAAATTGTGAATCCCTAAATTTATTTGTATAGTTACATATTGTGCTAACAGCTATATATTACATGACCTTAGTTTATTCAGATTTAAAAAACATTAAAGTAGAGTAATAGAATGAATTACTGCTCCTAATTCAAATTCAAAACAAGCTTTATGATAATTTGTTTAGTAATTAATAAGAAACTGACCATGGGTTGTGTAGTTGAATGTAAGAATTTAATAATAGATTCAAAAGCTAAAAATTTCCAGATTGGTTTGTAATTGAGCAAAAAACAAAATCTCAGTTCAGTCATTTAACTGGAACTACTGATGAATTTACCATTTGATTGCTAAAATATCATGTCTCTTGAGAAATATTAGCAGACAATGTAATAAATAAATGATAATTTTAAAAAGTCATATGGTCTTTATTAGTTAGGAAGATGTTCAAGCACCAGATCTGTGAGTGGAAAAACAATCCTGGGACCCCCATTTCCAAGTTGGATACTCTGCCAACAGTGACAAACAAAAAAATTATGAACAAATAAACACTTTGCTGTAGCTTAAATGCTAGTAAAAAGTAATTTACTTAAACCAAGAAAACTATTTCATCAAATATTTATGACACTATTTTAGTTTGCTATTTATATTATTTTTCATCATCATCTTAACCCTACATGATTTGGTGCAGTGGCAAAGTAGCAAACATTGGATTTCAAAGTCCATGGATCATGGCCCAGTTCAGATACTTTCAGTGCTTAAATGTTTTATAAACTCATGAACAATAAATGATTAATTTATTTTATTATCTAGACTTCTAAGGTATTGTTTTGGTGTCAATCATGTAGCATAAATTCTTTAAATTACAATATATCTGAGAATGTGCAAAGTAACAACTTCTTTTTCGCTTTATCTATCACAAGAGAATAATGATTAAAATGTTCTCTTTATGTTTTTTTTGCAATGAATAATAATATTTGTGATAAAGTAATATTTCTTTCTGTTACCATAATTGTAACAATATTTTTTGGATACTATAATTCAGTTTTCTTGAGAGATTTAATTGGATATTGTTGACACAGTTTTTCTGTTCAGTGTTGAACAATTATTTCTCTTGAAATGTTCAAAAATCCAAGCAGGATTTTTTTTCTCTCATTAATGGCTTGTTTATAGAATATATTTTTATATCAAAATAGGAAATTAATGAAAAATATACTAACATAACTTATAGCAGTACCAGTGAATTTTATAAAAATCCAAATAAATCTTTATAATAGATTATTATAAAACAGGCTATTGTTTTTTACAAATCAAAGATATATGATTAATTAACTCATGATAAAATGACAATTGATGAGGATAGATTTCCAATTTAATTTATGATTAAAAAAAAATCTAATTTCTGTGGATTTGAGATCTTTCATGTTATAATACCATGAGAAGTATATCAACTCTAAAGCTCAATAAATTCCTGTAACATAATTAATTATTTATAATATCCCAAAAGCAATATTATTAATGAATCAAAACTATAAATGCATACCATTGTTATAGAATCTTACTGCAAAAAGTAATCATTACGTAATGATTACATCATATTAATATACAAAGAAAAGGATCTCACTGCAGTACATTTATTATATAATTATTAAAATAAAAAATACCACATAAGATTTTGTGGAGACACATGATTAATACTTTTAGCTTAGAATGGTGAGATGAAAAAAGTAGCCTTTTTAGATAATATTATTCCATCCTGCATTGACAATTGTACTTGGTTATTGACTGGTTACATTTTAGTTGAAAAATCTTTAGATAAATACATGGAAATGTTCACTATAATTTTTAATATTTACATCAGTTTAAAATTCAAAAATTCAATAATGTTTTGAGTCCAAGCTAACTTACTTATATAATTATATAAATTTGGCACTAGGTAACAATTATAACTTTTAATATCTTCGTTTTTGTAATAACAGTTGGCACTGTTTATTTTTTAGTTGGGATGATATAAATCAATAAATGTCACATTATCTCTGCTTACATATACTACATATATAAAAATATTTTTCTTCATTCTATCTCAGGGCTATCTATAAAATTCTTAGTAATTAATAGATATTAAATGTTAGTATTCTAGAATAATGTAAAAAGTACTAGTTCAGAAAAGCATATGTTATATGCCATCATAGATAACCTTATAATATTAGTTAGTTTAATCCCTCTGCCTTTAAATACATGCCCAATCCAGTTCATCTTTAATTTCATTACTTTTTAAAAAAACAGTTTTTTTTTCCAATGCTTCTATATTTCTGATCTCGTCTTTTTTAACATAAACTTTCCATTCTTTTGCAAATCAATATCACTAAAGCATCCACTCTTCCTCTCACTTTTCTGAAATATCATTATTTAAAGCTACATTTCTCAAATAAAACATGTAATAAACCTCTTTCTTAGATCTATTTTCAATAGTCTACAGAAGAGCTTTTCACTATTTAGTCACTGTATTTCTCATTCTAATCTCTTTATAAAATATTGCATTAAAAACAAAGTACTGTATTGTTTTATATCGTAAAACAACTTTAGATAGAAAGACATTGATTTAAAAAAACAACAATTTAAAGTAGCAGCAGAATAATTTTTAAAAAATATCCTAATTATAACATTATATTAATTTACATTCTGAAGTAAGGAAAAATTCTACAGTATGAATATAAAATTTTTACTTAAATATTCTCTTTCAATTTCTTCTTTTCAATGTTTTATATTTAAAAAAAAAAAATCTTCAAAAACAAACATATAATTTTACTTTGTCAATCCCTCCAATTACTGAAGTTAAAACTGTTGCAAAACATGTCAAAAAAGTTTAAAATTTCACATAAGATTCCTCTACTGGTGCAATTTATTTTACTACATTTTAAGTTCAGAAGGAGGGGGTGTTGAAGTTTATGGCTGAGGGGTTGAATTTTTCAAAGTTATTTAAAAAGCAGGTTTTAATGTTAAAACGCTAAATTTATTGGAAATATTTTACTAGAAACGAACCACCTTTAAAAGTATATACACTGGGCCTCAGGAGTAGGTGGGAGGAGGAGTTAGTTACTTTTATATTAAAATTTTAAAAAACAAACATTTATTTTATTTCTGATAAAAAAAAAAAAAAGGATAATAAATTCATTATATTTTTTAGTAATGTTTTGAAAAGAAGTTTTGTAGACATTGTCCAACAACTAAGATTTTTAGATATTTTTAGAAGTTATCTCTGATCTTTATATAAGAAATATATTATTGAAATGACATGCAAATGAGTACTTAAAACTCACAATATATATTGCCACACACAACAAGCTAGAGTAATCAATGGATGCCAGAAGGCTCGTGCATAAAATCCCCATCTAGTGCCTACTCATCCAATATCCCCAGACTAGTTTCTGGCTTATGGCCTTCGTCAGTTGTTGTGTATGGCAATATATATTGTGAGTTTTGCCTGTTTTAACAACAGTTATACACATGCATAAGAGATGGTTGCCATGTCATGTTTATTGGCTTAAAATGAGTACTTGTTTGTTGCTTTATATATTTATATTCGCTATAGCTTTTTTTTTACTATACATTGTTGTTGTGTTTTTTTTTTTTGTAATTTTATTTCTTATTATAAATTCGGTTTCACTTTTTTTTTTTTTTTACTATTTAATATTTTGTTTCATACAGCTAATCACATTATCTTATCTATCAGTGATTTTTCTTGCATTCTTTTTCTATTTTAAATCTCACAATATATATTTTATTTAACTTATTTGTATTTAGCATTAAGAAGTATCATTTAGAACTATTTTATATAATATTTGATAAATTTATAAGTGCTACGTTTTAGATTGCAACAAACTAAAGAAAGTAATCATCCTTTCATCACAAGCACCATTAAACTATAGTGTTCAATCTGCTAAGACATTCTCATGCCATCCATAAGATAGAGACTTTAAGGAAATAAGAGAGAGAGAGAGAGAGAGAGAGAGAGAGAGAGAGAGAGAGAGAGAGAGAGAGAGAGAGAGAGAGAGAGAGAGAGAGAGAGAGAGAGAGAGAGTATACTTGCAGATTGAACACCGTGGTTTAACAATATTTGTGAGAAAAGGATGATTACTTCCTTTAGTTTGTTACAATCTAAAATGCAATGCTTGTAAAATTTATCAAATATTACATAATATAACACCGTTTAATATTGGCACAAAGTAAATTTTAAATTTCAGAAATGCTAATAAAAATATTATAAATAAAAAATAGATTTAAAGTGAATGATTTATAAATTCATCTCTCACTTCTAGACACTTCAAGATTGGCTTATATAATTACATTTGAGTTCAGAAATAAGACAGCTGCTCTTATCTTCTTAAAATCTATATCGTGTGGCTGGAGCAAGAGCATCCTTACAGATTGAACACCATAGTTTAATGGCACTTGTGAGTTTGTTACAACTATTTGATATGTAATTTTCTATATAATTTATAGATCATGTCACATTTTGTTTTAAATGATTTTTAAAAAAAAATAAAAAAACTATCACTTTAATAATCACATTGAACATAAAACTAATTAATAATTAAAGATTGAAAATTTTTAAAAAAAATAATAAGAAAGATATATATATAAGTACTATAAGTACATTAAATTTTATACATGTTTTAAAATGATCAACATTTAACCATAAATGATTTTAAAAAAGCACTAAAAATTAAGCACAAATATAAGTAAATTAAAAATTATAATTACTTACTTAATAAATTGAAATAAAACAATATGCTTTTTTTAAAAAAAAAAAAAAAACCCATTTTACTTATATTATTATGAAGGTGACTTCATAAACATATATATATATATACATTGCTAATCATTAATAAAATTATTAATAGCCTAGCATCAGATACTATGTGTATATATATGTATATCATGATTAAAAATACATACTGAAGTCATCTAATATCATCAGATTTGCATAAAATTTGCAGATAAATTTTTTAGTTAGAAAATGTAAGATTTAATATGAATCTTAATGGTGTAAGAGCCCAATTAAGTTTATGATGAAATTGTAAAACTGAGATGCTAAAAATAAAAGAAGACAAATTAGAAGAATGGAAAAAAATATCAAACTACTTATGTCAATGATAAAGTGTTATTATTTGATAGTACTCAGTTGGTTAATTATTTTAGTTGTCTTTGACAAAAAACCCATTAGCATACATCTGAGAATAGAAACAAAAATTGCCATTTTATATTTTTATTTTAGTAAATGCATTGAAAATGATTATAATAAGTTAGAAGCATATTTTAGTGCTATCTAACTCCAATTTAAACCTCACTATTATTAATTAATATCCAACATAAAATGAACAGACTGATTTCCCATACTTCATATGTTTCTATTTCAACCTAGTTTTATGAGGTGTACTAGAGATTTAAACTCTTGTTTACATTTTAAAAATAAATATATCTCATAAAATTATTTATAAATCTAAAGATTTGTTTGAATATCCATCTAATGACATTCAGTGTATGTAGTAATAGAGTTAGTTTGTTCATCTTACATTGGTTGCTACAAATAATAACATTTAAATTTGCTCTAAATTTCAACATATGCTTCACACACATATTCCAGATACGATAACAATTAGAAATATATTGAATTAACTTTTAGATGTTATTCACATGACTGAGATTTGATTTGTTCATATTTTAGTACAATATTATTACAGTTGTAAATAATCTCAACATCTAATTATTGCAAAAAAAAAAAAATTATGTTTTTAAAAAATGGTAAAATACTTTTTATATAGACCACTGTATATCAAAGTCAAAGTTTTCATTAGAATCACAAAATTAAGAGTGCTTAAGATTTTTAATGTTTTTTAACTTTCTTTTACCCTCTAGCTAAGAATATCCAAATAGAAATTATTGACTAATTGCATTGATAGATGAGTTATCTATGATCCAGTTACAAGAGGAAAAAATCCTAGGTTTGTTTGGAACTGATTCAAATCCCTAATCATGGATATATCACTTATATATATGACAATTACAGAGCTCAAAATACTGAAATCTAAAATAAGGTGCATTAAAAATAAAATGCAATGACAATTTTCATTTAAAATTATAAACAGTAATAATATTGCATAGTTGCTGTCACTTATTTTCGTAGTGAAAATTTATAAAATTATTTATTGGCTTCCACTTATCTTCACACTGTGAAATTAATTTATATAATATATGTATAATTTTATTATCAGATAATTATTTTACTTAATTCAATCTAATTATATATATATATATATATATATAATATCAGGAACGAAATGTTCATGTATTGACCAGAATGAGTGCTTCCATAAAAAAATTTACTAAAACTTTCAAAAGCTTTAATTAAAATTCAATTTAAAAAATTCACTAAAATATGTACATATTCAACTTCACAAAATCAATCCAACAAGTCACACATAGAATAGTGTAGAAAGAACAATAAATACATTATTGTATATAAGCTATTTTGCAAAATGTAAAAAAAAAAAAAATCACAACTATTTTGCTAAACATAAAAAAAGAAGAATCAACTATTCAAACTTTTTTTTTATTGTATGGAATTTCTGT